>LPNX010557563.1:820626-970727 GCA_001517045.1 Pseudotsuga menziesii
TCGTAAAACCCTACTGTGTGGGCTTAGCTGATTTGTGTACCTTGGCTATGTGTGAGCCTATTTTGACCCCTATTCCTTGAGGAATCATGCCCAGCTCAGGGGTGGCAGTGTTGTTGAGAGATTGATGAGCACGCTGGCCTATGGTTGGGTGGAACATTGCAACGACGTAGCTGGTTGCAGGGCGAGTTCTTCATTGAAAGATAAGTAATCCTGACTGTTTCATCTCTACAATTATATCCACTGTTTCATGAGAAATGATTAATATGTTGAATGCTGGAATGTATGTGTTTGCTTCCGCTGAATGTTGAGGAATTATGCATCTAAGTATGATGGATTATGCATCTTGGTAGCATTTATCCCTGTTCATGTTCATGGGGTTGTTTGCCCGTTTGTTTGGTGTTAGTAGCATCCTTTTTCCCGGTCGGAGGGTCAGGGATGTTTCACATGCTAATAAAACTTCCCATTGAAGACAACTGAGGATGCTCATTCTTGACTGGTGAACATTCTGGGTGAATGAAGTGCACAAGAAAATTCGATGGAGGGGACTAGCTGAAGTATGTTTTGAGAGGAAAGGTGCTGAATACCTGAACTAGTGCAGCTACTCTAAGCTGAGTTCATACTGCTGCATGTAGAACTGATTGATTGTTGAACACTCAGTAGAGTTGTAGAGGATTACTAAACTACAACTCTCACCCAGTACTTCTACCAGGTGGACCAGGAGACAAGCTCGGGGGTCCTAAGATTTGCAGTCCAGCTTTTCTCCAGGAGTTGGTTGGGAGGAACAAGTTCCTTAAGTTGTTGTCACGTCATCCATATTTCCAGCTTCTACTTGATATATCTAGCTTTCTAAGTATTTACTGTTATCTGGAAAGTTTAAGTTTAATTAATGATATGTTATGCTTCTGTCCACTTTACTGCTAGGTTAGTTAGGAAATATATATACTGTGAAAAGTCAGTTAAGTTCTGAACTAGATAGATTAGGGTAAATGATTAGAGGAATTTCTAGATTTACTGATAGATAAAAATTACCTAACTGTATTTTTCCACACCTTTTATAAAGGTAGTACTCTAGTACACCAGGTTAGTTTAATTTCAGATAAAGAATCGAATGAATGAAGTATGCATGAATGTGAATTTCTATCTTCTACAGGTTCATATGTATGATTTGTATGTATGCTTTCCTTTTTATTTTAGATGTTTTCATTTAGTCAGAGGAATGAATGAAGTATGAATGAATGTGAATTTCTATCTTCTACAGGTTCATATGTATGATTTGTATGTATGCTTTGCTTTTTATTTTAGATGTTTTCATTTAGTCATAGTACTTGAACAAAATAAATAGAACTCTTAGGAAAGATCCAAAGATATAGGATTACTAGTCTGTGTAATGGTTTACATAGTATAAAAAATTATTATTATAGGTTTATTATTTTAATAATTAACAATTATTATATAACTAGAAATTAACATAACTAATATTGACTTAAAGAAATAGTAAATAAGGCTAAACATTTACTGAATAAATTCATCTAAGTAAAAATGCAAAACTAGGGTAACTCCAAAATGAAATACTAACTATGTACTTATATTAAGAAGGATTAGGGTTATTAATAAACCTGTTTAAAATAATTGCAAATATATATAAACCAAAAATTTCCACCCTTTTTTATTAGGGGGGATTGTTTTTTTTTCACTTCTAAAATAAATTAAAACCTATATACTCTATTTTATATAACTATAAGCATCAATTGGATGATTGTATGGAATTACCTACATTATTCACAAGCAACAATAATAAATAAAAACCTACCATCATATTTTCAAACTCAGAGAAAACAATAAAGAATTAGGTCACTTAATCAATTTCTTTTCCTCTATTTTTTTTTAACTGCAGAAATTTATTACTGACATTAATAACCAAGTTATGATCTAAAAACTTGCTTTGAGAACCCTTGGATACAATTTCACACATAAAACAAAATAATTATTAAATTACTTAACACAACCTCTGATAGGTTAAATTTCAACAATAGATAACCAACATAACAAATTATTAAAAGATTGCCTTCTTCGATTTAGAATCACAGAAAATATATATATTATCAAAACATAGTTACAGCTCTATGGCCCTTTACAAACAGATTCACAGCTTTTAAGCCAGCTTTAAAATAACCTAACTATAAACAAAAAAAAACTACGACTGAGAAGGCCCTGTTTTCTCAAGGTCTCAACTATGAAAACCCTAAGCCTCCTTTTCTAAACAGCCACTAGGGATTCTTTAAACTGAACCAAATATCAAGTATCAGCCACATGGCCTCCCAAAATCTTTACAACATAGATTATTCATGGTCGAGCCAAAAATCAGAACCCTAGGGACTTCATCAAACTAAGAGTAAACATCATACACCACTGGAGGAGAACCTCAGTGAAACCGAGGCTTACCAGATGAGATGTTCAGTGGAGCCCATCTGAATTGGTGTCTTCCAACTTAGGATCATTCGAAATGGAACTTGCAAAAGAGAAGAACCAAAACTAGTTAAACCCCAGTCATTAACAGAAACATTGAAATTTTACTAGTGAAAGATTGGATAAAAAAGGAAAGAGTTCTTACCGTGTTTATTTTATCCTTGCCTTGCTGAGAAGAAGACGATAGAACGAAACCATAGCCACCATCTTGGAAAATGATGAGCATCAAGAAAGCACTGACAAAAGGAAAACATGGCTCATAGAATTCAATTCTGAGTCCCAAATCCATGATGGAGCAGAGTCAAATGCCACACAGAAGTTGAGCATTGAAAAACAATAATATTTTCACTTTGTAAGCCACTCTATAGAACGGGCTGCGAAGACATCTAAACTTTACACCCAATTCAAAAATGCCAATAAAAAGCTCAAGCCACACAACGACAAACCAAGAGTCATGCTCACTTCTTCAGTTCACGATTACACCAGTGTATAAAGAATAACACTCACAGAGACAAGCTAATGATAATATAAAGGGTTTTTGTTGCACAACACAAACAGTAAACATGTAAATCCTTCTGTACATAAAAACGAATATGGGCATAAGGAGCCTATAAGAAAGGGTTTAAGTTTTGACAACGAAACCTTGCGGCCATGAGCCTGGCGCTCATACACTCACATCAAAGACAAAAGACTAGGAAAGAATGGGATTTTTAGGGTTTTAGAACACTTTTATATTTCCCACGTTCAACCCAAAAACCTAACCATCGTGTAGCTACCACGTGGCATGGTAAATATTTACAAATTATGGGTTATTTGATATAGTTCGAAAATCCTCCGAAGTAGCCTGCAAATAATAAATTTGATCAATAAAACTATATTATAACTTGGTTATAAATTATCTTACCCTTCATCGTGTTCAATGTATATGGTTGTATCCCTAACAATTAAAGAAGGTAGATAGTAATTATACTAGGGTTTTAGTATGGTTCATAACCCTTGCAATGTTTAAGAAAAACATAAGCAAGAAACTATCCAAGGATAACTTGTATAATGAAAATACCTTGTATTCTTGCAACTATAGAAAGATGCATAGCTAGCATGTTGGCTTAGATATTTAATTTATATTATGAATAAATGTGCTAAGGTGTTGTTTTCTCTTAGTAATACCTGAGGAGATGAGAATGATACAAAGGAAAAAAAAGGATAGATTTCTTATAGAAAATAATTCATCTTTCTTTACATAAAAAGCAATAACACTATAGTTTAAGAAACATAAGTGGTATTAATACATCTCTAATTGATAAGTACTATATTATCTTAAAAATATCTTATGCACTAGGTACTAATTCTATTGGTGTCTTTCAGTCAATGTGCTTAATGTCTATACTCAGATCTTTGGTTTTCTAGGTTAACTCGGTAATTGTAGAAACAGAAACCTTGGAGGTTATTCTAGCATCAAGTATTTAAACACGGTTAACTACTAGATGAGATGCCTTTCACTAAAGTGGTTTATAGATTTTAAATTGAAAATAGACTGGTAAAAATTAAACAATAAGATCAACAAAACGTCTTTTACTGCTCAAGCTGTAAAACAAATAATTTAACTACCATTTTATTGTATGCTAGTTGAGATAATAATCTCGATCTAGAAAACTAGTCACAAAACTTCTTACCTGTAAAGGACCTGTAAAAGAAGCATCACTTCACTGCATTAGCTATAAGCTAAGTAAGCCTCAATCTCAACTGAAGTTCTTTCCTAGTTGTCATAAGACAGTAAAACAAACTTAGTACTAGAAGTTAAAAATATGTTTTAATTCATGTTATATCAAACCATAAATCAATTCCTTAACATGGAATTATGAAAACAAAATAGTAAGTATACAAGACTAGAGATTAACAAAATAGTTAGTTCTACTTTAATACAGATTAAAGTAACTATTAGCAGTTAATTATTCCTAGGTAGTGACGACTGCAAACATTTTATGTTACATTAAAAATTTATTTTTTTTATGAATTTTTGGAGTGTTACATGTGCTAACTAATCCAAGAAGTTGATCACTTCAAGTAGAAATTTTGTATTCCTTTTCTTAAGACATAATCCATAAGAATACAAATCATAAAAAGTTAATGCATCTAGGGATGGATGTACTAGAGGGTAGAAACACCAGTTGAAGAATATTTTGTACACATACAAAGAATTTTTCCATGATCCTAAAGGGATACCTCCTACGAGGGAATTTGAGAAAAAGATACAACTATTTCCTAATTCTTCATTTACAAAAATTGGATTGTACATATAGTCTGTTATGGAAGCATGAGAAGTGAAGTAGTTATAACAACTACTAGAGCATGGAGTAATCCAACCAAGAACCTCACTATCTTGTGGATCACATATCATCATAGCACTCAAGAAAGATGGGGCTTGGAGGATGTTTATTGAATATAGAGCTCTAAATAAGATTGCACTAAAGAATCTATACCCTCTACCTAAGATATATGATTTGCTTGATCAATTGCAATATATCAAGTATTTCACCAAGTTGGATCTCAAATTAAGATACCACCATGTACGAGTGAAGGAAGAAGACACCTAGAATACCATCTTCAACACTAGGAAAGGGTTATATGAATGGTTAGTAATTCCTTTTGGTTTGTGTAAAGAACAAACTACATTTATTTGTTTAATGAGTGAAGTATTGCTTCCTTTTATAGATTCATTTGTAATAGTGTATTTAGATGATATACTGGTTTATAGTGATACTTGGGAAGATCACGTTACACACCTCAAGTAGATGCTAAAGACCTTGAGCAAACATAAATTGTTGGAAAACCTTAGTTAATGTGAATTTTCTCAACAATATTTGGTGTATTTTAGGTATGTGATTGGTGGAGGAGAACTCAAGATTAATATTGCAAAGATGGAGGCCATCACCAAATGGATAAATCCTATAAATGTCACTGAAGCTAGGATATTTTTGGGGGTATCACAATACCTTCAAAAGTTCATAGCTTCCTTTCTAACTATGGTACACCCTCCATGCCATAACAACTAGAAACAAGGGTTTCCAATGGGGAAAGATTCACCAAAACTCTTTTGAAAAGATCAAATGAAATATTAGTTAGGCACTATTTTTCCCATTTCTCAACTTGCAAAACCCATTTGAATTGGAGATAGATGCAAGTGTATATGTTATGGGGGTTATTTTTATGCAAAGAGGAAGGCCACTATATTAACATTGTGAAATGTTCCATGATATATAGTCTTGAACTTCCCTACATATGACAAGGAACTCTATGCCTTGGTTAAAGATGTTAAGAAATGGAAGCAATATTCGATGGGAAAGAATACCATCATTCATAGTTATCACTAACCATTGTAGTATTTGTATGCCCAAAGTAATCTAAAACAAACCTAACACTACAAGTGGATGATATTTTTACAACAATTTCATCAAATCATCAAATATAAGAGGGGTAGTATGGACAAGTTGGTCAACATGATCTCAAGACTACCTACAACACATTATCTTAAAACCACCTACAACTAATATCATAGCTTTGGGTACTCTTATGCATATGGAACCTTTCACCCATGATGCATACAAGAAGGAATACACAAAATATGAGGACTTCAAGGAGGTATTTCAGTAGCTACAAAGGCAATTCCATGTAGAAGAAGGTGAAAACATGGATTACTATCATATTTATGATGGGTTAATCCATAATATGGAGAATCTCTATGTTACTAAAGGTGAGATATTACAACTTATTAGAGAGGCTCACACCTCGAAAGTTGTAGGGCACTTTGGTGTTGAGAAGAGAGTTGTCAACTTTCAAAGTTTTGTTTATTAGGATAGAATGCAAGAATATGTAGCTCGGATTATTATAGGGTGCATACTATGTTGTACAAGCAAGCCTTGTAATAGGAATCAATGTATATACCATCCCTTAGATGTACCTACTATACCATGGGCAAGCATCTCCATGGAATAATTGAATTTTGTGGGTGGTTTTCCAAGAACTAGGAAGGGACATGACTATCTATCTGTAGTAGTTGATAGGTTTAGTAAGATGTGCATTCTCATGGATTTTACAAAGAGGTCTACAACTTTCATCCATAGAAAAATTGGCAAACAGAACTGGTGAACATTACATTGGTTCGACATTTTATGGTTTATAATCAGAAGCATCCAAATACATGAGATAAGAATTTCAAATGTATCCAAAACTCTTATAATAGAGCAGTCCACAATTCCATTGGAAAATATCATTTTGAAATTTGTTTTGGATATATGTCACCTTCACCTTTAGATGTTGTATATGGACAACAAGGGAGAGTGAGGGAACATGCCTCGAGAAAATCATTAAAAGCTGAAAAAATCATTGATACGATCATCTAAATCCATTTGCAAGTATAGGAGACATTGAATAAGTCACAAGAAAAGTACAAGACCGGACATGACCAACACAAGGTTGAGAAAACATTCAAGGTGGGCAATAGATTTTGGTTACACTTGAATAAGGAACAACTACAAGGTCCTAGTAATAAGATCAAGGCATTATGGTATGGTCCTTTTGAAGTTTTAGAGAAGGTAAGATATAATGCCTACATACTCAATCTACCCCAATAAATGCACATTTACTCATTAGTAAATGTGAATATTTTGAAACTCTTTTGTTGAAATAATGTAACTTCGAAGAATATTCTACTTGTACTTTCCATTGTTATTATTATTCCTCGTTTGAGAGATGTCATTAATGTAAAAGGTCATGAGGTAAATCCTTCATTGTAAGTTGGTTCAATAGTACCCAGAAGAGATTAATATAAATATTATTTTGAGTTTTCCTAAGTAGGTCAGCCCTGTCAATTTGATAGGTTGTACCAGTCAGGGATGATTTTAAGGAACCATACTTATTTAAAAGTGTATAAATGTTGGTGAATATTACCAATTCTTAAAACGCCAACTATAAAATGATTGGCGATATTTTTCAAAAAATATTTTAATTTCCAATGATTTTATATCGTTTATATAATAATTTGGCAATTTTTAGGGTGAAAAAATTTTACCCATCAAAATTGGGAGAAACAGGGCTTCAAAAAATGCAAAATTGCGAATCTTTTCGGGAAAAGAACATGGAAAATTAGCCCACTGGGCTAAAATTCACCCCTAAAATTATCCCTGGTCCCAGTTAGGTTAAAAGGTGAATCAAGTGATGAGTATAAATAGGGAGGCACACTCCCTCATTTTACACACACATTTACTCATATATTGGGCAAGAGAGAGAGAGAGTACAAAGGAGGATAAGTGTTTTGGATCTTGTGCTAGGGTTTGGTCTCTGTCTCTCTCACTCTCACTTATGAGACCTTGTTCTTTGGTCATTGTACTCTGGTAATCTATATTGAGTAATTTTTGTTGGGTTTTCTTCTTATTGTGGGTTTCCCAGGATAAATTGTTGTGTGCCTTGTGATTGCGTTTCTTTCAGAGATCATATTTATGTTGTTATTATGAAAATGCATTAAATGCTCATGGGTGTTGTACTATGGTAATCTATATTAAGGAATTTTTACTGGTATTTATTCTCCTTGTGGTTTTCCTAGGATAAATTGTTGTGTACCTTGTGATTGTGTTACTTTCAGAGATCATCTTTATCTTGTTATTGTAAAAATGTATTAAATTCCCATGAAGTTAGACATCAAGTTGTAACAGCATATAAACTTAACATTGTATCAGAGCTAGACTGAAAAGAGAAGCTTTCACTGGGTAAATATCTCTCTCCTTCTCTAGACAAGAAAATTAGGGTGATCTAGATGGGTATAGGTGGCCACCCACTTATTCCACTGGATCAAAACTTTTTTGAGCCAATGGAATAGGTGGGTAGCCACCTATACCCATCTGGATTAGTCCACTAATCCAGATTTATGTGAGAATGAAATGAAAGAGCATATATATATATATATTCACATACACATATATATGGAAATAAACATAGTGATACAGTAAACTCAAATTCTATTAAATGAATGAAATAGAACAAACTGTAAAACAAAACCAGCTAGAATGGTGGTCGTTGTGTCTCTAAGAAGAGATGTGGTGGCTACGCTCACTCGTGACAAGATGAATACAAAAGGAGTCTGAAGGGCCTTTTATCATAAAGCCTTGGGGAGGAATAAAAACCTAAAACTAACCCTAGGAGATGAATCATCATAAAGTTTGTGGCCCCAAGGTGGTTAGTTGAACAATCAACTTCTCAGGGTCATAAATTTTGCATATGATCTCAGTTTAGGGAGTTCAATAGCCAGTTGGAAAGGTTTATCCGAGATTTGAAATTTTTGAATAGAGACAAAAGCATGCTATTGACAACCATTTGGCCCCTCGAATCAACAAAAAATGTTGTTTAAGGCATCAAAACAAACCCGAAATTTTGGGACTCGCAAAACCGTAGAAAATTACAAGAAAATTGCCAAAATGAAAAACTGTTTTGAGCTAGTGGAATTGGTAGGTGGCCACATATACCCATTTGGATCATAGTGTTTCCTATTGAAGAGGAATTTTGGAGTGCAAGTGACATAGGTAAGTGCGCCCCTCCTAGGTGCATATTTTGGCACCTGGATTGAATTTTTTTAGTGGACAAATCCTCCAGAAAGTCAAACCCTAGTGTTTGTCCTAAAGTTTGTACCGACTGCTGAGCACAAAGTTTAGGCACCTCAAGTTGAATGAATGTGGATTTTAGGATTGGTTCTATAGGGGTCAAGAGATTAATCCACATGGAGGAAACATAATATAGCTGAAAACATCAGCTTCTGAGAATAACATTGGATAAGTGGACTGAAATAAAACTATTGTCAAAGATGTCATTCAAGGCCGAGTAATCACGCATGGAAAAATAGTTCATTCACACATAACATGTAAACACCATATTCAGAAAAACATTCTAAGTATGGAATATGAGATACTTAATCACATCATGAGCATTTATAATAAAAACATCATTATAAAGGAATTCATGACCATAACTAGTTTACACAAAACCACAAGGTACTCAGATTTAATGACAGAGAGAACTTGAGACATAAAAGATGAAGTCTCATATTCCGATTGCAAGTTTCCAAAAGAAATTACAAAGTATCCTCTTGACGCTTCTGCAAAACTCACAGCCTCCTGGATGGAACCTCCTCTCTCTACAAAACATAAAAATGTATATATAGATAAAAAAAACTAAATAAAACTCCTTCTAACACTCATGAACTAACATCTAACAATAGAATTATGTTTTGATTAGGTTTGTAAATAGAATTAGGAGACAAGATAATTGAATTCTTCAAATTTGAAATTGCTAGATGTTACTTTGTTGTTTGTTGCTTGCTGATCTTAAAATCTGGAGATGATCATGACTGCCACATAATCTGGAACTGCCCTTTGACTGCTTAACTGTCCACCAGATGCCTCTGCCATTTGTCATTTGATGTCAACGGATCCTTATCCTATTTGAATTCAGGGATACTATACCTTTCAATGATATGACACATGTATAATACAAAGTGCGCAAACATTTGAGCCATCTTTTATATGGATCATTCGTACAAAAAGTGACCCAGAAAGGTGCTGAATTATATCTATTACATATGTATTGTTTTCTATACATATGCACTCCAAATTGAGTGGTCACTGATTCCTTTCTCAAGAATTGGATGTAATGCTAAGGTCATGTGCTCCAAAACTAAAGGATTTTTTAATGGATGTTCACTAGATAACAAATCTAGTAATATGCCCTATATTCAATAAAAAATGATGCATAGTTCTGTTGTTTCCTTTTGCTTTCATTCTGGAAATGTTGAATATATATGAATAAATAGAATATATTAAATTTTCCTATGACCAACCGAATTTTTCTTTTCCTAGTTATCGCCATAAGTTCCAACCATCCATTAACAATCAAATATCCCACCAGATCTAGTTGTGAATTAAGAAATGTGCCCTAGTTGAACTCAACATTGAATGTAGATGAGTAAATGATGGGTTCCATGTAACCAGATGTTTACTATTCTCTCAAACATATGCATTCGTAGAGTTTTAACACTAGGGCGATGGCTGGAGACATGACATTGTTGACACCTTCTTCTTGTTTTTGGAATTAAGAAAACTGACCTCTACATCTCCTGGATCACTTGAGAATAGAATCACTCTAGAGTTCTGTGCGCATGCCCCACCTCTTTTGACAAATCAATTATTCTGCAAACTATTGAAAAAGACTCGACACCTCGCTTACTACAAACAAAAACTTGACAGTCTAGCCTTCTATTCTTTTGGACACCTGCACAATCACTTTGGGTAGATGGAAATGAAAATAATTCACCTTAACATGGAAACATGGAGCTGTAGTGCTTCATGCATCACCTAGTATACATGATAATTGACTCCTACAGGGTTCCTTTCCTTCGTGGGTAGATTTGATGCTTGGAGCTAGGTTTTGACTTGTGTTGTATGTAATTGCTAACCCATGTGTTGAATTGATGGCAGGTGCTCGAAGACTTGGATATTGGCCGTAAGAACAAAGCTCAAATTTCCATGGATAAGTGAAGCCAACTTGGAAACACAATTCTTCACCAGCAAGTGAAATTCATGCCTAGAATATTATCAGATGCAAAATGTTTGAAGGTATCTTCAATTCTTCTGTAGCTCTAGATGTGGATGAATAAATTGGTAAGCTCACCAAAAATGGTACTTTGAACACTTTTACCTACGGAAATAGGCTTTGCAGATGCATAGACAATCATCCCTAAATAGATTGCCTTTAAATGATTTTTATTTAGTTCAATTCCTACAATCTTCTTGAATTCGGAAGAAATGTGAGAACCTATGCCTGCAAGAAATTCTGAAAACATAGAAAATACCCCTTCATGAAGAACATTGAAAGGCTGGTAGCAGCATTGGGTGACAAAAATATTTAGGAAAATTGGAAGCAATCAAGGTTGTATCATGGGCAGGTTTATCATAGTAGGCACCAGGATTACACAAACAATCGAAGTTTTAGAAAAATATCAATGTTGAAGAATTCGGTAGCGAAATTCAAGATCCCTCTTTTCATGTGCGCTACTGCAATCCAATATTTTTATTGAAGCAAATCCTAGTACCAACATCGACTCTAGATGGGGATGGATTCCTCCCTGTGAGGCTCCAATAACAAGTAGACCATGTTCCTTATGTTCCATCTATGCAACCACTTCTACAAGCAAATTGCAATCTGAAAACCCACAATTGTATATTGCCTTATCCATTGGGTGATGGAGTCATTTACCAAATATTTGCAACTTTTTCAAACTCTGAACACACCTCTGAAATGAAAAAATACTACTGCAAGACAACACACTTAAAATAATCTACATGATATTTTGGCAACCTTATTCTTCCACCTACTCCTACTTCTAATTGGTTGAAACAAGATAATAACGTTTAATCATACTTCCAGTGAAGGTATACAAAAATTGGACTGCCAAATTGGCTATATTCTTTGCCACTGGATGAAAAGCTGCAGAAATAATATAAACTTTGCACACAAGACTGGAATAGCATCTTACGCCTACTTCTATAATGTGTTTGTAGGCTCAAAGTTGCAATATTGAAGACCTATGGAAAGATTGATTCCATATAAGTGGCCACCGGATCTTGAAAAACATGACAGAGTTCTAGCTGATATAGAAGACCATATGGATGATCTACAATTTATGATTCATTCATGAACCCATAATCCTCTTGAAATAACCCATGGATATCACTTGTTTTGTTACAATAAAAGACAACCTCAAATTCTTGAACGATGAGATATGGGTTCTACTGAAATGCTTCTTCATGCATATGATTGGTATAAATATCTCCAACTTCATTTTCTGCTTGTAAATAATATCCTTTTGAAAAAAAATGTTCCCTAATCTCATCGTAAGTAAAAAATGGGAATTGAATTCCTATATCAACATTAAGATGTTAAGGAGAAGCAAATTCCTCTTCATAAAAATGATCATAAGATAATGCTGACATAGTGTTTGAAACACACTGATTATGATCAACTAAGAAGATGTAATTATCTAATCAATCATCGGTTACTGTATACTCAACATGGTTTGAAACTGATCATAAACTTGATATGCATACCTGTCCATAGAATAATCTACAAATGCTAAAGAATTCTGATCCAACTCTGAAATATACTTACATCATTGTTGGTGTTCTAGATCTGATCCATACTTACTGTCTTCCTGCTCAAAATATGAAACATAATGGTAGTCTTCCTACTCGTCCGCATGCATATCTTCAAAGTAAATTGGATCCTGAATCCTTATGGAAGCACGAACGTTATCCTCCACTCCTTTTGCATCCTCAAACAACTTTCTTAAAGATGATGATTTCCTTTCTAACAGGAAAAGAACAAGATCTGAATGTTGAGCCATAACATAGTATAGCATGGCAGCAATCTCAGTGTGCTTGATCTCCAAGGGCATACTATGATAAACACTGTAAAACCTTCTATTGAAGACATCCAAAGCTTCTTCCTTTCCTCTCTTTAAAGAGAAAAAAATAGTGAGGTACTGATCAAAAGACCTATTCTCTCCCCATTATATTGAAAAATCATCATATAACTCAGCCCATGAACCAATAGAACCAACTTCTAAATTTTGAAACCAGAACCCAACATCTCCAACTAAGGATTTAGAAAATATCCTCATGACAATATACTCGTGTACAATCTCAAAATTACCAATGAAATTGTGAAAATATTCCAAGTTCTTTTCTGCTGTGACATGGTATTATCCAGTAAACAGAGGGAGATATTCAACAAAGTTGGGAGGATAAGGATGTAAGTGAGATGGAAGCCTGAGAGGTTTAAACATTTTCTGTCTAATTTTAGACTGAAATTTAGTGGGATGAAAGTGATTTTCAACAGGCTGATTACAAAGCTCTACGGTGATGATAATAGGTGATAATATCTGAAAAGGAGATAAATTAGTTTTATCATTCTCATGGTTAAAAGGCTGATCAGATTCATGAAGGACTTGAATACATACATCAACCTTCTGAATAGGATGCGGTGAGAAGAATCTGGTTAACATCTATAACACAGGCATAATGCAAATCTTCTTCTTTCAATGAGGGATATACAAATGAATGTTGATGATCATCAGAATAAACAAAGCAAAGGATAATCCTCTTTATATGTAAAGGGAAATACATGAATGAACTGACGAAGAAAATCAAAAAATCATATACAAAGCAAATGAGTTGATACCTGGTTTTTCCCTTCAATATTTTCATCTTTATTTTTTGTCAGTGGGTTCCTTCCTCTAGTGGAGCCACTTGGTGAATATTTTGTCGTCAAAGTAATGTCCACTTCTTGTTCACCATCAAGAAGAGGATCTACTCAATATCAAAACCCTTGGGAAGGATGACTTCGTTCCTTCGCTTGGAGAATATGGTCGCCAAAAGATGTTTGTCCTAAAGTTTGTACCAACTATTGAGCACAAATTGTAGGCACCTCGAGTTGAATGAATCTATATTTTAGGATTGGTTTAGTAGGGGTTAAGAGATTAATCCACATGGAGAAAGCATAAGATAGATGAAAACATCAGCTTCTCATAATAGCATTGGATTACTGGACTGAAATAAAACTAATGTCAAAGAAGTTGTTCAAGGATGACTGATCACGTGTGGAACAAATAGTTCATTCACACATAACATTTAAGCACCATATTCAGAAAAAAATTCTAAGTATGGAATCTGAGATACTTAATCACATCATGAGAATTTATAATAAAAACATCATTATAAAGGAATTCATGACCATAACCAGTTTACACAAAGCCACAAGGTACTCAGATTTAATGACAGAGAGAACTTGAGACATAAAAGATGAAGTCTCATATTCAGATTGCAAGTTTCCAAAAGAAATTACAAAGTAGCCTCTCAACCCTTCTGCAAAACTCATAGCCTCCTGGATGGAACCTCCTCTCTCTACAAAACATAAAAAAGTATATATAAATAAAAAAACTAAATAAAACTCCTTCTAACACTCGGGCACTAACATCTAATAATAGAATTCCGTTTTGATTAGGTTTGTAAATAGAATTAGTAGAGCATATAATCAAATCCTTCAAATATGAAATTGCTAGATGTTACTTTGTTGTTTGTTGCTTGTTGACCTTAAAATATGGAGATGATCATGACTGCCACATAATCTAGAACTGCCCTTTGACTGCTTAACTATCTGCCATATGCCTCTACCATTTGTCATTTTATGTCAGCTGATCCTTATCCTATTTGAAGTCAGGGATAATTTTCCTTCCAATGCTCCGACACATGTATAATACAAAGTGCACAAACCTTTGGGCCATCTCTTTTATGGATCATTCGTACAAACAGTGACCCAGATAGCTGCTGAATTATATATTTTACATATGTCTTGTTTTCTATACATATGCACTCCAAAAAAGATCTGTGCACAATTGGGTGGTCAACAATTCCTTTCTCAAGAATTGGTTGTAATGCTAAGGTCATGTGCTCCAAAACTAAAGGATTTTTGAATGGATGTTCACCAGATAACAAATCCACTAATATGCCCTGTATTCAATACAAAATGATGCATAGTGCTATTATTTCCTTTTGCTTACATTCTGTACATGTTGAATATATATGAATCAATAGAATACATTAAATTTTCCTACGACCAACAAACTTTTTATTTTTCCCCAATTATCTCCATAATTTACAACCTTCCATTAACAATCAAATATCCCACCAGATCTAGTTGTGAATTAAGCAAATGTGCCCTAGTTGAACTCAACATTGAATGTAGCAGAGAAAATGATGGGTTCCATGTAACCAAATGTTTATTATTCTCTCAAACATATGAATTCGTAGAGTTTTAACACTTGGGAGATGGTTGGATACCTGACATTGTCGGCACCTTCTTCTTGTTTTTGGCATTAAGAAAATTGACCTCTACATCTCCTAGCTCACTCGAGAATAGAATCACTCTATATTTTTTCGCGCCTGCCCCACCGCTTTTGAAAAATTGATTATTCCTTTAAACTATTGACAAAGACTCGACACCTCTCTTACTACAAACAAAAAATTGACAGTCTAGCCTTCTATTCTTTTGGACACCTGCGCAATCACTCTGGGTAGCTGGAAAGGAAAATCATTCACCTTAACATGGACACTTGGAGCTGTAGCGCTTCATGTAGGACGTAGTATACATGATAATTGGCTCCTGAAAGGTTCCTTTCTTTTGTGGCTAGATTTGATGCTTGGTGCTAGGTTTTGACTTGTGTTATTTGTAATTTCTAACCCATGTGTTGAATTGATGGTAGGTGCTCGAAGACTTGGATATTGGCTGTAACATCAAAGCTCAAATTTTTGTGGATAAGTGGAGCCAACTTGGAAACACAATTATTCCCCAGCAAGTGAAATTCATGCATATAATATTATCAGATGCAAAATGTTTGAAGGTATATTCAATTCTTCTATAGTTCTAGATGTGGATGAAGAAATTGGTAAGCTCACCAAAAATGGTACTTTGAACTCTTTTTCCTGCATAAATAGACTTTGCATATGCATAGAAAATAATCCCTAAATATACTGCCTTAAAATGGTTGATATTTAGTTCAATTCCCGCAGTCTTCTTGAATCCAAAAGAAATGTGAGCACCTATGCCTGCAAAAACTTCTGAAAACACAGCAGATAACCCTTCATGAAGAACATTGAAATGCTAGTATGAGCATTGGATGACAACAAGATTTAGGAAGATTGGAAGCAATCAAGGTTGTATCATGGGCGAGCTTATCATAGTAGGCACCATGATTACACAAACAATCGAGGTTTTATAAAAATATCAATGCTGAATAATTCGGTAGCGGAAGTCAAGATCCCTATTTTCATGTATGCTACAACAATCCAATATTTTTATTGAAGCAGACCCTAGTACCAACACCTAGTTTGACCTTGAACCAGAAAACCAAAAAACCAGAACCAGAACCAAGAACTACAACCCATAATTTCACAAGTTCAGTTTCAAAGGTTAAATTTTGGATTCTTTAGAAACTGACTGTAGCAGCATACTCGCCTCAATCAAGCGCATCTCTTGGTAAGTTTAGCTTTCATTTCTGAGAAATTTCATTTTTTTGTCATTTTCTGTTCTCCAGGACAAGATACCTCCAAGCACTAAGCTTGATGACAAGTTGTATGACATAGAAAACTTATATTCTTGGAAATACATAATCATACTCATTTTAGAAGACAATGGTTTTTCAGAGTTTATCAAGGAAATTGTGCCAGACCCCAGATAATATGAAGCAAAGGAAAAGTACAAGAAGGACATGATTAGAGCTAAGAGGATCATAATAGATTCTATCAAGGATCATTTGATTCCTCAAGTATCCTATAAGGAAACACCTAAGGAGATGTTTAATTCCCTAACAATAATGTATGAATGAAGAAACATTTAGCGGAAGATGAATTTGAGATCCCAACTCAAAAGTACAAAGATGAGAAAGGGTGAATCTATCCAAGAATATTCGCAAGGTTTCTTTATTCAAAGAAAAACTAGAAGCAATTGAAGAAAATATTGATGAAGATGAATTAGTAATGACCAGTCTTAATGGTCTTACTAGACCGTGGGATTCTTTTATCCAGACAATTTGTGCAAGGAAGGAAAGTTTACAATTTGAAATCCTATGGGAAGAATGTGTTCAAGAGGAAGCTAGAGTAGAAAACCAAGAAGCACTACTTAGAGATGATGACCATGCTCTAGATACTCATGCTAGAAGAAGAAGAGGAAAAAATCATTTCAATAAGGAAACTCATAAGGAGTCTCATCCTCCTAAGAAGTTTCAAAAGAATCAAAATGGAAATTACAAGCAAGACTTCTCAGGACACATTGCCAGAAATTGCCTAGCATGAAAAGAAGAATATAAGAGGAATAATAATAAAAGGCATCATGCTCATTTAGATGAAGAAGAAGAAGAAGAAGAACCTCCAAGGAAGTTAGCAAATAAATAAATTAAATATCATGTTTTATAGATGGTGAAGTTAGACTTATGTGTCCTAGAGGAAAATATCTAGAAGATGCAACTATTATTCAAATAGAAGAAGGTGTAATGTATAAACTGAAAGGTCCCTCAGAAGCAACCTTGATTCATGATACTACAAGTCCATGTGAACTATGGCATAGAAGGCTTGCTCACATAAACTACAAAGTCTTATTGTTAACACAAAAAATTATTCACCTAGCTCTCCATGGTTTAAACCATAGTCATACATCATATTCCCGCCATTATTTCCTCCATTTTGACCTTCACAACTACATTTCCACTAAATATGGTCCAAAACATTATTATTACTTCCCCATAAATGAAGGGAAGTTGAGCATTTATTGTGATTTATCCCCATTCTCTCCAAAAAAGGACCCAAAAACCCTAAAAATGAGAATGGGTAAAAAACCATAGATAAATACCATGGAAAATAAAATAACATGGGTCATTACCATGGGTAAAAAACCCTTGGACCATCCTATAAATACATTGTGAAGGTCTCCCCCAAAACACTTTTTTCCATTTGCTCTCAGTCACACCATACAATTTTCTGCCATTGTTCCCATATCTTGCTATTTCAGCCCCCACAATGTACATTGAGCAAGCTCGGTACCCATTTGGATCCATTCCCCATTTGACAACCATTCATGGAAGAGACTGGAGACCCAAACCATGGAGTTGTGGGACCGTTTCCTCGGACGACTACGATGGCCCACATTTCATAAAAAATGTATTTTTTGTTCTTGTTTTGCATTAGTTAGTATTATATATCAAAAAATATAAAAAATATCGTTTTTGTCATTTTTGCTTCCCATTATTATTATTGAACTCTACCCTATGATATTGACGATCTAGGCTAGGTAATTTTGCACATAGATGAGGAGAAATCCCCACTACATTTTTTGTGACTCCACTTGGTCGATCCATACAGATCTTTGTTTTTGTAGGTCTTTCTACTGGTTTGTTCTCCTTTGCTTCCTTCAACTGTCACAAATATGACCCCCTCGTAGTAGATCTGAACCATCCTTACCTTAGTGTTTGTCTCCCGACCCAAGTTGGTAGCCATTTAAAAAAAAAAATCTGTTTCGGCCGAGTCACATTTATTTGGCCGAAAGTTGTGACCCAGTCGCACCTTTTTTCCCGATAAGCGTGAACCAGGTTTTGCCTTTTTCCTTGATAAGTGAGACATGGACCATAAATATAGAACACGATTGTACTGGATTTTGTTGCGACCCCGATTACTACTATGACTCGCTTTTGTGCGACTTGTCGCACTTAATCACTTGTTTTGTGCGACCTAATTCTTTCGACTATTTTTCTACCCGGTCATGATTGTTTCCCAGTTCTATGGGATCTCGATCGTGCTTGTTCCACCGACAGGTGCGACCTGCAATTTTTTCAATCCTTTTTGGTGTTTGATATCCTTGTTCTAGACCCCATGTCTGTGTTTTACCCCTTCTCGACCTGTTTCTGTCCATATCTGATCCATTATAGCCCCTTGGTTTGTTTTGAGGTCCTCTTTTCCTTGTATGTGATCCTCTTGCATTGAGCTTTGTAGTTGAGACCCATTGTGTGTTTCCTACACCTTGGTCAGTTCCTTAGATGTTCATTTACTTGTGTTTTTTTTATGTTATGGAAGAATTAGTTATGATTTTGCATGATATTTACAGTCATTTACTGTTATTTATCTACATTTTATTTTTTGCATCTCGACAATGAGATCATTTCATCTTCGTCGTAGAATTGTTGGGGCTTATGTCACACCCTAAAGACAAAAAAACTTGGTTCATGGCCCCAAGCTATCCTAAAAATTGACTTAATACAACCAACATTGTAACCTAATTGAAGGACTAAAACAATCTTGTAGCTAAGTTAGGACATTGGGGATAGGCATCCAAACAACACCCCTTTGTCACTCACATATTGAGACATAGTTTTTGTCCATTAGGGGACCAAAATCCACTTATACTTGTTGACACGGTCACAACCAGTCTATCGGAGGGCCCCCCCACTCTACAGGAGTAAGCCACAATGAAAGGGTTCCGGAAGCTAGGGTGGAATACCACACTCCACTTTGCACCGAAGGATAACCCTTCATAGTCCTCCTCATGCATGCCAGAGTATACTGGGTGTTGAGGTCCAAAGGGATTAAGTGTCAAGAAATGACTACGAATATGTCATGAACTAGGTAACCTAGTTTCCATTGTATCTAGGGCTCTTTTACCCAGAGGTCCCTCTCGGTAGTGGGATTCTCTTAACGTATTGTTCTTCCATTTTGTATTGTCTGACTGGGATTTGATCACCCTATTGAGGATACGATTTGTGAGGGGCTTCCAGCTTGTAGCTAGGAGTTTTCTTGCACTCATACCCCATAGGTTAGTGAGTCATTTTTATTTCTAGGTAGTGCTTCCTATTGTCTTTCTGGCCACTTTGTTGTCGACTCGTCTTGCTATAACCCATTGTTGCAGTTCAATTTTAGAGATTGTTTTTGGCCTGTGAGCCACCATTTGTATGCTCCCCTTCTACACACTTGGTTGTAGTTGGGTTTTTGATTCTGCGGTTGATGTTATCGAGTTTCCATTCATTACACAACATACCACCATGTCATCATAGCTCTGTCACGTTACTCGCTTAGGCTTAGGGGGCACACCCTTCTGTTCAGTTCCTTGAACCATCACTATCAGATCCATATTCAACATGGTTCACCACCTTCGAAGTCACATATTGCCTATGAGTCTGATTCAGATTCCTTTCAATCTAAACCTACCTTGTTCACTACCCCATATAGCCCCATGGCTGGTGCACATCTAGATCCCTTTCAGGGGGGGTGATTGGAAGTGGGATTGTGTCTATTTCACCCATCATTATGGGTATCCCTTCCACTGTACTGACAGGTCCTGGTCCTAGTGGGACCTTTTCCACTGCACACACTCCTGCCAGTCCATTACCCACTAGTGGTGTCCCCACTCCATCCACCGTGGTTCCTAACATACCACCATTTATGCTTGGGGGCAGTGGCCCTTCCACTTCCATTCCAGATATTCCTAGCATCCCAGTGAGTACTCCTATGGTCAGAAGTCAACTTCACCCACCCCCAGTCATCCATGGGAACTACATTCCTCCTAGTGCCGGCGACAGCACTGGCCCTTCTCGATCCCCTCTCAGTTCTAGTCTACCTTTTATGGCTAGTCTCAACTTGTCTGACTTGGCATGGTTGACTAATGATCCGATTCGTCATAACCCACTATGGCCTCCTATGCCCACCAAAATCCCTCTAGACATCCCTAAGTTTGAGGGAAAGGTGGGAGAAGACCCCCGAAACCATATTATGTCATTCCACTTATGGTGTTCATATAACAACATAGTGGATGATTCTGTTCGATTGTAGTTGTTCCAATGCAAACTCACAAGTGTTGCGGGAAAATGGTATATCAATCCACCTCATGCCACCTACCCATAATTTTCCTCATTATCCTCAATGTTTCTTCAGTATTTCTAGTTACTCGTTTGGTATGACGAGGGTCTGGAAATTCTATTATCCTGTAGAAAAAAACACAACTACCCATACCATAGATCATATCCATGATGGTGACATCACCGTAGCCTATGTAAGATCTAGTTAGATGATATAATTTTCCTAGATTGGTTTCTCAAAACCTTACTCCCCCCATCTCCAAGGATGTTGCATCTAATAGCTCATAAACCAAGGAGGAAGCCATCATGAAGGAACAATAGTTCGATCTCATATACACCCAATTGAGTTACCTATATAGCATTATACTTGATGCTCCCCATATTGGCTCCTCATGTCGAGACGCGCTGGGGGAATCCCATGTTGCTAATGGAGTCATTGGCTCTATTACTCAGCATCCTCAGTTTTACCCAGCCTCTCATTCGATTCCACCCCATTCTGGTCACACCCCTAGTTTTATCCAACCAGGTTATGCCCTTGATTTTTCACACATAACGACTCAGTCTAGAGCCACACCTTCCTATGCGCCTCCCTCAACATCTCCTCGCGTTCATGGACCGAATTGTTTGACACACTCATGTAATGGCCAAATGATCGTCTTTGCAGTCCCACCAACTGCCCCTACCAATTACCCACCACCCGTGCAACCTACTCTAGCCCCGACCAGGATTCCTCTTGCTCCTTCAGGACGGGTCTACACACAACAAAACATCCCTAATCAACCCACCCCCAATAACGAACAATGGAAGGGAAGAAATAAGAGAGGTAGGAATCAGGGTAACAACCAGCCTCAAGGAGGTGGCCAACAAGCCAACCCTCTGAACAATAATGGAGTTGATCCCCTTGCAAAAAATCTCCAGCATCCCGATCGACCTGGGAAGAACCCAGAGTTGTGGACTAACCATCTGTGCGCTATTTGTAAAACTTACGACCATTACAAACATCAATGAACTCATATAAATCACGTTCGCCATTTACTCCAAACTAATAACCAACGTGACCCCAATGGGGCTGCTCTGACTCAGCCAAACCCAACACCACCAAGTCCTCCACCTATGGTGTTCCAAAAACCCCTACCACACCAAGGAATGGTTGTAACCCAGACCTTGGTCCCACAAACTCCCATAACCACTTCTGCAGATCAACCCATTGATCCTGGTGTCCATCACCTCATGATGTTATCGTCTGATGTCAACCTCCAGACTCGATGAAACCATTATGGATCCACCACGGAAACCATCAACCCCTCTATGAAATCTACCTACACTACTCCAGATATGTATTTTCATTTGAGGAGACCCCCCATGGATGTGATTTCCAAAGTCCCACGGTTCCCTTTGTGTCACGTCGCGAATAGTGCCACTACTAGAGTTGTGCTCAACTATGGTATAGTCGATGATTTGGCTCAGTCTCCCTTGACCATGTCTTCTATGAAAGTTCTCAAAACTTATCCTTCACAATGTAAAGAATTTTTATCCACATTAGGTGACGTCGATCCCTTTGACTCTAGGTTGATCATGTTCGACCTGGATTAAGGAGAACCCCAGATGCCATCATCCATTGTCTTACAAGTTCTTGTCACAATTTGGAATTTGGTTATTCATCGATCCATCATTGATGAGGGGGCATACACTTGTGTTATGTCAACCTTTGTTTGGAAAAAAATTGGATTGCCAACCCTTCAACCCTCTTCCACTGCTCTTCGTGCCTATGATGGTCGTGCTGCTCAACCCCAAGGTGTCCTCACAAATGTCCCTGTTGAGTTAGTTGGAAAAACAATGTTGATTGACATCGATGTTGTCAATGCCCAACTTGATTACAACCTACTCCTAGTACGTAGTTATATGTATGCAATGCGATCAGTTGCATCTATAGTATTTTGACTCTTGATGTTCCCTCATGATGGAAGATCGTGACCATCGACCAGTTGACGTATCCAAAGGGAACAACCACGCTGAAACACATCCTTCCTACTATCGACACTACCATTGACAACGTATACATACCTTCCCTGTCTGTCGATGTCTCAGGATTTTATACCAGCGCTCCTATGAAGGACACATTTTTGTCCTTACCAACTCCTCCTTCACTGACTGATATAGAAGACTTTTGTATTGTCATATCTGGTAGTGTTCCAACCTCCTCACAACCTCAGTTGCAACCTCAACCAGAGACCTCGTGGAATTATTGGGTCTCATTTCCTGTCCATACAATTCTCTTCCTCTTTCCACCTTCCAACATTGTGAGTAATCCCATCATGGCTACTCTCAACCTACCTAGTTTTACTTTGGGTATTCCAGTGTGGTACCTCGATCCACCTACCCCTCCCTTGAATCCCTAGATTATGTTGACTCCCATCCAACCTATTGAGATGATGTCGCACCCACCTCCTAGTACACCAATGACTACTCCTATCTCTACTTTTGCGTCCCCTCCTTCGAAGAAGACTAGGGGCAAGGCACCCAAAGCGACGAAAGAACCACATACTTCTCCTACATGTGATTTATGTGATGTCCAAGGCTATGTGACATAGAATTGTCTTGATTTTCCTATCCTTCGCACCCACATGTGCATTGTACTCGAGACCGATGACGCCCTAGTTGTCAAAGTACCAACCATACCTGCGGTGAAGAACAAGTCATTGCGAACCAACCATTCATGTGTATTTTGTGGACTATATGGTAATTATTCACACCATTGACCAAAATTTCCTGACTATTGATCCCTCCTTAATGAACTTCGCACACACTCCCGCAAGTCCGACATTACTGTCCTTGAGGAGATCCACCTTCTATTTTCTTCCTTGGACACCACTAACACCATTTACATGATATCTACTTTGAGCAGTCCTTCCTCCTCATCAACCATAGAATATCCCCCTAATATATTCTGACACCACTTTTTTGATGACGGAGAGATTCCTAAAATCGCCATCGGTTTTACCCCATTTCACTTAGTCCATGTTGTGGAATAGGTTCTTCCAATAGAATGCTAGATTCTGTCGCTCCACCTTGCCGTTGAAATTCTACCTGATACTTCATTGTTAGAAGAATGCCTACTTATGCTCAAACTGACCAATGAAAACTATCATGATGCTCTTTGAATGATAAAAATGGCTAAGACTTGGTTGAAGTCCCACCATGAATCCCACGTCCAGCCACAAACCTTTAGTGAGGGGGACTTAGTCCTCATCTACGACCAAGCCAATGATAAGATAGGGAAAGGGAGTTTTGACTCCATGTGGTATGGCCTTTATGTCATCCATCGATGTCTAGGAAGGAGAGCATATCTCCTTGGTGACTCTGATGACCACCTCTTGAAGAATCCCCGCAATGGGCTCTACCTCAAGAGGTTCTATGCCTAAAGTCACTCACCATGAGTACCCTTGTGTCATAGTTTTTTTTTTTTTGCATCGTTCTTTCCACAAGTCTCACAGTTTGTTACCTTGGTTGCTCCAGATGGATCCTACCTCACCTTTCCATGTTGGTTTCACTGATGGTGCAAGTATATGGTCTCCTAATCTCGCTCAACTGTGTGGGTCATTTATTCTCCGTCACATGAGTTGATCCATAGCAATGAAATGTGTGTTGGTGTTGATACCAACAACTAGGCTAAGTATGATGGTATTGTTGGTATCTTGACTACCACCCTTCACTTGGGTATTCATTGCCTTGATGTCTTCTTAGAATCCCAGCTGGTTGTCTCCCAATTGAATAACTACTACGGGGTACGCGATCCTTTCCTCTTTAGAAATTTCTTGCGCACTAGACACTTGGTTAGACATTTCAAATCCATTTCAGTCATGCATGTTCCCAGAAGTCTCAATAGTGTAGCAGACGAAATGGCTAATGATGTTCTAGAGTGGCACATCAATCATCACATATAGGAAATGGAATGCATTATGTATCATCATATATATACATCATATAGTCATCCTCCTTTGAATATGCATCCTTGTCCTCCTCCTCCTCCTCATCAGAGATATCCTCCTCCATTGGCACATCACCATGTGTCGTCGCTCTGACATACTCAGTGGAAACTGTAATCCTCCTCTTGAGAGAGATCCACTATGTGGATCCATGTAGCACACAACAATCAAATCCTCGTCAAGGTACTTCCACCCATTGTTGGTGACCCCCTTGAGCAACCTCTCTATGTCCAGCCATAGTGAGTCCAATGTCGCACTTTGTCATTGTCTATGCCCATGACCTAGTGGATCTAAAACCTCCACCCTTCCCCTATGTCATTGGTACCACAATAGGATTTGAACCCAAAATACGACGTCAGAATCCGACGTCATCCAAAATTTTGCATGGATGTGTCGGAAAGCAATCACTAAAAATAATGCCGATCAAAAAAGATTTATAGCGTCGTCGAATTACCGACACAAAGGCATCGGATATCCGACCCCTAGAGTGTCGCATATCTGACCCTTAAGTGCCGGATCTCTGACGATTGGATGTAGAATATCTGACAGAATATCTGACAGTAGGGTGTCAAATAACCGATGATCTGTAAACCCAATAGTGTCGGATCTCTGACCCCTTAGCGTCAAAGATCCGACGGGATGTATAGTTTTTTTTTTTTAAAAGTAAGGTTTACATGATTTTAAATTTATGGTCCCATATTTTCAACAGTAACTATGTTCAAGGTGTCGAATATCCGACGCATGGACATTATAAATAAAATTGTTTTAAACATTTTGACATCTTTGTTGTAGAAGCAACAAACGATTTGCGAAAATTATTTTTTCCTCGATGGACGTTTTTAGGAATTGTTTTATTCTTCAATGGGCGGTTGTGGGAATTTTTTTTTCATCGATAGATAGTTTTCTGGGAATTTTTCATTCTTTGACTTCTCTCCGATTGACAAAATGTTGATTCGTGGAACTTGATTTTTTAAGACAATCAGTTATATTCATTAACGAAGTTTGTGACAAACTGTCAAATAGAAATATTCTGGATCCAAACGAAGACAACCGACAATTGCTTGCTAGACTATGGGATGCAGCGAAATGAAGGGGTGATGGCAAATGTTATTGTCCACATACTCAATGTAGGGGATTTAAGAGGAGAAGAATATTGATCTCAACAGCCACAAAACATTGCAGGGAACATGGACACAGTGAGAGGGGGAACGAATATCGTCCATTTGTAGGTTTGGCATTAGAAAGTTTATTATATTCATTTTTTTTGGTAATTGTATATATTATTTTTATTTTTCATATATTAATGTATATCTATTGATGTTTCCATGTATTTATATTAAAGTAAAGACACCCTACAACATATCGTCCAAAGGAAGTGCTTTCAAAACAAGTTCAGGATCAGGATCATGGAGCATGTATGTTTAATGGAGAACAAGTGAATGATCATATTGAACAAGATGATCATATCGATAATGTAATTGAAGGTGATGGTACAAATACAATGATCCAAGATTCATTTAACATTAGAATGGATGATGACGATGACATTGATAATGAAAATGATGATGACTTTGATGATGTTCACGATATACCTCTTCTCGATAAGGCATATGAACCCCTTTATGAAGGCTCCAAGACAAATCTTCTCTCTACTGTATTGTTGATAATGAACTTGAAGGTTATGAATGGTCTTTCAAACATTGCAATCACACGGATGCTAAGGTATGTAAAATAATCCATCACATATATAGGATTGTGATAAAGTTTATTTGTATTCCTCTAATAATTGTATTGTTAACTCATTATTGATCATCGTACGGATGAAGCGTGTTTTGTTAATATTATTTATTTATTACATTAATTTTTTTATTTTTTTTTGTAGCTTGATAGCTGAATTTTTGTTACCACCATCAAATATTTTACCTCGCACATATTGAGATTTATCTTCCATCATGAAAGAGATTGGAATGCATTATGAAGCAATTCATGCATGCCCCGATGACCATGTTATATATTATAATCAGCATGAATTTGCAACAGAATGTCTGGGATGTCATATAAGTAGATATCGTACAAATAAATTAACAAAAAAGGTGCCTTAGAAGGTTCTTCGTTATATTCCCATTATTCCATGTTTGCAACGACTATTTAGGTGCAAAAACATAGCGCAATTTATGGATTACCATGCCAGGAACATAAGTCAAGATGATGTTATCCGAATACCTACAGATGGTTATGATTTTAGAGATATGGAGGAAACGTAGCCTCACTTTAAAGAAGAACCACGTAATCTTAGGATTTATTTGGAAGCATATGGTGTTAATCAACAATAACATTCCTCCATGGTTGTCAATAAAGAGGGAGCACATAATGTTGTCGATGATTATTCCAGGTTTTTTTGTCGAAAACTGTTTTATTTATAATGTTGTTGTGGGATCTCATTTGTCGTATTATGTTTCTTAATTTCATATATATATCTATTATTTTACTCTTGTGCATGGTTTATATATCTTAATGGTTCTCCTAATGATATATTTTATATGTACTTAAAATGAATCAGGTAAGTTCCAAGTCAAAGATATGAATTTATACATAGAACCTCTTATAGATGAGCTACTGAAGTTATGGAATGACATAACTATGTATGACGTATCTAGACCAATACGACAAAGGAAATTTCAATTCCATGCAATGGTTGTAAGGACAATACACAATGCCCCTTGGTTAACTTCATTTTGTGGTTTGTAATAATTTTAAGTTCCACTTTAATTGCATTTAATGATATGGAGTAGTTATAATAGTTTATATATGAATATATTTGACATAGATATTCCATATCTAAATATTGTAGGTCTTCAGACAAAGGGTAAATTTGCATGTCCAGTTTGTGGTCCTAAGATAAAATCTCGTCGTTCAAAAAGCTTAAGAAAGGAGGTGTTTGATGAGTATAGGAATTTCCTCTCTACGAATCACAGGTATAGAACACTTGAAATAAATATTTTCAATGGGAAGCAGGATACTGCATTAAAACCATGGAGAATGACACCTCACCTTTGGAAGATGCAATATAATAAAAATCGTCATCATGGTACGTATGGATCATCGTATATGAATTGTTATGTATTTTATTTTTTATTGTGAGTTGTTTGCTATAGTGTCCATATTTGATTTATGATGTAATTTATTTATAAAGTAATATTCATGATGTCCATCGTGATCATGAAGGCATTAATGGGCTTCCACGAGGAATGAAAAGTTATCCTATTCAATTCAGCAGGTTGCCCTACTATGAGCACCTACAAATTGCTCATTTGTTTGATACAATGCATATTGGAAAGAATGTTACTAAAACCTTATGGTGACTACTAGAGCTAAGGAGGGAGAAAGATAAAGTTGTGAAAGCTTGCAAAGACATTCAAGAAAGCAACCATGCAATGAAAGACATCATCCAATTTCATACCAATGGAGAACAAGTTAATATAAACTCAATTCCATGGATGCTTACGGAGCAACAAAGCAATGTTGTCAAAGAAGTAATGTGGAAAATTAAATTTCCCACTGGATTTTGTGCAAACTTGAAGAATATCATAACCAAAAAAGGTGATTTTACGGGGGTCAAAACATATGATTGGCATGTTTTCATCAAGGTAATTATTATTGTTATGTCCATATAATTTTTTCTTGTTTGTATACTCTTTGTTTAATAAATGGCATGGTTTGTATTTGATACAGTGTGTTCTACCTCTCTCTCTCCCAGACAACTTCGACAACAATGTCAAATAAGTTAGATATAATCTTGATAAATACTTGAGGTAACTAGTGATTACTTGCATGTGATTAATGTTTCTTTAATTCTTTGTATAATTTATATTTGTTTTTTTTGTGCACTATTTCAGCATATATTGTAATTTAATTTTTATTTTTGTTAAATATCGTTATTGGTTTGCGTCACTTGTAGATGGTTGACATCTAAAGAAATCCATAAATAAGATATAAAGTATTGGAGGAGAGAAATTCCTCGTCTCATGTGTGAAATGCAGAAGCATCTACCATCAGCATTTTTCAATGCATAGGAACACTACCTCATACACCAAGTTGAGAAGATTGAGTTGTGTGGACCTGTGCACTCAAGGTCCATGTGGATGGTTGAGAGGCACTTGAAATTTATGAAGGGTTTGGTGAGACACCAAGCACATGTGGAGGGTTCTATGATGGAAGGATGTATGGTATACCAAAACATGTTGTATGTTAATGAATATCTTCCTATATTAGCGTCAAAGCTCAATTTACATCGCATTTATGATTCAGACTCCAATAACAAATTTGAAGGGCAACAACTAAAGGGGAAAGTTACATTGAGGAAGCTCAAAGTTATATCCTTCATATTCTAATTGTGTTTTCTAGTCATAATTGCTTCAATTAAGAGCATATACTTTGTTCATGATATTTACACCTTTCTTTCATTTTAATGGTTATTGTCATTAAACAGTTGGTCGAGAATGGAATGCAATTAATTTATACATCACAAACAATATTTACTGGATGAAGGTATGGATTGAACAATGTGCACAATTGGGTCATGGAATATCATGGGAAGGTGTGGATTCATTGGTAAAAGCAGCACAACGCAATGGAGATAACAATCTAACAGAAAGGGAAATCGATTTGGCATATGGTGTAAAAGATAAAATGGCAAGCATCTAATTAATCAATCCCTCTAAATCTTTTATTTTGCAAATTACTTTTTGACGTACATGTTCTTATTTTCCATGTATTGTTGCATAAGGACTGAATGGTTGTGTAATCTTTTCATGCATTTCTTATTGCAGGTAAAACGCCATAAGGCTATGGTATGCAATGGAGGTATATATCGGATCAAAAAATTGGATGAAACAAAGAAAACATCAGATTCTGGGGTTTCGGCTGTCTTTGAGGTTACCAACGTTTCATCTAGAACTGACAGACATCTAAAAGTCTCAGAAAATCGATACTATGGGTATTTGGAATATATTATATAGTGTGACTTTAAATCCTTTAAGGTAGTTCTATTTGTTGTCAAATGGCATAGGTTACGATTGAATCAACGTGATCCCAACAGAACTATTATTGAACATGATAATGGATTTACCATGGTAAACACAAGGTTGTTTGAGCTAGGAATAGAGCCCTATGTTCTTCCAAGCCAATGTGAACAAGTATTTTACTCAGAGGTTCCAGGTAAAGTGGGATGGTCATTTGTTGTGAGACACGATCCAAGGGGAAGGCCAATAAAGTATAACCTAGATAATGGTAATGAAGAGGGTTCTCTAGAGGAATAATACGATGATGAAGAGCATAATCAACATGAGTTAGCTAACAATGATGATCCAACAGAAGATGTCCAAGAAATAGTTGTATCAGATGATGTAGCAGACAATGCCAATGAAGATTATTTCAACGATGACACGCTGAGCGTAACTAATGATTATGACAATGATGATATGGCCAATCCTTACAATGTTGACTATGTATCTGATGATACCGATGATGACTTGGATGAATAAGGAGATGACATGGATGAAGAAGACGATAAAATATATTGAAAGGTAAATATTTAATTAGAACTATTATTTTATCTTATTTTTTTAATAAGAGTTACTAACATCATCACCATCATCAGCATCATCATCATCATTTTCATCATCGACATCAACATCATAATCATCATCACCATCATCAGCATCATCATCATCATTTTCATCATCGACATCAACATCATAATCATCATCATCATCATCAACATATTCATCATCATCATTGTCTTCATCATCATCATCATCATCATGGTCTTCATCATTGTCGTTTTCATCATCACACATCATCATCTTCATCATCATCATAGTCATCATCACACATTATCATCTTCATTGTCATCATCATAAGGTAATCATCATCATCGTCGTTGTCTTCATGATCATCATCACCCTCATCATCATCTTCATCAGCATCATCATCATCATCATCATCATCATCCTCATGATGATGATAATCATCATCAACATCATCATCACTGTCATCATCATCATCAGTATCCTCATGATCATCGTCATCATCATCATCATCATCACCATCATCATCATCTTGAGCATCATCGTCATCATTATCATCGTCATCCTAGTGATGGTGATAATCATCATCAACATAATCATCACTATCATCATCATCTTCATCATCATCGTCATCATCATCATCGTTATCCTCATGATCATCGTCATCATCATCATCATCACCACCATCATCATCATCTTCATCATCATTGTCTTCATTATCATCATCATCCTCATGATGATGATAATCATCATCAACATCATCATCACCATCATCGTCATCCTCATGATGATGATGATCATCATCAACATCATCATCACCATCATCATCATCTTCATCATCATCGTCATCATCATCATCTTCATCCTCATGATCATCGTCGTCATGATCAACATCATCATCATCATCGTCGTCGTCGTCATCCTCATGATGATGATAATCATCATCATCATCATAATCATGATCATGATCATAATAATAATATTCATCATCAAGATCATCATCATCATCATTGTCATCATCTTCATCAACATCATAATCATCATCATCATCATCAACATCATCATCATCATCTTCATCATCATCGTCATCATTATCATCATCATCCTCATGATGATAATCATCATCATCATCATCATCATTATCATCGTCGACAACAACATCATAATCATCATCATCATCATCAACATCATCATCAACATCATCATTATCATCTTCTTCATCATCATCATCATCATTATCTCAATCATAAGGATCATCATCAGGGTCATTATCATCATCATCAGGATCATCATCATCATCATCATTATCATTGTCATCGTCGTCATCAACATCATCATCATCATCATCATTGTCATCATTGACATCAACATCATAATCACAATCATCATCATCAACATCATTATCATCATCATCTTCATCATCATCAACATCTTCATCATTATCATCATCATCCTCATGATGATGATAATCATAATCAACATCATAATCACCATGCTCACATGCTCAACTTTTCAATCATCCTTCAAAGCTATATTTTCATTTATCCAAGATAGGGATGTGTTGTTATGTAGATGGTTCTTCCCTCATTAATGTGAAGGTTCTTTATTCAAGTTAGGGTGTTTTTCTTCCTCTTAGGTTTGCATCTCTCTATTGAACATATATTTGGGACCCATAGTTCTAGAAGTCGAGGAATCTATTAGATATAAGAAGTATTTCAAGGATACAAAAAATTCCTTTCATTTTATTGGCTATATCAAACAATTTCCTTCTCATCACTTTTTGATTGAAAGGTTTGCCAGTATTATGCATTTTTTTTCAAAAATTAATATTTGAAGTAAACTAAGTTTTATTTATTCTTAATGTTGGTGGATTACAAAACAAGTATCTTTGAAGTACAGTAAGTTTTACTTATTCTTAATGTTGGTGAAAAGTTCATATCACTACCTATATGTGGATATGTGTAGAAATTAACCTTCCGAAAGACTACCATAGGACATGTTGTTAGAAGCCATTGACTATGTTGTTGTTAGGACATGATGATGATGATAAGGAGCAGGAGGGTCATGATTATGAAGATGACGGCAATGATAATGATGACGATGATGGTGGTGATGATGATGATGATGATGATGATGAAGAGGATGATGATGATGATGATGATGATGATGAAGAGGATGATGATGATAATGATGAAGAGGACGATGATTATGACGATGATGTCAATTATGGAACATCATCATCATAATCAATGTCATCATCATCATCATTGTGCTCTTCATCATTATCATCATCATCCTCTTCATCATCATCATCATCATCATCATCATCATCATCATCCTCTTCATCATCATCATCATCATCATCATCATCATCATCATCACTGTCGTCGTCGCCATTACCATCATCATCATCATCATGACGATGATGGCGATGATGATGAAGTTGATGAAGATGATGGTGATCATCAGCATTGCCATCATCATCATCACCATCACCATTTCCATTACCATCATCATCATGAGGATGTCGATGATGTTGTTGATGATGATGATGACGATGAGGGTCATGACGATGATGATGAAGATGACGACGACGTTGATGATGATGATGATGATGATGATGATGATGAGGGTCCTGATAATGAAGATAATGATGTTGAAGATGATGATGATGATGATGATGATGATGGGGCTGATGGTGATCATTGACATCATCATCATCATCATCATCATCATCATCATCATCACCATTACCATCATCATCATGATGAAGACGACGACGACGATGATGATGAGGGTCATGATAATGAAGACCAAGATGTTGAAGACGATGACGACAATGATGACGCTGATGATGATGACGATGATGATAATGATCATGATGATGATCAACATAACGATAATGATTAGGTGAGATTGTAGGGATTAGCTGAAATCGCCATCATCATCTTCATCTTCAAGGGTTTCATTGTATGGATTAGGTGAGATCGCCATCATCATCATCATATTATAATAAAAAATACTATTCCTAAGTTAAAAATACATATACTAAAAAATACATATAGCTAATTTAAAAATATTATACCTAATAAAAAAATACTATTATGGAAATACATATAATATAAAATAATATATAATAAAAATAAAATACATATAATATAAAATAATATATAATAAAAAATAAATAGACTATTTCGACATTGTCGCGACTCGTTTTGGACAGTTCTGTGCAATTTGGAGATTTTTGTGAATTTTGGAGTAGCTTCGGTGGACCTCATGGTTCAGAATTGGAGCTCATGGTTGAGAATCGGAGCTCATAGTTTCGATTTGGAGCTCATGGTTCAAATTTGGAGCTGACGGTTCACGTTTGGAGCTCATGGTTTCGATTTGGAGCTCATGGCTCAATGGGTAAGCATCACCTCATTTTTTGGGCATGCTGTGACAAGGGTTTTTGGGCATGCAACCGGTTCAAGGTTTTAGATTGGATGGGCATGCAACCGATTCAGGGTTTTAGGTTTTTTGGGCATGCTGTGATGTTTGCTTTGTATTCCAAACTGAAATTTTAGATGCCCTAGATTTCCACATTACATTAGGATAGATGAGAGCTAGGGGCAACATTATCTCTTGGCTCACCGTAGCCCACCCATCATCGGAGCTGTAAGGGAGTAGGGAGCAGTTCTATGTGAATACTCGACCCGAATAGAGCAGTGGTTTACCTTCAGAAATAGTTCCCACTCTTTATTACGCACCAAGATTTTGTTACAACAATTAGAAATATGACTTGAATGAGATGAATCCCCCACCCCTATATGATTATAAAGGGTTTTTCAATGTTGGAATGAACTCGATTAACCACTTGGTTTCCAAAATGATCTAAATCGGTTTATGGATGATTGGATTTTTCTTCGTGTCATTTAGAACATTCATGTATATATGTATCCGAGCTATGCATCAAATCAAATGGATAGCATATACAATAGGGGGGTTGTCCATTGGACAGGGGAAACACATGGATTACAAACATGAGGGAAAGCCATTGAATATGCTAATGCTTGGACTATAATAGACCACCTTGGTTGGACACTAATGCAAACCCATGTATGATTTTGAGCCAACATTTACATCCACTCTACAGGATCTCCATAGAACTAACATCATTATTTTTCCATTACTATAAAGGAGATGTACTAGGATATTTGCTTGGACTTGTTGATTTCACCGTTAATTTGAACCTAAATGACAAACATAGAGGAGCACTAAGAAAGCTACAACACTTTGTAGGAAATCGAATGAGTAGAGATATAATGATGTTAGTTCCTGGAGATCCTGTAGAGTGGATGATTGGTTGCTCTATAGGTTCCAAATATTTAGGTTCCTCATTAGATGGTTCACTATATGAATCATATATGGGGGCCCCAAAAATATGTTTATTGATTTCAAATATAACATCCAACTCTTCATGAAATGGATAAATGCATGCATTTTCCATCTCATTATCAAATACGGGTTTGCCTACAAAATATTCCTCATTAGAATCTCAACAATATGGACCATCTAATTTAGATCTTTAGATGAGGTAATATAATATTAGAATGGGTTCTTTCATAACCAACAACCCAAAGGGTCTTTGTCTATATTGCCCTCTTCTTCACCAACTTGAATCCTTCCTTATCAGCTTGCAAACATGGGTTTTCTTCGTTGTGCATGCATTTACATTAATCAACTAATGACAGATCCAATTTGATAGTTTCAACTAACCCGCATTTGACCCATATTGGTTGATATGGATTCTGAAGTCTGGCCATTCTGAGCGTTACAATTAGTGGACGAACCAATCACATTTTGGTTCGCATTCAAATTGGTTTGATTGTTTTTATGTGATTTATCTTAGCAACTGGTTCCCAAATAAGCTATTAAGCTGGATCTACCCAAATGCGATGCTTAAGGGAGGTTTAGAGAAGGATTCGAGTTCCACCACAACCACGATAGTTAGAGTTTTTTGGCTCACATGTATGCTCGGTTCGTTGGAGAAGGATGAAAATCGGTCGCTGCCCCGAGTAGGATTGCCTAGACATGTTTTTTTATAAGCAAGAAACTGGAACCTAACCCCTCGATCATTGAAGATCATTATAAAATCCATAGGTTAGAAAGAAACTTGGACCTAACCCAGTATTTTCCAAATTGTAGTGACAACAGGGGTTTTCCAGAATTCTGCCAAATGTTATGATTTCTTCTTTAAGGTGTTTTATTATAGAAACCTTATATTAGAAAGAAAATTGAACATAACCCAGTAATTCCCAAGCTCTAAACACCATGAGAGCTTGGACTATGCAATATATTTTCATTAAGTGACTGAATGAAGTAATCCACTTAAAATAACTATTTTATCAAAATATTAAATTTTTTCTACATACTTGTTAATATCATCATCAAATAAAAATGTCCATGAGGACAGAGTTGAAGAACTCTGTCCACATGAACTATATCTCACAAAAGATAACAAGTGTTCAGCCAAGCAACGGTGACAATTCCTGGTATTATGCCTCACAAGTTTGCGATGTTGCAACCTAATGAAACATAATACCAGGAGTCATCAACATTATTACCCAACACTTATTAGCTATTTTAGAGTTAGTGAATTGAAAGTGGCTAAGTCAATGCAAAAAGGAAAGGTAATAAGTTTGACTAAATAAACTATTTTGATAATTGTACCTACATCTTCTGCTACATGCATTTCTTGCATGCCTCACCTATCTCGACGTAATATCAACATTATTATTATTGGTATGTGTACCTTGTCTCACTGGCAATCTTCTTCCTCTTTATTCTCCAAAACAACTATATTATAGGGCCTTTTGGAATGACATTGTTTTGCATGCAACTTTTATTTTGTCAATATTAGAAAGAAACTTGAACCTAACCCAGTATTTTCCAAACTGTAGCGACAACCATGGGGGCTTCACTTGTTGACCAATATCCTATCACGTTAGTTCATATTGTGGGTTTTAAAATTATAAAAAATCGAACCAATATATTGCAGGTATTGGGGGATGAGGGGTTTAAGGTGGGGGTGGGTAAGGTGGTTTATAAGGATTGAGGTATAAAAAGGGGTGGGGAGGAGGTTTTAAGTATTGGGAGGGGGTTTCAACAAAAAGAGTTTGGGTCAATATCTCTCAAAATTAAGGGTATTCTTTAATATCCCACGATCGCACATGCTATGTGAGAGGTTCACTAAGTGAAGTCCCCGTGGCGACAACAGGGGTTTGACAGAATTCTGCCAAATGTTATGGATTTCTTCTTTAAGGTGTTTTATTATAGAAACCTTATATTAGAAAGCAACTCAAACCTTACCCAGTAATTCCCAAGCTCTAAACACCACGAGAGCTTGGACTATACAATATATTTTCATTAAGTGATTGAATGAAGTAATTAACTTACAATAACTATTTTTTCAAAATATTAAATGTTTTTCTACATACCTGTTAATATCATCATCAAACAAAACTGTCCATGAGGACAGAGTTCAAGAACTCTGTCCACATGAACTATATCTCACAAAATACAACAAGTGTTCAGCCAAGCAACAGTGATGATTCCTGGTATTATGCCTCACAAGTTTGCGATGTTGCAACCCCATGAAACATAATACCATGAATCATCCCCATTATTAGCCAACACTTATTAGCTATTTTAGAGTTAGTGAATTGAAAGTGGCTAAGTCAACGCAAAAAAGAAAGGTAATAAGTTTGACTAAATAAACTCTTTTGATAATTGTACCTACATCTTCCGCTACATGCATTGCTTGCATGCCTCACCTATCTTGGTGTACTATCAACATTATTATTATTGGTATGTGTACCTTATCTCAATGACAGTCTTAGTTTAGGGATGTATTGAGGTTTATACCACATATTTGATAGTGTATGCATCCAATACTTGCTAGTTACTTGATCACTATCAGGGAACAACTTCAGCTCTATCCTGTTAACCTTACTTCATCTAGCTAAAAGCAGTTCACATATTCAGAGAACACAATACTAAGGCCGATAGCTTATCCAAAGAAGCATTAACCTTGGCCTCGGGCCATTTTCAATTTACTAAATTCACTGATGGTGAATGTACTAATCAGGGAACTTTCCATATTTTCTAGCCCTTAGCACTCGAGTCTTTTATGTGATGTTGCTATTGAAATCCTTTGGATGATTGAGGTGGATGATCCCCTCATATTATTGATCTCTCTTGTTTATTGCTTCTTTGGATTAGCTACTTCAGTATTAGACTTGAATTCTCTGTCTGTTGAAGTTTAGTGATGTGGATGTAGTCAAGATTCCTAGATTATAGGTGTTACCTTTGAACGTTTGTCCAGTATTCCTGTGAAGCTGATCAATTGTCATCTGTCTGTTGATGATGAATATAGCTATATCTATTTCATGTGATTAGCAATAGCTGAAGTTGTAACTAAGTTACCTTTTATTTCAATGAAATAATAAGGAATTGATATTTTCCCCTGGAAAGAAAAAGTTACTTGATCACTAATATCAATTGATATTCCATCACTCTTATTGGTAACTCCAATTTTTTCACATTTCTAGTAACCTACAAATTCCAAAATCTTTGTTTTCACGGAGTTTTTGTGACGCTATGGGTGCAAAAATAGTGGAGATTGGCATCCTAAGGTTGAAAATTAGCATCCTAAGGAGAACTAAGCAAGCTACAACACTTTGTAGTAAATCAAATGAGTAGAGATATAATGTATTTAGATGACCTTTGTGGTGTAGACAATTGGTTAGCTTTAGAATTATTCCTTGGTGTGAGTGATATTTTATGTTTCCTTGCTCTTTTTCCATCCCTTGGTTTCATCAAATCATTGAGGAAGGCATGATATAGTTAATTTAAGAGCCTTTTGGTTCTTTTTAATCATATATATATATATATATATATATAATCCATGGTGGTGAAGAGTGGACATTTCACTTGAATGATGTTTGGGTCTTGAAGCAAGTACTAGGTTTTTTTATGTCCTCCAATTTTTTATTTGATGATTTTATGCCAATTTTCACCTTATGGTTGAAAATTAATATGGGAAAACAAGCATCATCAATACAAGCTAAAAGGAATAAATCAGCAAATATTACAAACTGATATAAATGTAATTAAAACATTCTTTTCATTCCTAAACGTGCCAAGTAGCAGATCTGGAAATGTCTGCTCTTCACCACCATAGATTATATATATATGATTGTTGTAGGTTACCACTGGGAAATATGCCTCTGAAGTATTGGCTTATGCACTACAGAGTAGCAGTGAAGAGGTTAAAACATCCACTCTATAGGATCTCCAAGAAATCAACATCATTATTTGTCCATTACTGTAAAGGCGATGTACTAGAATATTTTCCTGGACTTGTTGATTTCACTGTGATGTTGAACGTAAATGATGAACAGAGAGGAGCACTAAGAAACCTACAACACTTTGTAGGAAATCAAATGAGTAGAGATATAATGTCTGGAGCGGTGTGCATACATCCTTCACTTGAATGATGTTAGTTCTTGGCAATCCTAACATCATTCACGTGAAGGATGTATGCACACTACTGCAATATCATGATTCGACCATGAGGTGCTTAGTTAACTGGAAATTGGGTTAGGTAATACTTTTCCATTAATGGACAATCATGAATGTTATGTTTTATGCTTTGGGTCTTGAAGCAAGTACTAGGTATTTTGATGTCCTCTATTTTTTATTTGAACATTTTATGTCAATTTTTACCGTGTCTGATTTTTTTGTCCCTCTTACAATTAACACGATAAGATGACCTTTGTGGTTTAGACAGTTGGTTATCTTTAGAATCAAAAAATATTATAGATTGATATAAATGTATTTAAAACATTCTTTTCATTCCTGAACATGCCAAGTAGCATATTTGGAAATGTCTGCTCTTCACCACCATGGATTATATATATATATGATTGTTGTAGGTTACCACTGGGAAATATGCCTCTGAAGTGCTGGATTCTGCACTTCAGAGTCTTAGCACAGAGGTTAAAACATCCACTCTACAGGATCTCCAAGAACTCAACAAAATTATTTGTCCATTACTGTAAAGGAATTGTACTAGAATATTTGTGAGGACTTGTTGATTCCATGGTGTGAGTGGTATTTGATGTTTCCTTGCTTTTTTTCCATCCCCTTGTTTTCATCAAATCATTGAGGAAGGCATGATATGGTTAATTTAAGAGCCTTTTAATTTGTGGGGTATAGTCTTTTTTGGTTCTTTCTACTATGGGATTTCCTTAGGGTTGCCTTAGGGTTGAAAATTAGTATGGGAAAACAAGTTAGCATTTCCTTAGGGTTGAAAATTAATATGTGAAAACAAGCATCATCATGAATATACATACTAGATTGGCATAAAAATTTGTTTCATAGAGCAGTACGAGTGAACAATAGAAGAATACACATCAATGATAAGTTAGGGATAATCTTCATTATAAAAGGACCTTTGGGTAGGCAGAACAGGGCATCAATTCATCCACAATTGGTGTCCTACAACCATTAATATCGCTCCCCTTCATTCGTAGGTCTCAAAATATTTATTTTGGGAACAAAGTGCTTATACAGTTCGATCAAAGCCATCAGCTGTGGAAGATGCTGAAAGTAAGGATATTGTTTCATGTTTCACTTTTGTTGTCAAAAGCGATACTGAAAAGTTAGGAACTACCAAAGCTAGTCATTATGTGCACGTGGACTTAATGTAGGGAGAGAAGTCATGTATACTTTTTTGTTCTTGAATGGGAGCAATGATGAAACCACAATAGTGGTTTATAGATGGTAATCATGTAATCGAAATCATAGGGAAACTGTCAAACATTGGGAATAATCATTGCATTGACAGGGGCACTTAATGTAGAACAAACTTGGTATTTTAGGGCCAACTGGGGTTGTTACTTCTCTTGTGCATATGTCCAGATATTTTTAGGGTTGTTTTGTGACCTACGGTTGCAAGGAAAGCCATCAAAGACTGTTATTTTCTATTGATCTCCTTGAAGAGACTGTCGAGAATCATCTAAAGCACAATCCAACTTGGTTTATAGGGTCTAAAATTAAATGGTATTGGTTTTATTTAGGTTTGTTTACCCCGCTTTTGTGGAGAAAAAGCACCCAGAATTCATGATACTGCTATAAATTATTGTTTAGGAGGTTGGAACAGCCCTTATTTATTCCCAGAATGAAGGTTTGAGGCTGTTGGAGTGCCCAGGCCTGCTCTTTATGTCCATATCTATGCCCATAATTGTTTGTTAATGTCATTTCAACCCTCAAATTCAACCAAACATTTCTCAACTCCTGTTTTTCCATTGTACGTCACTTTTCATAGGGATATTCATGCCCAGAACTGCCTTTTAACCCTCCAATTTGTCCCAGATTTAGAGGTATGCATGTTTGGTGATGGATAAGTGCACAAGGGTGCCCAAGATGGTGAAATAGGGTTGCTTCATACCCTTTTTTACTTCCAAACAGGTTTGTTTGTGCCTAGAATTCATGTGGATGCTGCTATAAGGCATATGAATGAGATTTTAGGGTTTCTTTCACCCACAGATTTCTCATTTTCACAGCCAGAATTGCAAAGACCGCCTCCTATTGCCATTGATAATCATCTGTTATTGCTGCAATGTGCCTAGATCTGAAAGTTGGCCTAATTATAGCTAATTTGAGATGCTTTACTTTTTGTTGTGACCTTTATAATGCTCCCAAAGTGCTCAGATTTGTCCCTTTGATGCTCATACTTGATTCTAGAGTTTTTTATGGCCATAAGACTGCCCAACATTTCTCCTAGTGTGACATTGAAAATACCAAGTTTGTTCTAGAAGCCCTAAATAGGGCCAATTCACCTTGGTGTACTGATTTATTGTTAGAGGAAGGCCTTCTCTCATTATTTGAGGAACATTCACCCTTGGAGACACATGCATAAGGGTAGTGTTCAACCCTACCAAAGGAGAAATTCATCATTTGAAGCATGCTTACACTCTTTTATACACCATTTCATGAAAGATATTACATGCTTGGATGTTACTCATTGAGTTGGTCCACTTCGAAGGTTGTTCACATGGTTCATGCCCTATTTTGTGAAGAACGTTTTTGTATTTGGGGGCTGCTTTATAGATTGACTATTGTGCACATGGGTGGCATCTAGGGCCTACAAAGCAAGTTGTGTTTTACTCCAAATAGTGTTATGATGTATAGGAATCCTACAAAGATAATTGAATCGACAATGAAGTAGGTTTAGAGTCTCTATGTTTATATCTCTAGGTTAATTGTTTTTTCGAATTTAAGTGTCATGTGTGTGACCTGTGCATTCCCACATTCACTTGGTCAATTTAGTATGGATTGGGACGAATTGACCATTTTGTTACCAATCCATTCAGTCATACCTTGATTTGCTTGGTTCGGTACCAAAATTGTCACTCCAATCATTTCAAAGGCCGAGTCAGCTCGGTTGGGGGTCAACTCGGTTGACTCGACCACCTCAGTAGAAACACACTTGATTAAATCTGCAACTATTATTGTTGAAAAGGGGGTAGGCCAGTAAAATGCAAGCAATAAGTGAGAATGGAGAATTGTATGTAAATAAAAGAGGGGCATACATAAGAATTCTTAGGGCATACATTAGAATTTTTTTGAATTTCTAGTGTACTGTTGTAGGAATGCCACTATGAAAATAAGGCATTCACTTGATAGTCACAATCCCATTAGTATCATTAATTATGGGAGAGATCAGAAAAACATCCCTACACAAATATTAACCGATAAGTATGGTTTTGTTGTTTCATTTGGAGAATAAAATCCTATAACAATAGTTTTTAGTATGACTCTTAAAGGGTCCTAGATGAGATCTGTGCACTTTTAGGCCCTTCAAATTTCAAGCAAAAGAAGCCATAAACAATAAGTATGTGCACCCTAGAAAACATGGAAATCATCATAAAACATATTAGGTAAAATGGATAATCATCTACAACATCACAAAATCATTCATGGGAAAACTAAAAACCACTTACAACCATCAAAAGTTAGGGTTACAACAACAACGAGTGTAGAGTAAGGAGATAGGAGTGGCCAGGAAAATGAATAATTGGGCCAATGTAGAGTGGAAAAGTGACCAGCTAGAAGTTTTGAAGATGAGATTAATCAAAATTCCTTGAAAAAGGAACTCATGTCAAAGATGCTTTTTGATGGAAGTGACCAACATACCAACTCCGTATCACTTCTATCCGAAGTAAATGTATATGAATGCGAAGATATGTTCTTTGAAGGAGATAGTCCATTAAAGGAGAACCTCCAGTTTTTGTACAGACATATATTGGCATAAATTGTAGTGTTATATTTGATGCATATGCATAACATATCGTCTCAAGCTTGACAATGTTGAAAGGCCAAAGTACAATGACCGCAAGCATACATATGAAGCTTATGAATCCTACCCAATTCATGTTGGGAAAAGGAAATGCAAGCAATAAGTGAGAATGGAGACTTGTATGTAACTAAAAGAGGGGCATACATTAGAATTTTTAGGGTTACCAAATTCCCACACCTATTAACAAAACTCATTCTTGACAAGATTTTTCTTTAACAAGTTTTTTGCTTACAAGTATTTCCAAGTTTTTTCGCTTATAAGTCTTTCCACGTTTTTTTGCTGGTATTTTGCTATGCTTATGCCAAATTTTTGTTCGGCTAAGGTGCAGGTAGAACCAAACAGGTATTTATCAGGCCTGTCTTCCTCCAGTGAAGGGATTTTGGGAAGGCTAGAGGAGAGTGAGACATCCAATAGGTCTACATAGGCTAGATCAACTAGATGTCAGAACAACAGAAGAAAATTCAACAAACGCATGAATTTTTTTCTTCAAGGAGGGGGTTCATGTTCCTATGATGATGAGATAGTGGGAGACATCGACGTGCCCTTAAGGTACCAACACCTAGTGAAAAAATGGGTGCCTAGCAATATTCCTAAAGTAAACACTGATTTTTGTGTGAATGAGAGGATATATAGAATTGCACCGTCGTCATTGCATGGATTGGGGTTGTTTTGCATGGACGACGTAAAGGTTGGATACGGTAAATGTACAAAATTGATGGAGTATGTTGGACCCTGTTACAACTATAATGATTGGATGCGCCTGGTCCAATATACATGAAGTATGCATAGATATGGGTTGTAAGCAAATTATATACAACTGAAAGACAAAGTTCAAAATAAAGGAGCAACGATGTACATGGATAAAAGGCCAAAGAAAACCGGTAATATTGCAGGGTTTATAAACAGTACACAACCAGGGTTTACACTAAAGCAACCCAACTGCATATTCGAGTGATGTGAAGAAAACCGTGTCTTTGTATGTGCAATTAAATCAATAGCTACTGACGAAGAACTGCTTATTGATTACAATTTGAATCGTGTAGATACAAACAATGTTAGTATGGTTGTGGTACAACAAACAATTTAACCACCCTTTTATTAATTATTTTGACATCTATAGGAATTTTTGTTAGCATATAATTGAAATTATCTACTTTTCATGTTTCCTTATGTAACTTTTAGTATGTTTTTGATGCAGGGTTCTCTCAGGGGCACCTCCATCTCCGTAGATGTTTATCGACCCGAGTCAAGGCAGCATGTATACATCGATATTTCCAATGTAATATTAAATTTAGGATGGACATACAAATACGTTGTTATGTATTTTCATTATTATACTAGGTTCGTTTATATAATATTATCTATTTTCCATGCATAGTGTTGATCAGGGAATCCAACCGGTTATTGATCAGCTATCTACAGCATCAGGGAAACAACCACACATGATTGTAATTCTCCATTTCAAATACTTTAAAATTGTAAACATGTATATCGTGACGCATTGTGTTTATTTGTTATGTATTCTTTCATTTTTATGGTTGCATTCATGATGGTAATGTTGTCTACCTTTTTTGCAGATTTACCGGGGAAAGTCCCCAGCTATTGATCAGACGACTGGAGCCTCGAGCAAACCAGTAAACCTAAATGTAATTCCACATTCTAAATACTTCAAAAATGTACACATATAAAACATGTAGCATAGTGTTTATTTTTGTTTTGTATTTTTTAGCTTTTACATATTGCGTTCATTGTGATAATGTTCTCTACTTTTTTTGCAGGTGGCTGATCGAGGTAAATCCCCATATGTTTATCAGACCACACCCTTGTCTAGGAATCATGTAATCCTAGATGTAATCCCTAATATAATTATTTTTTCACACTATTACTTCAAAGACTAAGCAATTTTTTATATATTTCAATTGCAGACAGGGGATTCCGTTTTTGAAACAATGTCTCAAAACTCTTTACATAAAGAGGTCTCTTAGTTTATGAGAGATAGTGAAATTAGAGAGTCTACAGACCCATTGAGGGTGCTCCAAAGGACAAGGGAAAAACAAAATGAGGAACCGATTCATCTGACATTGGAAGTTCCACTAACAGAAGTGCTTGAACAAAGGATTCAATTGTTGTTACAACAACGTAAACAAGTGGATGTAAGTTATCGAATAAAAATGAAAATTCATTTATAAAAACTTTATAATATTTGATTTTATATGCTATTGAACTTATAATAGAATGGTTTGAAGTTATAGCGCGCTATGGAGATTATCCGTGGTGGTCAAGGAAATGTTGGTTCCAATGACCAAACCACTCCACGTACACCACATACTGCTCCCATATTATCCACTGAACAATGAACAACACACTCTGTGACACCCCCGAGGGAAATGAAGGGTGCAGCTGATGTTTCCCCACCCACAATAGATGCTGCAGAAGAAGGGGTGGATGCAGGGTTAGATAGAGACATGTAAGCATTTCCTGGATCTTCTCATGTGACTAGCACTGGTTCAATAGTGTGTACATTTTTGGTGAATGAAGAACTAGTTCTAATAAAGATAGAGAGGATTCCAGGTCATTATAGATTGTTCAATTTAGATTTTATAATTTGTGTCTAATATACCGATAATATTTTCTAATGTTGACTAATGATGGCACCAATGTTTTGGAGGAAATGATATATTTTATAAACATATGAATGATTTGGTTTTGGAGATCTTCGGGCCCACCATCCGCACAATGTGGAACAAGCAACCAAAAGCTTTAAAGGATGATCTGACCAATCGCTTGGTTAGTTTGTTCAGAAACGATACCTTCGATACATTGAAGGTTCTACAGAAGGTTGGAAAACATGTGATGATTGTTCGAGACTAGTATAGGGTTCACCTAGAAAAGAACCCTAGGTATGAGCGCCCTCCAAGGATTCCATCTATGGAGTGGAAAGCCCTGGTGGAAGATGGAAAAGAGAAGGGCCAGAGAAAATCCGGAAAGATACCACCAGGTGGAGCAGGGAGGTATGCAATACATTCCAAAATGTAGTGGTAAGCCTTATTATTACTAGTTTTTATATCAATTTTGGTACATCGACTAATGTATTTAAAAAATTAATTAGGCTCTTGGACACATCTAAGGCCATAAAGGAAAGAATTGAAAAAATTGGCCAACACAAGCTTGGGCCTGGTGGTTACTCCAACTTGGCGGCCCGATATGTAAGTATCGCAAAACCCGAATCCACATCCAAATATCATACAAATTATTATTTTTGTTTTGTTCTGACAAAAGGCTTTAAAATTAATGACCGTCATGAAAATATGAAGGCCGACCGGTCCAAAGAATTGCCCAGTGCGGATTATATGAAGCTTGGCTTCGAACAGGGATTTGACGCCGTTGTTGAACACCAGAGAAGCTTGTCTGGGAATATTGCATGATCTTCTACTGATTCATCTCGTTCCCATGTATGTGAAAACTATATAGTTTAACGATAAGTTATTATTTCTCATGCAATTTCTTCCTTATAAATAAATTAACATAAATTATTTATTCCTTTTTTTGCAGGAAAGTAATGATCCCGTTCATGTCGAGGATGTAGTACATGACCAACCAAAAAAAGATCATGCTTCTTATCCTGGTAATGAATTTATTAATGTGCTACTATTTTTTATAGACCATTGTAGATGATGAACATTAATTCTAATTCTACACAATTCAACTGCAAAGCATGTAGATGCAGATCATAACACAGAATAGGTTGGGCCTATACGAGATAATGTTGAACATGTTGATGTGCCCATGGCAGGTAAAAACACACATTCATAATGTTTTTTAAATGAAATAATCGTATTTATCAAAATATAAATATATTAATGAAATATTTTGACATTATTGCATAAATTCATTGCCCCTCGCCTGAAGTTCAACCTTGCGAGCAGACTAGTAGGGATACCAATGATCAAATTCCCGAATATGTGACTCTAACTAAATAAATAAAGAGAAGAAAAATAAAAAGAAAGTGACTAAACATATTTTGAGTAATTATTATTTATAAAAAAACATTTAATGGTTTTTTCCTCTTTTTCATGAATGCTTTACTGAATGGTTTACTAATTTTTTTTTTTTTTTTTTTTTGCCATTGACTAAATTAATTTTTTTTCAGCTGTTAAATGATGGAATGGTTTAATGAATGATTTAAATAATTATTTAATGAAAGCATCTTTCAACTATTGAGTGAAATAATTTGCAGTAGATGCATTGTTATTTGCATTGTAGATGCATTGTTATTTGGATTGTGAAATAGTGAAATAAATTGTTATTTGCAAGTATATGCATTGGGTTTGGGGAGTTGAGAGTGATGTGAGGGAGGGGAGGGGCCATAAGAGCTTCCACCTTCATGTGGTTGGTCCTGTTTAGTAGATAATATTAAATTATTCTCAAAACACAGAAGAGCTCAATGAATGGTAAGGAAGAATACATTAAGAAACATCTATTTCTATAATTTTAGTGTATAATTTTCACTATTGCTATTTGACTCCTCCATTGGAACTTGTTACAGATAGCGTTGAGAAACATTTCCATAGTTAAGAGGCAAGAAATGGCGTTTTGATTAGATTGATGGCCTTATATACATAGTATTTTTTGTTATCCATGTTTTATAAGGTGATATATTCTTAACAATTAATTTACTTGAATAGTAGAATAGTATTGTAATTTACATTGTAATAGAATTGTATTTATTTATATTGGTTTTGTTATTTTCATAAAGAAAAATAAATTTATTTGATGGGTCCTAACATGAAACTATTGCAACAGGACAAAAAATGAAGTATGTTGAATGATGTTTTGAAAGGTAAAGCATAAGAAGACAGTGTGAAGATCCACAAATCAAGGTATAATTATGTTTTATTTTGTTTGATTGAGCTGTGTATTGGGTATTTATGCATGTGCACACACATACATTTAGTTGATGATGATGATTACCATACATTGAGGTGAACTTTGTTCTATCTAATATAAACAATTACCTTAAATTTTTTGATTTATCGTGATAACTGGCCCCTTAGTAATACTTTACCAATACCATATAGCTAGGACAACAAAATTAAATGTAGGCATTTCATTACAAGAAATATGACAGGCATTTGAGTTTGATGGGAATATGAAAGGTCAAAAGACAGAAAAAGATAGATAGACTTGTGAGGAAAATGGCATCTGAAGTGTTGTTTCCCTATTATTCTGCATGAGTATATTGTTATCTGCCCCAGTTTATCTTTCTCTAGTAGTTTTGTAATTTGTTTCTTAATCTCATATCTTGTTCAACTTTCACGTTTGATTGTGCAGTGAAAAACCTATGTTTATATTTGTGCTTATCCCTATAGGTTGTGAGTTGGGCATGGTACACATTGGTATTTCTAGTTTCCATTGTAACTTTTCACCCCAACATCACTATGCACTTTATTACTCATAATTGCTAATTTGTTACAAATTCTTCTTTGAGCAAATCTTTTATTGGGCATTTATATCTTTCTGTATTGCTTCCAATTTATCACCGAGTTTAAAGTGGTCACATAGAGCAAACATCTCAACTATGGAATACAAAAGAAGAATGACTACATTGATAATTATGGTAACCAAGTATTGAAATCTACTTGAAAAAATAAAGATCTATTTGCTACTTTATTTCTGGAAGGAATTGTTTGAATGCTTAAGTTATAAAAACTATTTATTTTTGTTGTTTTCAAGCAATCTTCCAGAGGTATCCATGGCATGAAAAGAGTATCAATTATTTTCATTGATTTACAATGATAGACCACTAGATTTGGTATGACATCTTTTCGCTAAAGGCAACATTTTCACATTTGTTGGAAATAGTTTCGAGGTTCTTTCCCAAGGAAAATATGTTTTTATTGATGAAATCCCATTTGCAGCCATGACTTTTGGTGGTGTTGATCCTAATCACTTCAAGGGTAAACATCAATATGCTCCTGTTACTCAAAACGGTTACTGGAAGGTATGTAATAGAATCATGTTGGTTTTCCAGGTTTAAGATTGACTATATTTAAGGATAAACACATGCATACCATGTTCTTTGTATGAGTCAATATAGTTACTAGTAAGTATTTAATTGGATTAATATACTCTAATAAATCGATTTTGCTATTTCCTTTAGTTTGACATGGGAGACTTCCTCATTGATGATAAATCAACAGGTCAACATACAGTCCATCTTATTCAATTGGGCACATGATTGCTTCTTAAGGAATCTTATGAAACTATTGATGACATTTTATGAATATTTTATTGCAGGTTTCTGTGCTGGAGGTTGTGTTTCTATTGCAGATTCTGGAACTTCTTTGCTAGCTGGTCCATTGGTAAAGCATGCATACCTTTGATATTTTGTAAATTTCTTGTATAAGTTAGTGGTGTTTTCTAGGTCTGTGCATGATATGCTATTGTTGTAAAGCATAAGTGTTTCATAGCCACACCAAGGATATAGGGCAGAAAAGGTTATTTCAGAATCATAACCAACAAAGTATTATCATTTAAACCACTTTTCTTTGAAATCAATAGTAGTAGACAATTTTATCAGCTAGCAAGTGTAAGTATTAACAACCATCATGTATCATCACATAGGCATTATTATCATCATTTAGATTAACTGTAAATACTACTATATATCAACATGAATTACCAGCTGAGTTAACCATCCTTTTAAGGGTTTATACAAGTACTCCTTAGCTTGAAAATAATGCTTTTAGAAGGCATAATTCAATGATATTGTTGAGATTTCCCCATAACTCAAATATGACCCTAACTTGGTTGGTTTTGCAAGTCTGTTTTATAGGTTTTAGGGATAGAAACGATAGTAACATTGATTAGTAAGGAAAGAATCCCTAAATTTCCCTACTAAACAATTAAATGGGGTCTTTGTAAGGGAAAAAGTAACCTTTTATCAAGGCCAAATTATCCCAACCCCTGAAACATGTCAAATATGAAACCCTAACTCTGACTTTTGATTGGTTTTTTTAGGTTGATTCTCAAGTTCATGGATGTAGACAACAAGATAGGTGATGCACTGGAGGATCTAGGGATAAATAGGCACGCCAAAATTTGAGGGTGCCTTAGAATTTGAAAATTGTTGTTATTTTTGGATTATTGAATCTTATAAATTTCTAAGGTTTTCTAGTTTATAAAAATGCAGATCTAATCTAACACTACACTAATCACGCAAATGCGTCTATTTACACATGAAATACTAAATTTTGATCAAAATGACAAATCTTAGGGTTTTTGTGAAATTTACTTTGAATCCAAGGCCATGAGGGATGGTGATCAACCTCCCTCTTGGAATATTTCCCTAAGGCTCACTAACTAGGACTTATAAAAAAAACCTCTAGGGTTTGTTGGAGGATCCTAATTAGGGAAAATTTCAGAGATCTAAGGACAAACAAGAGAAACATCCTTCAAGAGGATGTTTTATAACATGTAAAAGTTGACAAAAGTTGGTAAAAGGACCTAATTCAGAGAAAAAAAAACATTACAAGCACCATTCAATCCATAGAAGCATAATTTCACCAAACTTTACCAATGGAGCAATCAAGAAAACCCTAGATCATCCTTGTGCTTGTGTTCTTCCAACAATGCTAGCATCAATCTTGCAAGTGCATGAAACCATAGAATCCACCCATCATTTTACCATAAATCCAAAGAAGAAAGAGTAATATATTTGATAAGTTTCCCCTGTGAATCCATAGGAAAGCCTATATCAGAGAATCTTCTTCACATGAAATACTTTGCTAGTGATTTGCAGATAATGGTGCTTCCACATGATTCAATATTGTAATTGCAAGAGGAACTTCACAAACATTTATATATTCTCAACCAATCGTAAAAGGACAAGCAATCATAAATTTACCAAAATCCCAACAACTATTTAAAGGATCAAAGACAATCACCTCTCTCTTCTATTGAATAATCATAGAATGAAATTATGTTGCATATAACTTGATTTTAGCTGTGTTACTAGATCCACCACCCTAGTGTGTAGTATCCGCTAACAATTGCAACAGGTTGATCTACCTTAGCTACCAAACTACGCATATGTGTTGTTTCGGTGGAAGGACTGATAATGTTCAAAGGTGTTACTGAATCTATAATACTTCCAGTTGATGCAACTCTTCTTGCAATGGGGACCATAAGAATAGAGTTTGATTTATCTTGGCCAAACGAAATTGAAGGCTCGGCCTGTTCATTCTACAAACCAAGATCACTTGAATTGATTCCAGCCACTAAGGTAGAAGGAGTTGCCATACCTAGTTGTTTCTCCCTCTGTTTCCTGACTATTACAGAGGAATTCATGTTATATGATGGTCCAAGAGAAGTAGTAGACACAGATACAAATGTGAGAGGTTGTGATAGTTCCCCTGATTTTGACAACGGTGTTGACTGCAGAGCACCTCTAACCTCTGCTTTTTGGAATAATTCCCTATAATTTTTGACCAATTTTATATTTTGGAAAAGGTCATGCCTTTTTTTACCCTTTTGACCTAGTTGGTATTTTCTTCCTTAAGGTTCAATATGCTATTGCATGATATGATATAGCATATTATTCACTTTTTCTACACTTGTTGCATTTATGATGTTCTTTGTAAATGATAGAACTTCTCTCTGGCCCTTATTTTTAATTGACAACTAAATTATTTTTCTATCCTTCATATTGTCCTGAGTTCTTCTCAAGTGATTTATATCTCCATTGGGCATCCACAAACTACTTATATTTTACTTTTTAGTCCTTCAGTTGACTTGGACTTCAGCATGCATTTTATTTATATGTTTGACAAAATGATTCTATATCATCACTCATTTGGACATGTTGAGTGAAAATCTATCATATCTAAAACACTAATTAGATTATTTTGATGCATAAAATTCAATGATCACCGGAAAAGTGTGTGCTCTAGAATGAAAAGGATATATAGAAGCATACCATACTAATATGTCGTAAGAGTTGTCAGGTAAAGAACTGTAAATGAAAAGGATATAGATTATTTACATATTTATTGGAATAGTCTCCACCATTATCTGTGTGAAGGATATTGATCCCCTTACCAGATTGTTTCTCTGCAAGAGCTTTAAAATCTCGAAGAAAAGCAAACACATCAGCTTTGTGTTTTAAGAAGTAGACCCCTGTGTATATAGAGATGTAATCAATGAAGGTTAGAACTTAGTACATATATTTATTCATAGATAGGTGAGGAAAGGGACTAGTAATGTCACCGGGCACAAAATCAAGAAGTGATCTGGCTCTCTTAGCCTTTCCTTTCTCAAATCTATCTTCAAGGTGCCTACCAAGAGTATATAATGGACAAACTCCATCTAAGAAGGATATAGGTGGAAACCCCACTATGCCGTCTTGTTTGAATAATTGATGCAATTAACGTAAGTTAATATGACCAAACATATCATGGCATAACTTACTAACATCATTAGAATGCATTAACAAATCTAGAGTAGGAGTTTTAAGCAAAAATACTTTGAAAAAACATACAATTTATTTTTGTGATCAACTTTTCTAAGTGAAATCTTTCAATTTTTTTTTGTTAAATCTACCAATAGGTGTCGCTTTTCCGACGCTTATGTGAAACATTTGACACATGTAGGCGACAAACAACCGACGCTTTGCATCAACCTTCCGACGGAAGTGTCATGACTCCAACACTTCAGCTCATCGGACAACTGGCGCTTCATGTGTCGGTAGGATTCGAAAATATGATGCTTTCTGGATAAAAACACCGACGACGTCGTCATGCATCTGACACTTCTACCCGTTGAAAGTCTGAACCATTAAGTGTCGGAGGGTGTTGGATTTCTGACGGTTTATGCAAGTTTTGATTGACACTTTGAAAGAGAAAACTGTCGAATAGGCGACACCATGGTGTGTCGGATCTTCGACCCACTTTGGTAGCATGTCGAATATCCGACATTATGCCACCGACGAAAAAAAAAAGTGTATGTGTCGAAGATGTGACAGAGAAGTGTCAAAATTTAGACATGCAAGGCATCCGATTTTGGGTTGAAATTCTGTTGTGTACCTAGCCGGAGTGTGCGGTCCACATCTGCACATGCACACAGTATGTCATCAATATCTATCACACACATGATATAGCTAACACTAAGCTAGTAAAATATATATGAATGCAACCAAAAAATAATCATGTATACATTTTATCAGGTCCCCAGACCTGCCTTGGAGGTCGAGGCATCTCCGAGTCTCCCCAGTAATCCATCCCAGAATATGGATAGTCCTATATGAGGACTGGAATATGCTACCGCTATGTAAAAATATCTCAAGTGAAGAAGCAACCCACCAAGCCACCTCACTCTCTGATCATCATCTTGCACCACCTCATCATACGAGGCTCACGAAGCCGCCCCTCACGCACCACTAGATGCGGTCGCAGTGTAGGAATTCGCTCAAAGAAAAATGAGCATAAGAACGAGGGGAAGTAGGTTCAGGCCACGCTAAATCGCAATTAACTACATCTGGTCCCACCCATAGTAGGTTCCCCTCAATACACTCGCCACCATCAGTAATTGACCGCCTGAGGCATCCATCAGCACCCCCCTTGGGAGCTTCAACGTCGTGTCGTTGATCACACCTAGTAATGGGAAGCTAGTCATAAAATACACATCCTGGAGGGTTATATCCAAATGATAACCCTAGATAATGAAACACTCAAAGTCTCAGTCCCAGCAGCTCATAAGCTTGTCCAACAACAGTTTTGCTGAACACATCAATGGGATCTGGAAGAAATTTAACATCCTACATTAGGTCAGTGTATTCTTTACCACCCATCATCATCAACCTCCTCTCAGAGGTCCCCAATGTCTCTCTCTTGCAATGCAACATGAGGCATCCTGCACATACACACAGTCCCTATTATAACCAGTCATGCAAAAATACTCATTATGGGCTAGGTCGCACATGTTTTCCCTTTTCGTGGGACCTAAGTCGCCCAAAAAGGCTGAACATGTGCGGCTGGGTCACTCATATCCCATGAAAAGGTGCGACCTGGGATACATCTGTCTGCCCGACATGTGTGACTGGGTCATGCCTGTCTACTTGATAAGTGTGACCTGGGTTGCTCCTTTTCCCTCGAAAAGTGTGACCTGTCCCCAAGAACCCTTCAAGCTCAGCCAAGGCCCCCGGAGTCAGGAAAACAAAAAAATGCACCACTAAAAAAGAAGGATTTGATGAGAGCTCTTACATGCAAGTCACAGATTGAAAAACCATTAGTACAGTCATAAGAAATCAACATTTGTGTTCTAGGGCCCTCCACTCCAACTCAGCACTGCATAGTGAAAATGATACATTTCATGTGGCCCCCCTATTTATAGGCCTCCATTTGGTCTAGTTTTTCTTTCATGAACCATATATTCATTCAGCGTCCATTTTCTACACTTTTTGCACCACTAGGTTTGGTCTTCCATCCTTTGTATTTTGACGAGACCCATGTCTCACACTCTCCCTTAGAATTTTTTGGGTAATTTACTAGAGGCATCTCTATTTGCGTGCCACCACCTGAATCAAACCACACACATATTGGCATGTTCACGAGCCATCCACTCCATCCATGTTGCACAGTTAGTATTATTTTACCACCATCCATCATCTTGCAAGGAGGCCCCATTAAGTGTTCCACTGTTATTCCTATCAGCCATGCTCACAACATAACCTCTTTTGGTACATCAAACACTTCCTCTTTTCTTGACTGACCATTACAGAGTATTTGTTAAGCTCTTTTCTGACTCCTAAAAGAATGAAATTTTTCTAATCATGATTGCATCCTTTCATGCTCGTTAAAGTATTTGAAAGGGTATCTATGTGGCCTCGTTTATCTCCTTTTTCAGACTACATAGACTATTTAAAGAAAAGGACCACCTTGACACCTTCAAGCTAGGAACGTTTCCCTTTGTATCCTTTTAATCTTTGTCAGACATTGGGACCGTAACTTACAAAAAATCTCATTATGGGTTGTATTTAATCTATTTTTTCAGCCCTCTCATCTAGAAAATATTTCTGAGCAAACTTGGTTTCATTCATGCTCTTAAAATTATGTGAATGATCATTGAGTCAGTATTGGTTTAACCTTTTCCGACCTGGTTGGAATGGATAGGGTAAAGAAGTATCTCTAGTGCCCCTATGGGTTGGGAGAGCTCTCCTTTGTACACCTTTATCCTTTTTTGGGCTTAGGATACTACCATATGAAAAAGAGACCATGCTAGAGTCTTCTTCCTATTTTCAGACTCTCTAAAAATTGAAAACAACATCGAGCATTTACCATCTCGAGCTCGATACAAATACACAATATAGTATCATATTGAGCATACTTCTATCCATTCTTCGTGCTCCTTAAACTATGAATAAGGCCCACAACGGTGTCTCTAGGCACCGTCACATATCATCTCACATTATGGCATATTTACTCCATTGGGTCACCTTTGTTCAAAGTACTCTGCAATGAGTCTCCCTTGGATCCCCTGGATATCACTAGTCCAGTTACCTCCCCCAGTATCTCCCATTGTAGTCTTTTTCTCAGTTTCCCATCTATGATCCCTTTGTCATGAGTCAGTTTCATTTGTTTCTAGGTTATCCCTATTTTCTTACTCTAAACAAAGGAAGTTTCAGTCTCCCATACTCCCCTTCCCCTATTCCCCATTCAGTGTCTTAGTCCCCTAACTGTTCCACATCTCTGGTTATCCCCCTTGTGCTTCTATCAAGGAAACATCATTGCCTTGTTAATTTCAAGTCTCCCTATTTTGACGTCAACACATCTATTCCAAAGAATAGACCTAGAGGTTCCTGTATCCTGGTTTCATCCACCTCATTGATAAGTTCCTTGGACCACTTGAAAGGAGTCATTAGTGCCTTTCGGGTTGGTTGTGTCTCACGTGCTCAACTTCACCTACACTATTGCACTATTGAGATTTGTACAGGGTATTGTTCATTTTATTATTTGGTCGAAGACCCTGATTGTCACCTGACTCTAGCACATTGGTGAGTCTATTTGTGGGACCGATACACTCTCAGATCCCTTGTGATTTCCAGGTTGCATTGGTGGCAATGTTCAGAATCCCTTCAGTGTCACGCTTACAAGTATCTCCATTACTTGATGTTATATATTGTACCACAGAGATTCTGGCTCTCATTCATTGAGTCCATCTAGTTATGTACACCTCTAGATCCAACAGAGTATCAGTTGTTATGATATCACATTCTATGAGAATGCCATTGTTCCTATGTATCAGTTCTTCATATCAGCATTTGTATTCGGCCTCCCATTGAGGCCACCATTATGTATCACCAGTTGTATATGTATTGATCGAATCGCATTATTTCATGGGGTCTTCACTTAGTGAAACCATGCCATAGCACTTTTGTTTGTGGCATGTGAAAGAATACCCCTATTTTAAAAAAATTTGGAAAATACCTCCCAAAATCTTATTTTTTAACCCCCTCCCAATATGCCTTCCCAATTAAAAAAAAACCCTATTTTCACTATATATTGCATGTATCCATTTTTTCATTTACATTTTTTATACCCCTTTATATTTATACCTAGTATATTGACATGATACCCCACATGCATTCTACTATGCACCTTGCTTCTTTCGATGTATATTGTGAATGCACATTACTTCACCCAGAATGATTTTTACATGACATAATAAAAGTTTCCTACATCTAATCATATATGATTTTTACATGATTATCTAAAAGGCTATATCTTATATATTCGTTGTTGTTTCAAAAATATTATAAATAAATATAATGATTATATGTTCTTACATAAATTTCATTTTTTGGTTTAATTTGCATCATATAATAGCATTGAATATGGGTCAAAATTATTTAAACTATACTGCAGCAAGCATGCCAGAGATTGGATCTCTAACAACAAGTAGAATATGAAACATTAAATATCCTAAAACAAGATAAATATTTATTACCATATATAAGGGTATATGACCATACTTCCCTTTCTTCTAGAAGTCGTGGTAGAAAATCCTACTGTTAATTTCACTCCATCAAAACACACAATCTTAGAATTGCAATCTGAGAGCATAACATCTCTCTGAATCTAGATGATTGAAATAGTAAACAATGAATTTAATAATTTCAAAATTAGCGAAGTCAAAAGGATATCGGTGGAATCCCAGAACCCTTTATGATGTGCTTCATATAATTACTTTGATTTCACATTCTAAAACAGAGGAAACAAACTATTTCATTTTTTGTCCTAGTTTATTCTGTATTGTTTTTTGTTTGGTGTATGATTTCTTATTCACTTGTAACTCCCCTCCCAATCAGTTACCTACCTTCTCTCCATGCTCCATGAAAGAATATGCATACAGGAAGGTATCTACATGCAAATTCTCATCATTTCCCCCCACAGAAGAATGGTGTTATCAGTACCTTAGTAACTAGATCTCTTAGGATTTCAAATAATGAACACTTAGAAAAAAAATAGAGTGTTTATAACAATGGATAAGAGAAAAATCTTTTCAACAAAGCGGTTAGAGATGCCAAGAAACCTCATGACAAAAAGAAGAAGGATGATGACAACAATATATTAAGGATATTTTCTCCCTACATTAAGTGCACTATGGAAAAATAAACCAACATCATGAGGAAAAGGCACAAAAAAATAATCTTTACACCTCCCAATTCGATCAGAAGATGGTGAAATCATTGAAGGACCCTATCAAACCAGGCTCACATAAAGGGGTGTATTCCATACCATGTTCTTGTGGAAAAGTATATATAGGTCAAACAAGCAGATCCATTGAGGTTAGGTGTAAGGAACATTCTGTGGATTTAAGCATGACATGTACAAGAAGTCAGTATTAGCCAAACATTCCCATATCACAAAACACCAAATCTGCATGGAAAAGGAAATGGTGTTGGTGAAGGAAGAAAACCCAACCAAGAGAAAAATTAGAGAAAAAATCAAGATAGAAATGAATGAATATTGTCTTAATAGAAACAAAGGAAAGAGGTTGAGTGACATTTGGACCCTGTTATTACATTCCCTTGGAAACTCTCGCATGGTTGAGCCTCCATGAAGAAGACCACACGGTGAAAGAATTAAATATCACACGCTAAAATGGTATTTATAAAGAATAGTCAACACTATTTGAAAATTTGGCTTTCTAGTCTCCTGAAGATGATCCCAAAGTAAGGATGAAACGTCAAGAAGCTCTAAACAAGAAAGCAGTTCCTGGTATTCACAACAATTCCTATTTTTTTTTATCAAAGCCAATCATCGTGAGTGATGTTAATAAAGGAAACTTAACCTTTTTTTTCTATAATGTAAATTTTAAATAAATGTCAAAGGGACATGCAGTCAAGCACAAGCATTGTTCTTTTGCGAACCATTTCCAGATTTCTGCAGTATTTGGTTGAAGTTTCCAAAAAGGTTCCATGGGTTTCCCAAGGTATCATTCAAGTTTCTGTAGGTTTGCATGGATATTGCTTAAGTTTTTAAAGTCTTCCCGGGGTTTCACTTAAGTTTTATTTTCCTGTTTCCTCCCTTGTTTTTGTTTCTTGCAGTTTCACTATTTTCTAATGTTTCATACCAATGTCCATCGAAGTTTATAGACAATGGTAGACCCTAATGGTCCCTATTTCCTACCATTTGTTGTTTCCTATTTCCAGTACTTAGGGACACATAGGATTGCATGAATATTCAAAAATATTTTTCCACCACCGAAGTCACAACTATATAAAGTTGAAGATCAGATTCAATCAAAGTCAACCTTCATCTATTTGATGACAAGAATTAGAGAGACAACTTTGATTATGGATGATGATATGATACCAGTTGGTAATATTAATAAACTGAAATGTGTGTCCTAATTCAGGCCATTAGCACATTCTAATAGGACATCAGGAGCATATACCTATAATGAGAAAATCATTGACTTCACACATATTAATACTCAATTATAATTAATGTATAACCCAAACAAGAGAGCTAAGATTTATTGTCTTCTTAACTAATTCTCCCTGATTTGGACATGTGGAAGTATCAAGAACCTAACGCATCAAAATTGTATTTATTTTCATCAAAACAGATAATATTGGACAGAAGATGAGCAGTATTTAAGAATCAAAATGGCAGTATCTCGATTCTCTATAATCATCAGCTTGTAAACCTCAAAGCAAATATTCTAAGACTACAAAACTTAGAACAAATATTATTTGAAAGGGTAATAAAAGGCCGGAATAACAATTTTCATGTATCCTAATCAGATAGTGAAGAGGATTAATACCTAGATATCAAATGTGTTAACTCTAGAAGAACCATTTTTCATGCATCAAGTTTGAAGAACCGAAGCTTATAGAATCTCATTGAACTAGGGAATAAAAAATAAAAAAAGGGTCTTACAGAAAAATATTGCTGAATAATGGAAGGTTTGAAACAAAATGCAGTACTTGCAAAAGGGCCAAGAATGTAGAGTTTATAATTTAAGGGCACAAGAAAACCATATTCATTTTGAAGCTTCAGGGTTTCCTAGTGGAGCGTACTAGTTTAGAGGTTTAAGTTCATAAGTGCAGAGGTCAAAATGAGAAAATATTACTTTTTTGTAAACGCATTGGTCATCCAAGGGAGCATACCATTTTAGAGGTTTATAAATGGAGAGATCAAAATGAGAAAATAATAAGGCTTGATGGATGTTTCCATCATGCTTGGCATACACCGAAATAACCATGAAGGAAATATAGAACTGTACTTATGTGAGCTATGAAAAAGAAGGTTAAGAACAAGAATAAAGCAATAGTGCCTTGAATATTTATAAGCTTCTATATGCTAACTGTATTTCTAAAATCTTGCAATACATGAGTGGATTAAGGATAAAATAAAAAAATGAAGAAGTCAATTGGGTTTAGACTTTAGTCTGAATAGTTGTGGGATAGAGTGTTGTTCTCCCCACCTAAGTTTTATTCCTGTAAGTGACATGTTGAGTTCTTAATGAGTATATTGTTGTAACAGATCTAACCCTATTGCTTACTTGGCCTTGTACCCTGAAGTGTATAGGGTTTACCCTAGACACCATCCTTGAAATGAGAGGAAGTACTTGGGGGTTTTCCCTGGGCATTGTAACCTGGAAAAAAAAGGATAAAAGTAAAAAATAAAAACACTCCTAGAACTTCACCATGTCCATTTTCTAGATTTGAACAATGAATAGAGAGGCTATGGAAAAAGAATAGGATCACACAACAACATGCTAGCAAGTTATTCTGTAAAATACAAGTTGTAGCGCTTATGGAGAAGAATCCACATAGATGAAATTGAACCCCTTAAAATGATAGGTTTGCTTTTTGGAAGAAATTATACTATGCTTTGGGATGTGAAATGACTGATCCCTTATATAAATTTCATTTGGATTTTCCAATATTATAGATAAAAACAACTTGTCAAGTAGTAAAGGCATTATAGGATGACTCCACAACAAAACAGAAAAACCTGAGATAATGTCATATCATATATGTCTATCTAAATAATATGCATTCATCTCTTCGAATATTTTGGTTTAGACAATGCTATCTGGAAGTGAATAAAGTGAGGACTGAAGGTGCAGAGTCAATAGATGGCCATTGGGAAATATTGTAGAGACCAACCCACAATTAGAATGCTTCCCTGGAAACTAAGTAATCCCTATTATAAAACATCTATATAAATATTGGGAGTGGTCCTTTTCCCATTGCTAGTTTGCTCTTTTATAAAAGATATCACCAAGCAAAGCTATTATTTTTAACAGAAGTATGGGAAAAGCTATGATAATTACTAGGAAAAAATGAATAATTATATACAAAATTGGATTCATACTTAGTACTCCTACCATAATCAAGCATTGCAGAATCAGGGAATACTGCAATTTTTTCAAGGAATAAAGTATTTGATGAAAAAGGTCGGAGACTTGTACTGTCTGGTTGTTCTCTGAAGAGAGGCAAGCTATTGTTGGAGAGATTGAATCTCTCTAGAGACAAAAGATATTTATGTACTTGCAAAAGGGTATGGTCTTGGCAGACTCATGCAATTGAACTAACTTTTTTCTCAACTTCTCTTCAACAAGATGCATATTACTAAGCATATTTATGGGAAACAACTCACAACTATAATTGGTACTAGGAGAAGGACCAAAAATACAATACATGATATCATCTGTGAATTCTGACATGTAGTGAGGAGATGCCATTATAGTAGCTCTCTACGGAAGAAACCAACTTTGTTGTAGCTTCTTTTGCAATCTCAAGTAACCTCTACAACAAGCTTTATTGAAGATATTTGCTTCAATTCCTAAAATAGTATTACTTCGTGACTTACAAACCACTGCATTGTTGCTACCTTTGTGCCACTGCAACTTCTACTTACTCAACTCTGCGGCTTTGGACTTGACTGAATATGTTACTTAAAACGTAAGAGAACAACTGGCTTTACACTGGTATTATTGATGTCTATATGATCCCCACGCTTCAAAGCAAAAACTTGGATGATGAAACATACATGAAAATTGAACAATATATTGACGGTATGGGATATATATATATTATAGAAACATTTATCACCAAGAATTATTTATAATCTTATACATTTAAAATATCCACAAAATAGGCTACACCAATTTAAACTATTTCAGTTTTTTACTTCACCAATCTACAATATGTTTAAGAAAGGGACACGTGAATCCATTCACATGGAAACATATCCGGGGCTTTCATTTTGGCATATTTTTCTATTTTTTACTTATTAAGTTGGGATTTGAAAGCTAATGTCTGACTGCAGATGGAAAATAATTGGAAGAAATCCTTGGAAGGTATAGAACTCAAGCGTGCATGCATCTCTTATTTTAGATCTAACTGTCCATGAGAAGATATAGCATACATATAGGATAAAATATTGTTAGGCAGATAGTCACAACCATTTCAAGCAATTGCTTAAATATGAGATTGAAGCTTCTTATGTTTTGTTCAATCTTTTATATGTTTACATTATGAATTGGTGTGCTTAGTATGATGAATAATGTGAATGCAACATGAATGAGGTGAATGCATAGAAATAAAAATAAATATATTCAGATATGTAATTGTAAGGCTCCACTCCATGTAATTTAGTGTTTAAAATTAGCAAAGTAGAAGCTGGAGTAGCGAGTGATCCAACAACTGATGGGTAATAACCTCATTGAGAGTTACTAGGTTGGTTGAAATAAGAATAGTTGATACTTGATACAGAAAGCCTTGAACAATTACTCAGACTCAAGCACACAACAAAAACTCCAAAATGTCATGAAAATATCTAACTGAATATTGAGCAGTTAAAAAAAATGTAAATTTCAAGACAAAAAAATTTATATTCTGGAATGCTTGAGCTACAAAAACTCCTCATCCTAAGATAGACCAAGGAAAATCATAAAATGACCATCTACAAGAAGCAGTGAAATGACAAGAAACTCAACATAGATATCTCTTACTTTGTAGACCAAATGGGAATCATACTTAGTTTTTATTCAGTATATGCACTGTTGAAATCTCCACTATGCTTGGGTTAAATTTTTTCCAGTAGCTTAACTTCCATCCAAACTATGTGGACATTAACATAACTCACTGTCCTACCAACCTAAGGCCTAAATCAATGATAATATCCACTGTTTATGCACTAGAACATACAAAATACATAGTTTTTTACCTCAATTGTTCACGACAGGAAACTATGATATATTTTCTCAGATAGAAGGACAATAAATCTTATTGAAATGAAAACAAAACAAAAAAATCCTTTTGTTGGGATTAGGGTACTTGGAAAATTATGTTGTGTGGCCTCTAGAATTCCATAACCCAAGAATTATGATGGCCTTGAGAAAAATCCAAAGAAGTGTTTGCTTTCTAACCTTGTCATGAAAATTGGAATACTTATCAATAGAAATATCCACAATAATTTCATTAGTGTGTAGTTCAATGCCTTGCGGGAGACCTTCGGTACAAACTTTAGCAAGAATTCCAGTGTAACCATGCTCACAACCAACATAAAATGCTTCTATCAATGAAATTTCCTTGAAAACATCAAATGACCCATCCTCAAGACCAAGGGATGTTTTTAAAAGTCACCCAATAGCCTTATGACATGCAAATGGCAACTCATGGTCCTTATAGGATGTATAAGCTATCAATTCTAAGAGAACAAAGGATGCTCAAACCACATAAACCCTATCAAATGCATAAAGAAAGTAGTGTTGGAGATATACCCCAAGATTTGATATGTTGTTTAATTCAAAGGTTGTGGATCCTTCCTTGAGTCTACTCATTCCCCTTGACTCTATCTAAGTTACTAATTTTATAGTATGTTTTTCAACCATTATTATGTAGATTGGAACTTGCTCAATGATGCACACAGATAATAGTACCCAAGGCTTTGGAAATTTGTTCAATCATATATAAGGATTTGATTACCAACAAGACCTCACACACAAACTAATTTTGAATGTGTTTTCCACCAAAGGCTCATAAATAGCATTTGTTAGGTAGCCTACCGAGTAATGAAGTTTCCCTGCCTCCCTGTAAACGACGTCACCGGCATCAGGAAGCTATGTATGCATGTGTTTTAGAGGCTGCAACTGCTTTAGTGGAGCCAGTGGAAACTGGTGTGACTGGACAGGATGATGCATACAAGATTTATACATATGAAAAATCTTATACTAAATTCTTTGATAATGATAAGAAGTCAGCTAGGGGAAATGAGGAATGTGTCAAAGTAGACACATTGATCCAAAAAGAAGCAACAGAAATAGGAGGTAGTAAGAAACCTATGGTGCATTCAGATTCATATCAATCCTTTATAAGGTTTTCTTTAGAACCTGCTAAATGGGTAGAGGAGAGGCAGATGGATCCATGGTTTGAATAATCAATGTCCTCTACGCATACGGATAAATGGAAGATTGGAGATAAGGATGAGAGGAGTGCATATGCCGGTGTTTGTAATTAGTTTTTTTATCAATGAAATATTGCAAAATACTTTAATTTCTATCAAAATCAGGCGAAAGAAATGGACCTGTTGGAATATTCAACAGAAGATGGTGTTCAGTGGATGGAGTCTAGTGTTCAGTTGTATTGTTGGCATTGATGTCTAAATATTTATAAGATAGAGGTAATTCACATATGACATATGCTCTAAGGATGCAGCTAAGTTGGAGAATCTACGGGCTCTAGCAGGCTGGGTGTATTCCAATCTAAGTTAATCTTACAAAAAGTATCTCGAATTTGAATGTTGATTGCTAGAAGTACCCTAAATCCCAACTACAAATGGACAAATTGTAATATTGAGATGCCCCATAACTAATTCCACCAAGAATATGCGCGTACCCTAGTCAATGGGAAATGATCCTCTCCAAATGATGGAAAAATCCTCCAATAGCAAAGGGAATACCTTCAACGCTAGACATCGCATTGACTACAAAAAGGGCCTCTAATCCAAGTCTCAAGGCCTCTCAAATATTGTTTTCAGGTATTTGTCTAAGATAGAGGTAATTCAGAAGATAGAGGTTGGTCTTTGTCCAGCAAATGGCTTCAGTTATCGCACCCTGAAACCCAAGGTATGAAGTTCCCTGAAAATATATATATATATATATCTAGTTTTACCTATCGATCCAATTATAGTTCATAGAACATGTATTTGGTAATGAAATCATCAATGATCTAAGGGGCATTGAGACTGTTCTCTGACAAGTATATTCTCCCATTGAAATAAAGGTTTTCCTTTGAAATCTAAGCGCCTTCTTTCCTGGTAAGTTGCATGGGCATAAGGATCCCTCTTATGGAAGTCGGTTATCACATCAGTCTTACACACTGAAGGTCCCCAGTTCAAACCTGGGTAGCACCAACTTCTATTTTAACAGCCCTCCTTATGTAGAGTTTGGTGTGTTGGAATATTCAGCAGAAAATGATGATGAATGGATTTCGTTCTTTAATGACAGTTGGAATTTCCACGTGGTGTAACTTCCTATTGACATGGGAATACGAAGAGCTTAGTAATGAGAAGAATTTCAAAGATATTAGAAAGTGAATAATTGTTTCTTGCTTGCTATTCGATGAAAGATGAAGAGTCTGTAACTATTTTCTGTAATGGTTTTGAGAGAATGAGAATCGACGGTGAATGTAATATATATAGTGAAAGCAGATTTGATAAGGTGAGCTGTTCGAAGGAGTATTTGCTGTGTAGAGTAAAAGGAACTTTGTGTCACGAATTGTCACAGAATGAGCATGCTGAGCATGAGTATTTAAACAGAGATGAATATTAGATACAGAACAGTAGAACGATGATGAGGAGGCAGAGAGGAGATTACCGAAACAAAAGAAAAGATTGTTGAATAGAGAAGATTGAACCTGATGAGAAGAAGAACAATTCTAAGGAATGGATATCTGATGCTGAGTATATGAACATAACAACAGAGCAGAGGAACAGAAGAGTGTGCTGAACAAGTTGAACAGAATAAGAGGAGCAGAGAGTTGATGTTGAACAGAGAAGAGTGTTTGGTAAGCCAAGATACATCTGTATTGTTGTGATTTGATTCATTTGTAAATTCTAGCAAGTAAGGGAGGTAGGGAGGTGCTAGGGGAGACATTTTTGTCTCAGTCTGCAAGTGGGTGCCTGTAGAATTTGAAGGTTGGTGCCTTCACCCAGTTGGTGCTGGGTAACAGTGAGATTTGGTGCTCTTAGCAAGTTGGTGCTTGCATTCGGAGGTTGCAGCCTCGTTGGGTTGGTGCTCAACTAAGAAGAGATGTACAGCTGATAAGCCTTTGACATCCTAAGAAGAAGAGTTTTTTTTCTTAAGGGTTTCCTCATGAAAAATTATGTCTTTTACATGTGCTTGAATGATGTGTTGCATGCTTTATGTTCATACATTTAATTCTGAATTCATTGCAAGAATGACTGTCACATAGTTTCATTGATTCTTAGTTAAAAAGAATAAATTTGTTTAAAATTATTGATTTAATTGATTCACCCCCCCTCTTAGTTAAATACCTGTAACAATTGGTATCAAAGCAGTGTGCCTTTAGTGTAAGGTATATCCTGAAGAGTTTACATGGCTAGTCAAGATGGTTCAACAAACAAAGGACCCATATTTGATGGTACAAATTTTGCTTTCTGGAAGGTTAGGATGAGAACCTTCATAATGTCTCTAGGGGCAGATGTTTGGGAGGTAGTAGAAACAGGATATAAGAAATATGCCTTGGTTGAATCTAAAGATGAAGAATCATCCTTCACTTTTAATGCAAAGGCTATGAATGCTATTCTCAGTGGTCTAGTTGAATCAGAATTTGTAAAGGTTATGTATCTTGAAACTGCAAAATATATGTGGGACAAACTTGTAAATAGCTATGAGGGAAATAAAAAAGTTAAAGATGCCAAGCTACAGTCACATATACTAAAATTTGAACAACTGAAAATGAATGAAGATGAAAGTGTTAGTAAATTCTTCCTGAGAGTTGATAAACTAGTAAATGCTATGAGAGATCTTGGTGGAAAAATAAAAGATGATGATACAAATCTTGTCCAGAAAATACTGAGATCCCTGCCTGATAGATTTAATCCCAAAGTCTCAGCTATAGAAGAAATGAGTGACCTCAAAATGTTAACTATGGATCAATTGGTGGGAACATTGATTGCCTATGAAATGAGGATTAATAAAGACCAAAACTCATCTAGGGAAGCTTCCTTTAAATCTGAAAAGAGTACTGAGTCACATATGGATGAACTAGAAGCAAAATTTGTGAGAAGACTGAAAACAGGGTCAGGGAAATACAAAGGCAAGTTTCCTTTCAAGTGTTTTAACTGTGGCAAAGTAGGGCATTTTGCTGCTAAGTGTCCCCATAAGAGAAAAGAGCAGAGCTTTGCTGATGAGGAGAGTTTTCCCAAGAAGAAATAAAATCAAGAAAACAAGATTAAATATAAGAAGAAAATTCTTTGTGTGAATGATGATGAGTCGTTAGGAACATCAGATAGTGAATCATCTCATGAGAGCAAATAAAACGATTTCATGCTAATGGCCATAGAAGATATCGAATAGAATTGTACAAAGTATGAAATAAATGATGAAGATGCCACTATAGATATGGTGGGAGAGCTGATGAGTGCTCTAGAAGAGATTGACAGACTAAGATTAAAGAAACGAAAACAAAAACAGTTGTTAATCTAGTATGAAACTAGTAGAGAAGACATCACTTTAATAAAGTTGTAACTTGAAGAAAAGAAAATTGAAGAGTCTTTAAAACAACAGTTATCTGAAATTAAAGTCAGATGTGAACATCTAGAAAAGGAAGTTGTAACTGTTAAGAAAGAGTTAGAAAAATATCAAGCCCTATATCATCAGAACATATCCAGCATCAAAGATTTAGAGGAGCTAAACAATATTTTGAACAGACAAAGAGCTCCACAGATTAAGTTTGGCTTAGGGTATGGCCAAGGTGGAAACAACAGTAACCTAGAGAGTAAAGAGTCATCTAAGGTGATTATGTTTCAGAGTAGCAAACAGATAGAAGTTCCCAGCATAACAAAGGTTGAGACATGTAAAGAGAATAATGGAAATGAATCTAAGGGTACTAAACAACAAAAAGATGTAGTTTTAAAATGCAAGTCTATACCGTCATAAGTTCATGGAAAAGAGCCACATAATAGAGTAAAGTACACAGATCAGAAATTTTGTTGTGAACATCGTAACTCAATGTACTATCCTTTTAGAAATCAGCAAAGAGTCAGGTATGATAAATCCTTTAATGGTTATTGTTTCTGTTGTTCTAACTTTGGGCACAGAGCTTCCAATTGCTTGTATAATTTCAGAAATGTTCAGAGAAGAATGTAAAACTATACACAAAGGATGCATCAATTAGAATATAATCATATGGGTCGTATCTCTCCACCAGCTGTTAGAAGAATAATGCAAAACAAAAATGCTAATCCGTTTGATATTCTATACAATGAGCTTGAATGTTACATATGTCACAACTTCGGGAACAAAGTTACAGACTGTAACTTGAAAGAGAACAAAACAGAACCAAGCATGAAACATACAGCTGAACGTAACGTATGGAGAAAGAAAGAGAGTTCTCATTGTAATCTTGTGCTTTCAGTTCAGAAACAGAGGAGTCATTGGTACATTGACAGTGGTTGTTCGAAACACATGTCGGGATACAAAGAGAAGTTTATCACTCTATCTGAACATAAAGCTGGAAAGGTAACGTTCGGTAATGATGCTCCAGGAAAATTCAGAGGAAAAGGAGTTGTAAGTCTCAGCAATGGTAAAGGGAAGGCTCAAGATGTACTCTTTGTAGATGGGTTGAAGCACAACATTCTCGGTGTGGGCCAAATGTGTGACAAACGGTGTGAAGTCTTGTTTACTGATAAAGACTGTAAAAGTAGAAACGTTTCCTTAGGAAAGCTAGTTGCCAAAGGAGTAAGAACAGAGAATAATGTTTACGTTTTAAAGGAGGAAAAAGAACAGTGTTATCTCAACAAATACGATGAAAGATGGTTGTGGCACAGAAGACTGGGACATCTGCATTTTGATCATCTGATAAAGCTCAAAACCAGAAATGCAGTAAGGGATTTTCCAGCACTATCTATACCTCGAGATGATGTATGTAAGCCTTGCCAAATTGGGAAGCTAACCAGGACTCAGTTCAAATTGAAGAATGTTTCTTCTACAAGTAAGCCCCTTCAACTTGTTCATCTAGATTTATGTGGCCCATCAATAAAAGAAGGTACTGGAAAAGAAAACTATTTTATGCTGGTAATTGATGACTATTCCAGTTTGACTTGGGTTGCATTTCTTAAAGAAAAGTCTGAAGAGTTTGCCAAGTTTAAGATCTTCAAAGCACTGACTGAAAATAAGACTGGGAGAAAGGTTAAAGCGATCAGATCAGACAGAGGAGGAGAGTTCAGCTCGAAACAGTTCAAGGAATTTTGTGGTGAGCATGGAATTAAGAAAGAATACATAATAGTAGGAACTCCTCAGCAGAATGGAGTGGTGGAAAGGCAGAACAGAATAGTTCAGCAAATGGCTAGATCAATGATGAAAGAGAAGAACATTTCTCAAGGTTTTTGGGTGGAAGCTATTCATACAGCTGTACACATCCTTAATAAAGCTCATTTGAGGCCAAACAGTGATAAGGCACCATATCATTTATGGTTTGGAAGGCCTGCAACTATTAAGCACTTTAGAGTCTTTGGGAGTAAATGCTATATCAAGAATAATGATGAAAATCTGGGCAAGTATGATGATAGAGATAATGAAGGGATCTTTTTAGGATATGCTACAGAAAGCAAAGGCTATAGGTGTTATAACAAGAGGCTGCATAAAATGGTTGATTGCATAGATGTAAAAGTAGATGAATATTGTCATGGAAATATCAGTCAAAAGAATGATGATGATTCATGTTTGGAAGAAACAAATGAAGAAACAGAAGAACATGTCCAAGAATCCCAGAAGAAAGAATCTGATTTATCAGAATATGAGGAAGCTGAACTTGAACAACACACTGTACAATCTTCTTCTAGAATAACTAGAAAGAATCACCCTGAAAGCCAAATCATTGGTGATGAGAGTAAAGGAGTTCAAGAATGCTGACTTGACATCCATTTGATATACTTTCTGAAGAAGTGTACATGGAGCAGCCTGAAGGTTTTTCTCTCACAGATAAACCTGATTATGTATGCAAGTTGAAAAAGGCCTTGTATGGTTTGAAACAAGCAGCGAGAGCATGGTATGCCAGACTGGATAAATACTTGCAAGACAAAGGATTCAAAAAGGGTTCTATGGATAGAAATTTGTATATCAAACATGAAGGTGATGACTTGCTGATTGTACTAGTTTATGTTGATGATATTATCTTTGGCTATACTAACAACTCTTCTGTTCAATGGTTTTCTAACTCAATGCAATCTGAGTTTGAGATGTTAATGATTGGAGAGCTGTCTTATTTCCTTGGACTCCAAATCAGTCAGAAGCCTGAAGGCTTATTCCTTTATCAAGAGAAATATCTAAAGGAGATGCTAAAGAAATTTCAAATGGAAGACTCTAATCCTGTGAGTACACCCATAGTCAGTGGTTGCAAGCTGAGCAAAGATGATGCATCATCAGAAGTAGATCAGAAGATGTACAGATCCATGATAGGCATCCTGTTATATATCACAACATCCAGACCTGCTATTATGCATGCTGTAGGGATGGTAGGAAGGTTTCAAGCAGCTCCCAAACAAAGTAATTTTCTAGCTGTGAAACGCATATTCAAATACCTGAAAGGTACCTTGTCCTATGGTTTGTGGTATCCCAGGAATCCGAATTTTCAACTCATATATATTCAGATGCAGATGGGGCTAACTGTGTAGATGAAAGGAAAAGTACCAGTGGCGGAGCATTCTTCTTAGGACAGTCTTTGGTTTCCTGGCTAAGTAAAAAGCAAAGTTCCATATCTTTATCCACTATAGAAGCAGAGTATATCACTGCTTCTACCTGCTGTACTCAAATTTTATGGATGGTGCAATCCCTTGCTGATTTAGAAGTAAAGTATGTTGAGCCTATTCCCATTCATTGTGACAATACCAATGCAATAAGTGTTTCCAAGAATCCTGTTCTCCACTCCAAAATGAAACACATTCCAATAAAGTATCATTTCTTGAGAGAACAAGTGGCTAATCAAGCTGTGCAGCTACATTATATCCCTTCTAAAGAATAGATAGCTGACATTTTTACTAAGCCTTTGCCCACAGCTCAATTTGAATACCTAAGACAGAAGCTGGGTGTTCAGTCAATATCACAATGACCTATGCATTGTGTAAGGGGGATTTTGTGTTCATTGACATTGTTTTTTATGACTATGCACTTTTTAGATTGCTGGTTCTTTTGTTTTTATCTCTTTTATGCATCTTGTCAGGGGGAGTTTTTGTAATCAGATGTGCTTTAGTTGCTCAGATTTCCCTTTGCCCTTGATGTCAAAGGGGGAGAATGTGATGTTAAAGGGGGAGAATGTGAACATTTGTTGTAGTTACTGATATTACCATCAATGCCAAAGGGGGAGATTTTTGGAATATTCAGCAGAAGACGGTGTTCAGTGGATGGAGTCTAGTGTTCAGTTGTATTGTTGGCATTGATGTCTAAATATGTCTAAGATAGAGGTAATTCACATATGACATATGCTCTAGGGATGCAGCTAAGTTGGAGAATCTACGTGCTCTAGCAGGCTGGGTGTATTCCAATCTAAGTTAATCTTCCAAAAAGTATCTCGAATTTGAACGTTGATTGCTAGAAGTATCGTAAATCCCAACTACAAATGGACAAATTGTAATATTGAGATGCCCCCTAACTAATTCCACCAAGAATATGCGCGTACCCTAGTCAATGGAAAATGATCCTCTCCAAATGATGGAAAAATCCTCCAATAGCAAAGGGAATACCTTTAACGCTAGACATCGCATTGACTGCAAAAAGGGCCTCTAATCCAAGTCTCAATACCTCTCAAATATTGTTTTCAGGTATTTGTCTAAGATAGAGGTAATTCAGAAGATAGAGGTTGGTCTTTGTCCAGCAAATGGCTTCAGTATCTATCGCACCCTGAAACCCAGGGTAGGAAGTTCCTTGAATATATATATATATATATATAGTTTTACCTATCGATCCAGTTATAGTTCATAGAACATGTATTTGGTAATGAAATCATCAATGATCTAAGGGGCATTGCGACAGTGCTCTGACAAGTATATTCTCCCATTGAAATAAAGGTTTTCCTCTGAAATCTGAGCGCCTTCTTTCCTGGTAAGTTGCATGGGCATAAGGATCCATCTTATGGAGGTCAGTTATCACGTCAGTATTACGCACTAAAGGTCCCCAGTTCGAACCTGGGCAACACCAACTTCTATTTTAACATCCCTCCTTGTGTAGAGTTTGGTGTGTTGGAATATTCAACAAAAAACGATGATGAATGGATTTCGTTCTTTAATGACAGTTGGAATTTCCGCGTGGTGTAACTGCCTCTTGACATGGGAATACGAAGAGCTTAGTAATGAGAAGAATTTCAAAGAGATTAGAAAGTGAATAACTGTTTCTTGCTTGCTATTCGATGAAAGATGAAGAGTCTATAACTGTTTTCTGTAATGGTTTTGAGAGAATGAGAATCGACGGTGAATGTAATATATATAGATGAAAGCAGATTTGATAAGGTGAGCTGTCGAAGGAGTATTTGCTGTGTAGAGTAAAAGGAACTCTATGTCACGAATTGTCACAGAATGAGCATGCTGAGCATGGTTATTTTAACAGAGATGAATCTCAGATATAGAACAGTAGAACGATGATGAGGAGGCAGAGAGGAGATTACCGAAACAAAAGAAAAGATTGCTGAACAGAGAATATTGAACCTGATGAGCAGAAGAACAATGCTAAGGAACGGAGATCTGATGCTGAGTATATGAACAGAACAACAAAGCAGAGGAACAGAAGAGTGTGCTGAACAAGTTGAAGAAGATTTTTTTTTCTTAAGGGTTTCCTCATGAAAAATTATGTGTCTTTTACACGTGCTTGAATGATGTGTTGCATGCTTTCTGTTCATACATTTAATTCTGAATTCATTGCAAGAATGACTATCACATAGTTTCATTGATTCTTAGTTAAAAAGAAGAAATTTGTTTAAAATTATTGATTTAACTGATTCACCCCCCCTCTCAGTTAAATAACTATAATAGGATCTCTCTGAAGCCTCGATTTAATAGTAACAAAAATATAACAATAATCTGGCCAGGATTCGTGAAAATTTTAAGGAGCTATACAAATATTTTCAAGTTGTGGACTATTTATTTATTTCAAAAATATGGGAAAATAGCCCTATGGATTTAGTTAATTTTTCATAGGAATAACATTAGAAAAATTAGGCAAATAGTAAAGATTAGCCCTAAATTTTCTCTTCTAAGAATACTTCCGAAGACAATCAGTATGTACTGTAAATCTTCATCACTGGGTAGCTTTGAACTCTAACATGACATTATCATGGTAAAGTCCACTTGAAATAGGGGCCTGTCAAATGAAACCAACTCCACATTATGAGGGCTTCAAGCTCATTGGGGTCATTATTGTGTCATTTTGTGTCCATTATTGTGGTGACTCCCTGTCTCAACCATAGTATTGTCAATATTCAAGCATGAATATTGATATGACTGCTTTTCAAACCAAACATCTGGAACTGACTTAAAGAATGTTAGATTTCCAGTAGATTTTTAGAATGTTTAAAAAATATTTCACAGGATTTTCCCAAGATACATTAGAGTTCTAGGAAACCTGTAAAGACTTGCAGGAAATTATGCTAAAATCATAATCTATTGAAAGAAAGAAATATTTTTAACATCCTAATTTCAATAGTAAAAAGTCTACAAAGAGAAGAAATTTCAGCAAAATTAGAGTATAAACTAGAATATATGCTATATTGAGAATTCTAGAAGTAAAGGATCACAGAGGAGACAAAAAATATCTATTATTACTGCTAGAACAATGAGTTTGACAAGTTTAAGAGTCTCCGAAATGCATCTCTAGATAAACATACATATTTTACACAAGATGATTAATGAACTGTTAACTCAAGGCATCAACTCTTAGTCTTGAATGACACAAGGAAACACTCCATATAGTACCAAAAATCTACCCCCAAAAAGTAAAAATTGTGCATACTACTATGCTAAAGTCGTCTTATTGGAACAAAATCTTGGGCACCCAAAGCATGATTTTGTCTTTGTTCATTACGATGACCATTCCAATGCCATAAAAGCTATTGAAAAAATAGAGAAATATGTTCTTGAAGGTAAAAAGAAAATAAAAGCAACGAGGACAATTGTTTCTTGAAATTCTACCTCGTTCATCATACTTTTGATTAGTAAAATATGTTAAGATCTGTAAGCTTTTTTCATTTCTAGATTGGGAGCTGTCGGTATCTTTAGCAAGACCTTTGAGTGATAAGAAGCCCCAAGCTATGGAAAACCCTACCTCTTTTCAGAGGCCTCTGTTTTCAAATTTTCAGCCTCAAGCTGGGTATGGTTACAATCCAAACATGTATGGTTTCGGCTCCATGGGATATACTCAGGTAAAACGCAATATTTTTGTTCTGATTCTGCATGATTACACCTGCAAGAGATTTATAATTCTTTTGGTCTTTATTTCTGTGGTATTTGACAAGCTTTATAATTATATTTATAACCTTCCATGTGAACTTTCTCATAAGGTTTTTCAGCCTGTTATCTATGGTAGATGTAATCTCAAATATCCTTTTTCTAATATTTTTCATATGGTATTTCAGCCTGTCATCTATGGAAGAGGCCCGACACCTAAAGGCATGATGATGGTACCCATGATACTTCCAGATGGGCATGTTGGATATGTATTGTAAGTACTTACTTATTTCATGTTTTCCTTTGTCTTACAGTTAAACACCATTTCTTGAAATTTATTTCTCTTTGTTGATCAGACAACAACTAGGGAATGGGGTAGGAGGATCTGCCCCATATAGAACAGAAGGGTATGCTTCTTATGGAGGAGGGTCTTCGTCATATAGATCAAGTAGAACTGGTTCAGGCAATAGTATGCAAGGTGGTGGAATGAATTCTGGTAGTGGGGGCAGTCGACGTTATTGACCCTATTAGTATTCTGTCAAATATGTTTTTAACAGAGCAGGACAATGATATGTTTAGAACAAGCCCTATTAGTGTTATGCCAAATATATTTTTAACATACCAGAACAATGGTAGGCTTAGAACCCCCTTTGTGAGAGGTGATTAACAACAAACAGAGACTTTAAAAGGTCATTAGAGAGTGAAAGCAATATTCATAATGATGAGACACTATTTTGAATTTTTCTTCTTATCTTGAAGAAATTAGGATACAATCACCAGATACATGCATTATTTCAGAGCAGATCATGAGTGAAAAGTAGTTTGGTAAAAAAAGGCAAATCATGGAAAGATAAATTAGAGGTTCTCGATTAGTGCCTGAAAGTGAGTTCCTAGATCATAGAAAATCAGTGACAGATAACATTGTCAGCAATTTTGAATCTTTTAAACATGGAAACACTGAAGAGAGCATTTGGGTTCCAAACTGTAAAAAAAAATTGAAGGGAGATATGTTCAAGAAGTTATGTCTGCATGTGTTGCAGAGGCTGCAACTGCTTTAGCGGAGCCAGTGACAACTGGTGTGACTGGACATGATGATGCATACAAAATTTCTGAAGATGAAAAATCTTATACTAAATGATTTGATAATGATAATAAGTCAGTTAAGGGAATTGAGGAATGTGTCAAAGTAGACACATTGATCCGAAAATAAGCAACCAAAATAGGAGGTAGTAAGAAACCTGTGGTGTCTTCATATTCATATCAATCCTTTATAATGTTTTCTTCATAACCTACTAAATAGGTAGAGGAGAATCAGATGGATCCATGGTTTAAAGATTCAATGTCCTCTAAGCATATGGATAAATGGAAGATTGGAGATAAGGATGAGAGGAGTGCACATGCTCAAATGTCTACTAAATCATTGGCTAATCCAAAAATGCAAGAACAAAAGCTATAGAGCGTGACTACACCAGTGTTGTATTCTCCAAAGAAGCAAGATGTTTCAAATTTAGCTTCAAGGAAAGTCAATTCAATCAGCACACCTCCTATCAAGGCTTATGCTACACAAAAGGGTGAGGCTAAGAAATATGAATACAAGTCAAAGGATATCAGGGTGAATAAATCTTATGCAGCCCCAACAAAGAAAAATAGTAGAGGCCTTAAGAAATATCATGGGCATTCTGGCTTAGAGAATTTTAACCAAGGGAAATTAGCTAAGTAGTTGTTTTTTCGCAAGCATGAGAATTTTTCCCCTATAAAATAGGGTGTTGAACCTTCATCAGAAAAGATGGCAGGTTCATTAAAATTTAAGGTCACAATAAACGGTACTGCAGCAATGAAATTGAATGGTGTGTCACTATCTATAGAGTTGCATTTAGAAAAATCAAACAAGCTTAGACAAGTGTAAGTCTTATATTAGTTGTGTGACCATCCACATGAAATAGTATTACAGTGACATTCTTAAAAAAATGGATTCTCAACAATCCAAGCCTAAAATTTAATTCACTTCTTTATTCAACAGAGTACGGAGATCACATACCTCAGATATTGTGGAACACATGTCCATGCATAGTGAATAGAGTCCTTGAAAGTCTTCCTGCATGCTGAGATATTATATTGAATAACGTGCATATGCAACCACCAACTTTCTGCCTTACTAATAACTACACCTCCAGGACATATCTCGATGTATCATATCCAAAATTAAATCTAAGAACTGGAATACGTATTCTCATCCATATCCTATGTTTGTTCTAGTAACTACAACTCAAAACCTACATAAGTTCCATATGGTAAGCAAGTATTATCTGACATAAAAGGAAAAATAGCACTAATTCTTAGATCAGGGACATGAGAATTAGATGTGTAATTAAAGGAAAAGAGAATTATAAAGTAAGCTTGCTATACTTTTCAAGAAAACCAATAATTTTCAATAAAACCAAACAAGGATAAACATGAAAGCCAAATAACAAAAACCGTAAAAACCAAGAATGGAATATGCCATGTACTTGTCTCCAAAGTACTTGATGTTGAAGTTTAAGGGTTAGAGGAGTTTTTAATTTAAGTAGTAAACTTTAATGCGTGAACGTATAAAATCATATTCAGAACAGTACTGCTGTAATAAAATTTGAACTACAATAAACAAACATAATTTTCATCTCTTTCAACTTAACGCTCCATTAGTCACTGCGTTAAAGTTGGTCCTCAAGAATCATCAAATTCCATGTACAGTAACAACAATATAAAATAATGTAAATTCCACACAAGTCTGGATGCATAATTTTCATCTTGTCCAACATTAACACTACCGAAAGTCCACATTTAGGAGTTTTTAAGTTGAACGAGATAAAATCTATGCTTTAGACTTATCTCGTATGTGTCTTGTCTCACTCTTGTACATAATTTTAAGAAATTATACATTACAATTGTATCACAAGGTAATACTCTAGATTCTGTTGTTAAAGGGTCAAGAAATATAAAAATTTGGAAAACATAGAATACCCGGTGAGATTAATGCATGAACATATAAAATCAGATTCAAAACAATACTGCTATAATAAAATTTGAACTCTAATAAACAAACATAATTTTCATCTCTTTCAACTTAATGTTCCATTATTCATTGTGTTAAAGTTGTCCTTGAGAATCATCAAATTCCATGTACAGTAACAACATGATAAGGTAATGTACAATAGATATAAATAGTAAATAATCATAACCAATATTTGAATCAACCATATACTCATATTTTTCATATTTGATCTTGTCACCGAAGGGACAGGTCAATCTAGACAAACAATTTATGTACCTTGAGAGAGATCTAGAGAGGGTTAAAGCATAAGCATACTGACAACATACTGAACCAAAATTCTTAGTCAACAAGAACATGCATACCCAGTACAGTCATGTTGTCAACACAGTCATGCTGGGTAAGGATGCAGTCACATACTGTAGAGACACATAAGCATACTTTGCACAGTCATGCTTGAAAAAACACAGTCAATCCATAAATTGAAACTCACTGTCATTCTGGGGAAGACCCCACAGTCCACACAAGAAAATAGGCTCATGGTCCCCTCATGGTCATGCTAGGGAAGGACCCACAGTCCACCCGAGAAAATAGATCATGGTCATGCTGGAGAAGGAAACACGGTCCACCAAGAAAATAGATCATGGTCACATTGGGGAAGGACCCACAGTCCACTCAAGAAAACATATCACAGTCATGCTGGTGAAGCACCCACAGTCCACCAAGAAATAGATCATGGTCACACTGGTGAAGGACCCACATTCTACCCAATAAAAAAGATCACAGTCTTGCTGGAGAAGGACCTCTCAAGGTATCACTAAGGAACAGGTTTTTTGGTTGTGTTGAAAGACCCAAAACCCACTAAGAAAGTGCAAAGAAACAAATCATGGTCATGCTGGTGAAGGACCCATAGTTCACCAAGAAACAAACTCGCGGTTACACTGTGGAAGAATCCACAGTCCACTCAAGAAACAAGTCACGATCACGCTGGGGGATGACCCACAATATAACATAATCATGGTCACACTAGTGCAAAGTGACCACGTGGAAGGTGTAACAAGGAAATCCCAGTCATGGGGGTGGTGCAGCAAGATATCACATGGACCATCAACAAATATCGTGCAAAGATCACAGAGAGGGAGAGAGCTCAGTCATGCTCCTTAAGGTAAGGTAGCAAAACATTAATAAACATCACCTATGGACAGAGTAAGATAAAGGATCATGAGTCAACCAAGGGGTTCAAAACAAAACAAACAACAAACCCAAAAGGTCAAGGTGAACCATATAAGGTGGACATGCAACTCCTTTATAGGACCAACAAGACCAATAATATTTTCTCTCTCTCAAGGTACACTGTTTTATATATTTTTGTCATCATTGTATAAGATTCATTGGTTATAGAAAGTAGAACCACTCCATACCCACTCCATACCACAACAGGTGCACAGCAATGAGTTTTATAACAAGAGATTTCCACACCATAGCCATCTTTTGATTAAAAAACAATCACAATTTCCTAATGAGTTAATATGCACTCCACACAAACATGACGAAATTAAAGAACATGATATTCCATTTAAGAAAACATTTAGAAAACACACTTCAAGAAACACACATTAAGTAATATTCCATTTAAGTATTGAAGTAGCAAAAGAATGTATATGAAAACTCTAACATGGGCATGGGCACCAAAATTTGAAAAACAAAACCTGGTTTCATCCTTTTAAAAGTAATATTAAACATAATTGTTGAACTAGCCAATAGTTTAGTAAACCTCAAGAAGCATGCTTCAAGAACCCATAGATAAATATTTAACAATCGATAACTTCACATAGAGTTATCCCAACCATTCAGCATCCGAATCGTTCACCGCACCTGAAGATAAGAGAAATTAAAATGAGTATAAAATGAGTATGAAATTTATACAAACGAATCAACAATACTACAAAAAATACTACTTTATAGATAAGTTATAAGATAGTAGTACAAAAGATAAGATAAATTAGAATGGTTTGAAAACTTCACCCTATTTAAATTTTTAATGAAATCCTCAAAAATTCTGTGGTCGCTTTCTTCTAACTTGTATGTGTCTTTCTTGATATTGTATGATAGGTTTTCCGTTGCTATAACAGATTCAAGTTGTATGAATAGATGATCTGTTGAATCATACGTGTATATGTGTTGCCCCTTTATCCTATTGTACCAACAACATTGAATCTCAACACCTTCATGCCTATCCAAGAGATCCATGTCATTATGGTAATCAAACACCTGATTACCTATTACCATCCTTCTTTCTTATTCTTTAAACTCTTCCAATGTACCAAGTCCCAGAAGAAACGTCATGCTTTGTACTTTGAGATACACCTTTTCTTGTAGTACGTTCAGCTACAGCTATAGACTCACTCTCAAACAACACCACACAATCTGATCCAATTCCAAAACCAATTGCAACACTCTTTTTGGGGGCCCTCTCATCTCGCTTGAAGTATACTCCATTCCTCACTTTAGTCAATCTATCTTTCGATAATGTCATGTTTCCATTCAATTGATTAACCAAACAAGATTTGTACATGTCCTTGCCATCAAGCTCCACCACTAGTTTGGTAGTTATGTTTACATTTTCATCAACTGAATCTAAAATTCCATCCAACTTGTGCCTCCACTCACTTTCCATCATTTGCAATTCACTATCATTGAGTACCATAAAAGACGAAGATTGGAATATGGATGTGGAATAACCCGGTGGAGAATTATTAACTACTACATCCACATCTTAAAATGTTGGAACATTGCGATCCTCTATCCATGGTTTAAACCACCAAGAATCTTTTGTGTGTCTTTTTGGTTGCATGCCAAGACCTTGTAAAATTCCTTGTGCATCCTCCAATCCAATATTGAGAGCTTCTATAATTTTATTATCTGTGGAAATTGAATCATATTGTGACAAGACATCACCTTCGTCTACTATTTGTTGATGCAATTTGTTCCAAATACTCATTTGTTTCTTATGATATTTATTGAAACGAATCCCTTGGGGATTCGATTCTTCTTCAGCAACTCTATTAAGGGTTCCAATAACATGAAGCAAGTCAACAAAATCATATGCCCTCTCTACTCCAACCATGCCACTGACTTTGCTAAAGAATTTCTCACATACATCTGACCCAGTCAGGTGCAATGCACATGGTAAGTTAGAGTATTGATCACGAAATAATCTCATCAACAAAACCACAAAGTGGCAAGAAGTTTTCACATCTTGATATGCCTCTCTACTAATGAAATTAATGTTGACATTAGTATTTTCCTATTCTCTGACCCAACATAGCCATAAGGTGAAGAAATGATGGACTCTTGAAAAATTTTGCACTCTTTCCCAAAGATTTAAGCTAGGAGACAAAAAAATATCAATATAGTCAGCAACGATTGCTAAATAGGTCTTTGTACCTGATGTCCTCTTTGTCTTGCCACTTGTACTTCTCATTTCCTTCAAGCACCTATGGACATGCCTTGAAGCAATGCGTTGTGCTGAACCCTAGTTTTGGTGATCAATCCTCTCTATATCCTCAATTTTAAGCTTATGGTCATCCACTTTAAAATTTTCATAAACCATTCTTACATGGTTAAAACTAATCAACTCTTCTCCAACAATCAGATCTTGTCGACTACTAAACAAAGTATTCACTAGGCTTTTTCCATTGTGGATGTAATCCTGGTCATGAAGTCCTATTACTTTAAATCCATCATACAACCCAGTTAGTCTCCACCCTTCCCAAAGAATTTGATATCTCATGCCTATCGTTGAGTAATAATCCTTCAGCATAAGCATTCTTCTCCTACTATCGCCATCTGAGGAATGACCAATAATAGGTCCTAAAAAATATTCCACATGTTTCTTCCATATTTCTTTTACTTTTTCCCATTGTCAATGGACAAAATTTGCATCAAAAATGTTGCATGTTGGATGAAAAACCACAACCAAATGTGGAAGCTTCTCATGTAAAGGGTTTGCAATAATAACACATGCATAATGGCCATCACACAGTTCTTGAAGGCATCTGTAATAATCTCATAGCCTACAGCGCCCTCACCAACTGTCACCAAGAAATGTGATTGGCACTTATGTTCTTCTTTCTTACCACAAAAACCCACCAATGTATCACTTTTTGCTACCCACCTTACATATTTTTTCACAACAATTTCATCTTCAGCAAGGCATATGGGAATTGGGCCCTCTATACCATGTTTGGATTTATAGGAAGCATAAAATTTTTTGATTGTCTCAAAAATGTACTCTTGCTCCCCTGGGATATATGTCAATGATTTTCTAACTTGCCTTAAAGTTGTAGATATCAAAGGCCCATCCATATTCAAGCTAATAAAGCTATGTAATATAGGACCTCCCCATAACTTAATCATCTCATAAATGGTTTGAGTGGATGGACTATACCTTCTACCCTACTTTGAAGGAACTAGGTTGTGAAATATATCTTGAACAAATTACCAAACTGCATGTTTACCTTGTAATTTTCCTTGCTTATGTGCCTCACACACATCCTTGCAAAACCTGAACACATCCTCCCTTCATGCAAATTCGAACAACTTTTCCCTTAGAGACCTTGTTCTAATAGACAGTGTAGCAACCTTTGTCCTCTCCCACAAAAGAGATTGCATTGTTAACCTATGTGTAGCATTTGCTTCTCTTGCAACACTTTTGATTTCAGTTTGAGTCAAATGGTCCAACCTTCTCCCTTTCCCTGTATCTCTCCCATGTCTTTTCATGTTGCTCCTTGATTCGGGATATAAATGCATTCAAAAGTCATCACAATTAGGTATCATCTTACAAAAATTGCATGTCAATGAATCAAAAGGTATTCCTGTTTCAGAACCCCTCTTGCAATGAATATGTCTGTATGTACCATTAATACTGCATTGAGTACCATGATAATTTAGTGTTCTCCTAGTATGTTTCTCTATGGCCCACATTTTTCCACCATGTTGGTCATTCATTAGAACCTTTGTGTCCAAAATCTCCCATATTCTCTCAAGATAAGGATCCCAATACCCCCAACATAATAATACTGGGGGAGGTATTTTTCCTAGAACAAGGTGAAAAAACACATTGGTTAATGATCTACTAATTGCTACTAACAAGTAATAACAAATAAAGTAATGTGCATATTCAAATTCAAATTAAATTAAAACTTGTTTAATTTCCACACCTGAAGTAGAAGGATGTGGACTTGTATAAGCCCCATGTAATGGTGATGGTAGTGATGGGATCAAGAACTTAGACAAACTTTTTTGGGACTTTTCATTGGTAGGCTTCTTTGGTCTCCCAACTGTTCCACTCCTCAACACAACTGTATCATGTGAAGCCTCAATCGTAGTATTAGTAGTGTGCTTCTTTGATTTCATGTGTTCATTTAGAGAAATGACAATATTACCACTTGTAGGCACCAAAGAGAACCATCTATTGAATTGTGTACATTCCACTCTTACTTTTTCCTTGTCCTCATAGTTTGCAAGTGTTGCTTCCACCACCTTGAACAAATTAGGCTCTTGCATTTGGTTGAAATCATGTAGAAGTTTGATTGCTTGATCAATCTCAAGTTGATCTCTAGCCACTATTGTCTGCTTTTCTTTGTTACCTGAAATAATTTCATTTATTCCCAACATTGAAATTTGATGTTGATGGGACCTTGTTTTCATATGATTGTTTTTGAAGTTACGAATTGTTCGTGCTACTAAGGATACTTCCCCCATTCCATCATCAATGCCACAAATTTCACAATGGATATTTATATTAGGTTTTCCATTTTCTAAATATACCTTTAGTGTTAGATTCTCCTTGACAAAATCTTCCATTAAACGATTCACTTTATGTTCCCAAGATGCCAATACATTACGATCAACCACAACTTGTTCCACTGACTCGGACACACTACCAACTCTTGGTTTTTTATGCATAGGTTCCTCCACATTCCCTTCAATGTTTTCAGAGATTGGTATTCCTTCCATTACATGTGATTCCAATGCATCTGCAACCATCATGCATACTTTCCTCTTAATGCCTACATTTGTTGTTGTAGGTTTCCTTCTTTCCTCTTGCTTTGCATTTAAAGGACATCCAGTTGAGCCAATAATAAAATCAAAAGGATATTCAACGAATTCATCATTCACAATTTCACAACGGATATCAGCATATGTACAACCTTTTTGACATTGGACTGTGGCAAGGGGACAATTCCCATCACCAATAAAAATTCCAAAGTCCACAACATCAATTGGATCCATCTGCATTTACATCCATGTGTACCTTTTAGTTGGGTAAGAAATGAATAAAATTATAACAATTTTTTCAAAATTTTGGATATAATATGGCTACAAAATGAGGTGATTGCATCTATAAATAAATGAAAAAAAAAGTAATTCAAATTTACACATGCATATTAGTTCGTTAATAAAAGAAAGAGCTAGGAAGCAACGGTATGCACTTTCAATTCAAATCTCTAAAAACAATGAAGAAATATTACTATCGGGATACAACACCTTGAAACAAAATTTATTGTTAGTGGCTTATTCAAATAGCCCTCCCCAAACTGAAGAGTCAGCTTCAACGTACCTGCAGAAGATCAAAAGGTGATCAAAACAAGAGATCAAAAAAACATAGAGGTGATCAAAGGTATTTGTTCTTTTTGGAATTTAGTCTTGTTCTTTTTTATGAAAATGACCCAAGCATTACAATCCACTCTAGGAAATGATAAAAATATCCTAATTGACTAATATTCCCAACTTGCAAGCCTAAGCTCTATTCTACATGGTGTTTGGCCTTGGGGTAATAGAAAAAACTTAGTAATAAGTGAACTCGCCTAATAAATGAAGAATGGTCCAAGGAGAGATAAATTTGTTCAATAGTCACTCACAAAGCTCAAGTAAACCATTTTGGAAACTTCCTACATAAATGCAACAACTCTTAAATTCACTCCCTAGATCTTTGAGATCAATTTTGCATCCAAATGGTGAATATTACGTAGTTGTTAGAGCTTCCACAACTTGACAACACAATGAAATTGCATCCATAACACTTTAAGCGACCTAAATCTCTCACATCAGTGTGAATAGATATTGTAGCTCTAATGACAGGTAACAAAGAGAAATCAACAAGATTTTGTAAGGGAGGCATTTAATTTCACATCATAATCTTAATATGCATACTCCTTTTATCATCAACATGGTAGACCTAGTCAAACTGATGTAGACAGTGTTGGAATTACTCTTACACACGTTTTTATCTATGTAGAAGATATGTGATGACACATCCTTTGTTAACATAACATTGGACTGGTCACCTTTTGGTAAACAAGGCACATATACTATAGAACGCATAACATGTTTTATAAATGTTATATAATATGAAAAAAATGAATTATCAAACTTCATCTAACAACAATAAGTATGAAATATAGTTCTGAAATTACTCTTCTTCTATTAAATAATTTAGCTATGTAGAAGATATGCTATGAAATATTCTCTGTCAACATTGGATTAGTGGTCACCTTTTAGGTTGTATGCAAGGGGCATATAATAGGATGCATACAAAAAAAAATTAAGGTTATAATATGCCAAAAATGAATTATCAAACTTCATATAAAGACATCTAGTTCAGAGACTCTTCCAGATAGCTACATTGAGAGGTCAGATAACCAACTTCACTACCAATAACAAAATACCAAGGAATACATCCCATCTTCATCCTGACTTCAAAATATGTCTACAAGGGAATACAAGAAGAACCCAGTCATGGCTTATCTAGGGAGGCACTTATGGACCTGCCAAGAAACTGATACAAGAGGAGATCAATGTCTGCCTCAGACATCCAAAGGATGTGAAAAATCTAAATTCTATCATACTCTTGAAAAAATAAACATCAAAGATGTCAAATAGAGTAGGTCAAGCTCAAATTAAAAGAGCTTCATCGATCCATTCCCCACTATTTCACCTTCACATATTTCACTGAACTGTAAGAGGCCAGATGCCATAGAGAGTGCCTCCTTGGATAAGCCATCTGCCTTCTTGTTGTATTTTTTGTAGACATGAGAAAAATCAAGGTAAAGAAAGGATGATTCGATATTCTTGATATTTTGACACCATCCATATTCTTGATTCTTGAGAAGAGTTATCATTGTCACAAAATCAACTACTTCCCTCACTTTGGGTTTAATCCAAAACATGGAGGGCTTACCTAAGAGCAACTAAGTTGTAAAGATAGACATAGTTTCAAAGAGACTTAGGTTTCTACATCAACTATGAATGATTTCTTGCTGTAAATCAAGTTGATGTTAAATAAATGTTTTCGGAAAGATGTTAGTTGATGTTAAGTTGATTTCAAAAATGATGTTAAATGATTTCAGAAATGATGTTCTATTTTCAATGTTCTTTATTAGTGCAGAGTTATAGTTCGAATATTAATTAATGTATGTGTAAATTCCCTCAAACTACAGATCTGAATTATTAATTCAATTACTACTATAAAACCTGCCAGAAATGTGTCTTTTCAAATAGCTATGGTCCATTTTGCATATTTTGTAAGATCTTAGCTATGTCTAAGACCAAGTTTACATTTTTTCTATGATGCTTATTGATGCAAAATGTGCTATGAATCTAGAAGACACCAACATTGTTTTTTGGTGCTACATTAATTAGGTGAACCATGGCTTCAGTATAAATGTAGAGGAGCCTAGTTGGGAAAGAAGCTTCACAAATATATTCAAAACTGCCCAAAAATATTCATAGAAGATTTAAATATTAAATGTGAATGATAAAAACCATCAAACTTACGCAATTGAGAACTATGATCAGCCCTACTAGAAGCGACAACAATTTATGCATTATATAGTTCTCTAATGACCACATCATGAGGTGTAAATTTCATGTATGCCCATCACCAAAGTGAAAAAATCGATAAATAATGAGTAGACTAGCAAATATTTCAAGAACAAGGAGAACAACATTGATGCATCCATTAGTGAACTGCATATTGTCTCATCCTAAAACATCAACTTGTGTAGAGTCACCAACTACAATTTACAAAATGCTACTATTAGATGTATAAGGATGCATATCATGAGATTGAATCATATGGTGTGAGGTGGAATAATCAGGTATTCGGTTGTTTGAAGATGCTTATAAGCCTTGAGTAGACAATGCATGTAATTTAGTAGAAGAAGGTTTGGGCACTGAAATTTTGTGCTACTACATGGCTTCATTCAATGCCTCTAGTTTTATCCAACATTTGGATTCATCGTGCCCAAGTATGACACAAAAACTACAGATTACACTTGATTTATAATATTTACATTGGCAAAAGTTAAATAAAAACATTGTAAGATTTATATGGATAAATTTTATATACATGCTATTCCAAAGTAAAAAGTGGAAATCCCAAAAGCATCTAGGCTCAATATATATATAATATTTCTATATGAATAAAAAGGACAATAAGGAAGGGCACTTAACCAACAAAAAAAAATATTCTTAGTGGAATGAGGGATCAAATGGACCTTCACAAAATCAAGGATAATTTTCTTCACTTTGTCCACTTCATTGTTGTGTTCCATAAACTATGCGGGATCAGTAGGGACTGTAACCTTCTCATAAACAAAACACCAAAGGTCAGCCTCCTCCAACAACATCTGATGTCTACACTTCCAAGGAGTGAATATTGTGGCACCTTCCAACAGATCACACTCTCTAAGACCTAGACTGTCCATCCCTAGAACTCCTAGAAAACATCTCAACCAAAGATGTCAGGGTGAAAAAAAATCGATAAGCAAAACCTATCACAAGTGCAGAATGCCTCTCTCATGCATAAACAACAATCCAATACCTAGGGAAATTAGGGCATCGGACCCAACAACCTATCACAGGTATTGATGCTTAAGCCTTATTTCAGGGATAAATCAGCTTCAATCACTAATGCTAAGGTATAACACCCAGTGAAATGCTCTGACAGCTCCCTCCCACAAGGAGAATCCCACTCCATACACAGCTCCTAGAATATGTTTGATAACCTGCTATGATACCATGTTAATTTTCAGCACACGGTACATAGATCTGCACTCAGAAACTAAAGCCTAACAATTAGGAAACTAAAAACTAATAACATCTCTCAAAACAACAAAGTCTGAACATTAAACATGCATACACATACAATTTGAAAATACAAACAACAAGTAAAAATCTGAACTCTCAATCACATCTGCTTATATTGACTCATAAATAAGAAATTCAATACGCTAGCTCAAAACTAAAGTCTCACAAACTCCTACTGTCATCTCTGCATAGCGAGCCTATCACAAGTCTTGATGCTTAAGCCTTATTTCAGGGATAAATCAGCTTCAATCACTAAATCTAGGGTATAACACCCAGTGAAATCCTTTGACAGCTCCCTCCCATAGGGAGAATCCCACTCCATACATAGCTCCTAGAAGATGTTTGATAACATGCTATGATACCATGTTAATTTTTAGCACACGGTACACAGATATGCACTTAGAAACTAAACCCTAACAATTAGGAAACTAAAAACTACTAACATCTCTCAAAACATCAAAGTCTGAACACTAAACCTGCATACATGTATACAATCTAAAAAATACAAATAGCAAGTAAAAATATGAACTCTCAATCACATCTGCTTATATTGACTCAGAAATAAGAAATTCAATGCACTAGCTCAAAAATGAAGTCTCACAAACTCCTACTGTCATCTCTGCATAGAGATCCTATCACAGGTCTTGATGCTTAAGTCTTATTTCAGGGATAAATCAGCTTCAATCACTAAAGCTAAGGTATAAGACCCAGTGAAATCCTATGACAGCTCCCTCCCACAGGGAGAATCCCACTCCATACACAACTCCTAGAAGATGTTTGATAACATGCTATGATACCATGTTAATTTTCAGCACACGGTACACAAATTTGCACTCAGAAACTAAACCCTAACAATTAGGAAACTAAAAACTACTAACATCTCTCAAAATAGAAAAGTCTGAACACTAAACCTGCATACACATACAATCTGAAAATACAAACAACAAGTAAAAATCTGAGCTTTCAATCACATCTGCTTATATTGAATCAGAAATAAGAAATTCAATGCACTAGCTCAAAACTGAAGTCTCACAAACTCCTACTGTCATCTCTACATATAGAGCCTATCACAGGTCTTGATGCTTAAGACTTATTTTAGGGATAAATCAGCTTCATTCACTAAATCTAAGGTATAACACCCAGTGAAATCCTCTGACAGCTCCCTCCCACAGGGAGAATCCCACTCCATACACATCTCGTAGAAGATGTTTGATAACATGCTATGATACCATGTTAATTTTCAGCACACGGTACACAAATATGCACTTAGAAACTAAACCCTAACAATTAGGAAACTAAAAACTACTAACATCTCTCAAAACATCAAATTCTGAACACTAAACCTACATACACATACAATTTGAAAAATACAAATAGCAAGTAAAAATATGAACTCTCAATCACATCTGCTTATATTGACTCAGAAATAAGAAATTCAATGCACTAGCTCAAAACTGAAGTCTCACAAACTCCTACTGTCATCTCTGCATAGTGAGCCTTGCCTTTCTTGTATATACTAAGAAAGGCTAAGGTTAAAATGAATTGCAATCATCGATGTGGTGTTCCCTTGGCTAGAAGAAAACCCTAACCCTAACTCTGCCTAGAGTCTACATGTATCACTCTGCCAGGAATAAAATGCCCATTAAGAGAGAATTGAATGCATGAAATCATATTCCTCCCTCCTAGGTAACTGCGACCTGTACCAGATCTGGCCCACTCCCTTGATGCATGCACTTTCATAATTTAAGATATGACCTTAATAAAATAAAAAAATACCTTTAATTAATGAAAATGCATGTGTTGTCCTAAATCTGGAACAACACTTCTACAACAAGAAAAAACTAATGTTGGTTCTCTAATGCATGCATCCTCAACCACACCTAGATAAATTTTATGCTTTATAAAGGCCTAATTAGTGTTGCACCTCATCCCTTCCACCACTGCTTCACCCTCATCCAACATACCTCACTACTGTGCACATAAACCTAGGGGAAGGATCTGTTATAGTTATTGAAGGAAAATAGTTACCAATGCAACAGATAAAATCTAAGGACAATTATAATATTGGTTGGGGATAACGTTGGGTGTCTATTTTGTCACTTTTTGATCCTATTAACCTCCTTAAACCAGTTCCTTTTGGACTAGGTTTTACACGACCATTAGCTCACAAATCAACATTATTTTCCTAGCCTCTTGCAGATATAAATAAAAGTATGATGAATTATTCTTTACAAATATTTATTAGTTTATTTACATGAATTTTAACTAATAGTTGGATTATTATAAATGGAATAGACACATTGCATAGATTAAGGACGTCACACTTCACAGGCATTCACTACTTTATAAGGCCTTGAGCATAAAAATTCCAACACAAGGTTCAAACATATAGTCTACATAATTATTCCAATTCTATAAGTAGTATCAATGCATATATGGTATTAAGGGAATCGTACCCTCCCAACCAGCTATCCTGGAATATATATGTGGCATTTACTATAAATTTGTGAAGTACCTAAATTGGGTGTAGTTCTAGAAGTAACCTTGTGTAACTAATTGTAAGTATATGGGGTCTTTTAATTGAACAAGTTTAAGATAGCATCCCAAACACTATAAATGATGGCCTATACTCATTGGAGGGGGGTAGATTATGCATTAGTGTTATCTCTATATTCATTTTCAAGTGCAATGCAAAGACAAGATGGAATAAGAATATTGTGGTGTCAATATAAGCAATATAATTGATAAAGTGATATGAAGTTGTTGAGTTGATTACAAAACTGAGTACACTCTCTTAACAACTCTTGTAGTGTTTTGGAATCATCTTCAAAGATGAATGTGAAATCAAATGTCATCTATCTTAAAGGAAGAAGTTATGATAGCTGTGAAGATCACCTTTCATACCTCAACATGATTAGGGACAACAACTAGGAGTAAGCATAGAAATTACAAGCCTAGGGGGATTAGTTCCTATAAATGAAAAGCTACAGGACAAAAGGGACAAACTTCAACAGTAAAGCTACACCCATTGTAAAATCAAAGAGATGACAAGTAGCATAAGACTGTAGACCAAGGATGAATAAGGTGCATGTATTAATTGTGCAAGTCCAATTTGGTACTATTTTGGTAAACCATGATTGAACTATGAACTACATGGCTGAGATAGTTTGACTGGGCTTAAGAATCATATTATGACTATTCTTGAAAATTGTTTAAGGGCCCAAGTTTCTACATGAATCATTGTTAAAATATCTTTGAAGGGCTAATCTAGTTTGATAAGAATGTACTCATGAACTGATGATATGACAACCAATTGAAGAATTTGATATATGATTGAGGAAGAAGACATCACTAATAGTGAATTGTTGTTCAAAGACTTGATCTGAACTGAATTTACAGACTAGGAATCATTGCAACCAAAAGCGATGATTATATTCATACTCCAATGAAATATAGAGTCGATGTTCTTTATACTTTGAGAGAATAAATACATGAAATAACATAATATAATCAGCAGGATGTACATGCCTATTGTTAGATTTTACTTCTTGGTACATAGATCTGCACTTCCTATGAACAAAGACCCTAAACTAGGAATCATAAAACTCTCTAAACAACTCTGAAACCACAGACTGTGTATATACTAAAAAACGAACTGTACAATCACTGCATTCTACAGAAAAACCTAAACAACAAAGTGTATTTACTTAAATTTGCATTAAAGATTAAACTGGGAATTATGACAACAAGTACAAAATTCTGCAACTCTCAATCACACACCATTTACATTTGTCTTACAATGCAATAGCTTAAAATTAAAAGTTAAAACTGTGATTCACAATTTCACCCTCACAATTAAATATATGAAACAACAAAAATAAATCAGCAGAATGTAGGTGCCTACTAGCATCGTGACAGGGGCTCACAAGTTTATAACTGTGAGCACATAATGTTTCTCTAGCTCATAACATCCAATTCCAACGACTAAGAATATGCATCATCCACAATAAAAATAACACTAACACCATCAGACACATAAGAGTTTGCAATGCCAAAGGCTTCTTTAATCAAATATTAGGCATAAAAATGATTCCACGAGTATTTTTTCAGCTTTGGACAAATGTTGACAATACTTGCACAGTGCACCCTATAAATTATGTCATACTTTCAAATTGTCATACTACTCTTGGAAAGAAGCTGCCAAAGAGGCCATTAGCACTAAGAACTAAACCATGTCTGGTGCACCAAAGCAATATTTAAGGATTCTCCATGAAAGTGCAAGAGCAATAAACAATTAGATTGCACATATTCATAATGTTGTGAAGGTGTAGTAGAAGATGTGGTCAACTTCTATACAATCACCATACAGACAAAATCTCACCCCCCTTCAACCACCATAATAAAGCATGTTAAAAGTTGTCTAGACTCTAAAGACAATAAAGGAATCACAATAGGAACAGATCCCCAAAAAAGAAACACAATAAAGGAACAAAGCCCTAATAAATAAATACAATAAAAGAACCATCGGTCAGTCGTAGAAACTAACAGCCCTTTGGGGTGGATCAAATACAGGCAGACCCGTGCATGAATGAGACCTTACCGATTTGGCTTGGCTTGAGCACTTACAACATTGCTAGTAACTTTATTAGACTTGGACGAGTCCCCAAGAAGCACAAGTACCTAATGTCATAGGAACATTCCAAGAAGCACATTACTACCCCCAGGAACCTGCGTATATTGAGAAGATGTGGATTAAAGGGAGGGAAACCCTACCTAAGGAAACCCTGCATTTGGTAAACTAGCACCACTAAATGGAATACTGAAAGGAGATAGAAACCCACCTCCAAATTTAACATTGGTTGCACTTCCACCACCAAAAGCAAAGGTAGATGTTGGCATGGGAATGCTTAGATTTGGCAAGTTTAAGCCTAGATACACCAAATCCATAGATAGTTGGTTGAGCAGTGGTAGTTGAATTCACTGAAGGTAAAGGCATGGAAACTTGCGGATCAGATGGGGATGGAACTTCCCCATTGATGGGCACATAAAAACTTACCCATCCTTTCTGTTTAATTGAACTACCTCACATTGGGCGTTAACAACAAGATATGTAAGCCATCAATCGGCCAACGAGGAATAACTAAACATCCTGACAGAAGTTATATAAAGGACTAAGCTATGTACAACAGATCCCCAACAAAGAAAAGAATTAAGTGGCATTTTTAATCAAAGGATTAAACATAGTATCCCTTACCTCCAACACTATTATGCGATGGCTATGCGTGCCCTCCTCCAACGTGCCTCCTCCAACACTACTATGCACCAGAGAAACTGTCCTCCAAGTCAAGAAAAAACGATGGAGAAAAACCCTATGCAGCATCACGCAGGCTTGTGGCAAGCTTACGGTAGAGGCGCGGGCACCAGAGAAACCGCCCTCCAAATCCAAAAAAAATGATGGAGAAAAAACGATGCAGCATCACGCAGGCTTGTGGCAGGCTTATGGTAGAGGCGCGGGAAACCCTTTGCAATAAAATATGCCCCATCATATTGGATATTTATATAGTAAATTAAAAAAAACCTTTTTACCCTTAATATACCACCAATATATTGGTTTAGAATTTTTTTATTTTTAACCCCCCAATATGAACAAACGTGATAGCATATTGGTCCCTAGGTGACGCCCCCGTGCATTATTTGGGCCTTGATCCCAATTTTATTTTTTGAGACATTTTTACGAGCATGGATATGCCTGTCTTGTCGATATACATGTCTGAGATTATATGTACCTCATCCATTTTTTAGAAGTAATACAAACCAAAAGCCATCGTATTTCGAATGAGGAGACTCCACTCCTCCACGGTCCTCTCTAGTCTCCCCACCATTGTCACCATTTTCCTATGATTCTATGATGTCTACTAGCCATACGATGAGCTCCTACCCTCACACATGAAGGGGCAATATGTTAACACAAAAAATTGTTCACCTAGTTCTCCATGGTCTAAACCATCGTCATACATCATATCCCCACCATTATTTCCTCCATTTTTATCTTCAAAACTACATTTCCACTAAATATGGTCCAAAACATTATTATTACTACCCCATAAATGAAGGGAAGTTGAGCATTTATTGTGATTTATCCCCATTATCTCCAAAAAAGGAAAAAAACCCTAAAAATGAGAATGGGTAAAAAACCATAGATAAATACCATGGACAAAAAAATACCATGGGTAAAAATCCCTTGTATCATCCTATAAATACATTGTGAAGGCCTCCCCCAAAACACTTTTTTTCCATTTTCACTCAATCACACCATACACGTTAAGCAAGCTCCATACCCATTTCGATCCATTCCCCATTTGACAACCATTTGTGGAAGAGACTAGAGACCCAAACCATGGAGCTACGGGACCATTTCCTCGGACAACTATGGTGGCCCACATTTGAGAAAAAAAGGTATTTTTTGTTCTTGTTTTGCATTAGTAAGTATTATATATCTGAAAAATCTAAAAAAAATTGTTATTGTTGTTTTTGGTTCTCATTATTATTATTGAACTCTACCCTATGATCTGGATGATCTAGGGTAGGTTCTTTTGCACATAGTTGGAGAGAAATCCACACTACACTTACCACATTTGAGCAAGGTAGTAACAATTTTACCTGATCTAATGATTGATGATGAAGGAGTATGCAAAGGATGTGCAAAAGGGAATAACATAAAGAATCCATTCCCAAAAAGTGACACCAAGACAAAAGGAATATTATAACTTTTTCACTCAGATGTATTCATTCCAATGCCCTCAACATCTTTAAGTGGGTATGTATATTATGTAACATTAATTGATGATTACTCTCATAAGACTTTGGTTTATTTTTTGAAATCAAAGGATGAAGTGTTTGGAAAGTTCAAGGAATTCAAAGCCTTGGTAGAAAATATTTCATAAAGAAAGATGAAGACACTCGAGTCAGATAATGGAGGAGAATATGTTTCAAATGAATTTGGAAACTTTTTCAAATATGCCAGGATTAAGAGGGAACTTACCACTCCCTATAATCCACAGCAGAATGGTGTTTATGAAAGAAAGAACCAAACTATTATGGAAGCATTGAAGACTATGATCCATTATCAAGATCTTCCTAAGCACTTATGGGATAATTAGCAAGAACAATGATAGATGTCTAAAAAAAATATCCCATAGTGCACTTGAGTTCAAAACCCCCGAAGTGATATTCACAGGGAAACAATTAGAAGTAATTCATCTCAATATATTTGGTTGTCCAGTGTTTGTTCATATTCCAAAAGAGAAAGAATGAGATTGGATCCTTCCAGAAAGAAAAGAATAATTGTCGGATATTGTGAGGTCTCCAATGCCTTCTGAATTTATATAATAGGTTACCATCGTATGGAAATTAGTAGGGATGTAACCTTTGATCTCTCAAGAAATATAGAAAGTGGTAGTTTAAAGAAGTAAATGAAGAAGTTTTATCTCCCAGAGTTGCGTAACCGATGGAAGAAGTTGCACTTTCTCTTGATGACGAGATTTCAGAAGACCATGATATGCGGGAGCCTAAAGAATGTCCCCACATGACTATCTCTCACAAGATAAATCTATCTTGGGCTTGAGAAATTATTCAATATGTAGAGAAGTATGGTGCTCCAGAAGGCTCCACGAGACAAAGCAAGAAGCCAAAGCCATTTTCTAGTTATGTGGATTTGATGTGTGACCTTGTAGACAAAGAGACTACTTGTTTTGATGCATCTGTTCAAAATAAATAATGGGTAGAAGCCATGATGGAAGAATGCCAATCCATAATGAAGAATGACGAGTGGGATGTAGTTCCCAAACTAGAAGGCAAAAGTGTGGTATCTTCCAAATGGACATGCAAGATGAAACATGCAATTGATAGAAGTATTGAACAATACAAAGCTAGATTTGTGTCCCATGGATTCTCTCAAAACGAAGGAATCGATTATGAAGAGCATTTTCTCTTGTAGCACGGTACACTTCTATTAGAACCATCATGGAACTTAAAACCAAGATGTAATGGAAGTGACACCAAATGGATGTGAAAAAAACCTTTCTAAGTGGTGTTATTGAAGAAGAAGTGTACATAGAACAACCACAGGGTTTTGAAGTAGAAGATAGAAAGACACATGTTTGCAAGATTAAGAAGGCTCTGTATGGGTTAAAGAAAGCTCCAAGAGCTTGGTATGGAAGAATCGATAGTTTTCTGATGAGCTTGGGATTTACCAAAAGTAAAGTTGATCCTAACCTTTACCTCAAGGTCATGGATGATAAAACTGTCATATTATTGTTGTATGTGGATGATTTATTCCTGACAGGTAATGAGAAGCAAATATCAGAGTGTAAGAAGAAACTCGATGCAAAATTTGAGATGAAATACCTTGGCTTGATGCATTATTTTCTAGGTCTTGAAGTATGGTATAGCCCATAAGGAATCTTCCTTAACTAAGAGAAGTATGCAGTAGTAATCCTGAAAAGGTTTTATATGTTGGAATGTAAATACATGGCCACACCCATGGATACAAATTTGAAGTTGTTGGTTGATGCTTCATCAGATTTAGTGGATTTGACACTATACAAACAAATTATTGGTTCATTAATGTGTCTGACGAATACCCGACCAAATATATGATTTGTTGTGAAAAACTTGAGTCAATATCTGGTTGAACCTATACATGTTCAACTGGTAGTTTCAAACCATGTGATGAGGTACATGAAAGGTAGAGTGGACTATGGTCTCAGTTATATGAGAGATCATGATTTCAGATAGTACGATTATACAGATTCAAATTGGGCAGGAAATATCTTAAACAGAAAGAGCACTTCAGGTGGATGTTTTAGAGTAGGGTCAGTCATGATCTCATGGCTAAGAAACAAGCAATCCAGTGTTGAACACTTCAGAAGTGAAAGATATTGCAATTTTTTCCTCTAGTTATGAATCCATATGGTTTTGTAAGTTGTTATCAGGTCTATTCAATCTAGAGATGGATGTCATTGTGATTCTATGTGATAACCAAAGCTGCATGAAGATGACAAAGAACCATGTGTTCCATGATAAGGCAAAGCACATGGAAATACAATATTTCTTCATTCATGACATGGTGCATAAGGGATCTATAAAGCTCCAATATGTGAGCACAGATGAGAAGGTTGAATATGTGTTGACTAAGCCTCTTTCTTGTGTGAAGTTTGAGAACCTCCAAGATAAGCTTGGTTTTGTTTGTAAGTGCTTCCCTTGAAAGGGGGAGTAGTGCTAACGATACTATGGTATCATGATCACAACAGGTAGCTTAGTTGGGATTGATCATCCTTAGAATTGATCCCATAATTCTGAAAGGAAGGATAATATTAAATGTTGATCTTTAGACTTGATCCCGTAATTTCGATAGGAAGGATCATATAAGATGTTGGTTGGTGGAATTGATCCCGTAATTCCAAAAGGAAGGATCGTCTAAGATGTTGGTTGGTGGAATTGATCCTATAATTCCTAAAGGAAGTATCATCTAATATGTCAATTGGTGGACTTGATCTTGTAGTTTCGAAAGGAAGGATCGTCTAAGATGTTAGTTGGTGGACTTGATCCCATAATTTCTAAAGGAAGGATCATCCATAAATATTTGATCCTATAATTCCAAAAGGAAGGATCCTCCTATGCACGTATGTGTCAGTTGTGATTAGTATTGGTGTCTCTATAAATACTTGATTTTGTAATCCTAAAATGAAGGATCATCTGAGCACCATAGATGTGTTGGACTTAATCCCAAAATTCTAAAAGGAAGGATTGTCCATGATCCCGTAATTCTGAAAGGAAGGATCATGTTGGTTGTTGATACACCTGCCTCATTATGTTTCCATAGATGATGTTTCTTGAACCTTGAGTTGTTGATGATGATGTTGTTATACCTGTCACATGTGGATGTTGATGTTATTCCATATTCATGCTGATGAGCCAGCCTCGTGTTGTCGTTGTTGTCAATGTATCAATTTTTATGTTGATGTTATGATGATGAGACTTCAGCTCTATATTGAAGATGATGATGATGTTCGAGATCCATGATGCAGATGATGATGTTCCATATTCATACTACAGGTGATGATGTGTCTGCTTCGTATTGCAGATGATTATGTTCTAGCTCCATGTTGCAGATGATGATGTTCCATATTTGTGATGGAGATGATGATGTTCTAGAAAGTTGTTCCAATTGCTAATACTGATGCTGTTCAACAATTCTGATAATCTATATATGTATCAAACAATGTTGAAAATGATGTTGATGATGCCTCCTCCTCCCTCCTTCTGATGATTTTGTGTAGAGAAACATCAATTATTGTTGTTGTCAGTATAATATCCTTCTTGTTAAGGGGGGTTGTATAAATAATGTAACTTCAAATAATATTCTACTTGTACTTTACATTATTATTATTATTCCTCCTTCGGGAGATGTCATTAATGTAAAAGGTCATGTAAAATTGGTTGGAATATCAAGCAATACTGAGAGGGGGCTTGAATCAGTATTAATAAATCTATTTAAAAGTTTATGACTTCAAACAAAATAAAAAATAAAATAGAAAACACAATATTATCGTGGAATCCCAATAGGGAAAACCACCAACGTTTTCTATTATGCAAAATTATATCTACAGATAATTTCTTTATGGTACTACAGACAAGGATGCTACTACACCCTATTTACCAGCAACTACTAAAAGGAGGCTTTGACCTCCTGGTTTATCATCTACTACTGAATGGATGCTACAACACCCTATTTACCGGCTACTACTGGAAGGAGGATACGACCCCCTACAGGATTTGCAGCCTATCCTTGCACCTCCCAACCACCCTTATATGATAATACGACCTTTGACTTCTGTACACTTATGTATCTTCCAATTAAATGCACAGAGAAACTTTCCTAATGGGTTAAATATTTTCTTATATATCCTCAGCCATGCCTCTTCATCTGACAATAATTTACCCTCATCGTGACTCTTGATAAGAAAAAACCAATTCGAAATTGCCTCTCTATTTTAACTTGCAAAATTATCAGTGCAATTTCTGCAACAACCTTTCCGCAACAAGCTTTCTGCAATTACCTTTCTGCAACGACCTCTCTGCAATGAATTATCTGCAATTACCTTTCCGCAAATAAACTTTCTGTAATTAACCTTCCGCAACGATATTTCGACAATTTTCCTTTCCGCAATCCGCGGGAGCTCCTTCCTTTTGCAATTGCGGATTGCAGATTGTGGGTTTCAACTTTTCTTGAAATTGCTTCTGCAATTGTGGATTTTGGATTGTGGTTTTCAAATTTTCTCGAAAATTCTTCCACAAAACTTTCTCCGTAATTGCGGATTACATATTGCAGGTTTCAACTTTTCATGAAACTGCTTCCATAAAACTTCTTCCGCAATTGCGGATTGCAGTTTCAACTTTTCTCGAAACTACCTCTACAAGTTATTTTCTGCAAAAGTCTTTCTGCAGTTTTTAACAAGCTTTCACCTTGGCATTGCAGAACCTATTCTAGACCATTGATCTTTATCCCTCTTATGATCTGGGCCTTCCATATATTCACTTCATGCAAACTTAGCAATATAATTCTTCTGACTCTTCTTGGGCAACTGTGTTATTTTGGCTCAATCTTTTTGGACTATTTCATCAATGATCTCATTTTGACATTAATGCCAATTTAATCAACAAAATTCATGAGGCAAATCCTTCGTTGTTAGTCGGGTCAATAGTACCCAAAAGAGATTAATATAAATATTATTTTGAGTTTTCCTAGGGAGGTAGGACTAGTTAGATTAAAAGGCCAGTCAAGTAATGAGTATAAATAGGGAGGTGCCATCCCTCATTTTACACATACAATCACTCATGTATTGCACAAGAGAGAGAAAGAGGAAGGATAACGAAGGAGGAGGAGAAGTGTTTTTGGCTATTGTGCTAGGGTTTTGTCTCTCTCTCTCTCTCTCTCTCTCTCTCTCTCTCTCTCTCTCTCTCTCTCTCTCTCTCNATTGTACTCTAGTAATCTATGTTGACGAAGTTTTGTTGGGTTTTATTCTCGTTGTGGGTTTCCCATGATAAATTGTTGTGTACCTTGTGATTGTGTTTCTTTCAGAGATCCTCTTTATGTTGTTATTGTGAAAATGTATTAAATGCTCCTGAAGTTATAAATTAAGTTGTAATAAATACAAACTTAACATATTTGAACCATATGTTGTCCCTTAGGTTGTACCCCTACAACAAATAGTTTTTTCTCTTCCCAAGATATCAATGAAATATATTAATGGAATGCAATAATGCTCTTGAAGGGTTACAAGGCCAATGAGGGTTATGCAAGATGCACCTTCATGTGAAACTTTAATCTGCCAAGAAAATCCTTGGGATCAAGTAGGATACCCTATCTATGAGAGGCAGTGTTTCCCACATTATCACTCTAGGTGCCTATGAATCTTCTTTAAAACCTTGAATTGATTTACAGCTAATACCTGAGGTGCTTAATATAGATCTCAATTGCTTATAATGTAACTTGTGTATTATTTTTAAGAAAAATAACAAACACATATTAAAGCATACATAACTCATAGAAAGAGTAAGAAGAGTGCCTTAATCATGACCCATTTCTTGAAAAGAAGGTGCAATGTCTAAAATGAGTTTAATCATCGAAGCATTGAAAGGCTTTGTGTTAAATTTCATTCAAGATACATGGATTATCAAGTATGCAAAAAAACTGTATATCTATTTATTTAATTAACAAAACAAAGACACATCCACCACCAGAAAGGGAATTACACAACGCATATGAGACAATGTTTTAATGAAAACCAATGGCAAATCACCTCAACCCTGGTTTCAAGTTAACTACAATCTCATTATATTGAATTACAATAAGAAAACTTAAAGGGGGATCCATTGGTCTCTTTCATGAGATTATTGTATTTTTCTAGCAAGAGAAAGTTCTCTGATCTCATTTACAAAGAAGAAAGAGAGAAGAAATAAATAAAAGGCCAACAACACAAATCCATGTGTAACATTCTCAAAATTTTCAACATCCTATAGGAGGGAAAACTAATGAACCTCCTTCGATTTTATTTTTCCGTTTTCTTTATACCCTTTCTCCTATGCATGTTGACTACACCCTTTGTAAAGAATCATTTGGTTGTGTTGTTCTATTTAGGTGATGAATGGGATTTATTGAACTGGACTGATAGGTTATCTCCTTAATGGGCCCACATATGGTGCATATAGGTATCTTTTGAGGCCACATCACTTCATTTATTATGCTTTCCACTTCATTTCTTCTACTTTCCCTATATATCTTTCTTTAGGGTTCTAGGAAGACTCCTATTCACTATGCCAACTACCCTTGTTGCATGATTTCTCTTCTCTAAAAAGTCCTTTAATGTTTGGATAATTACCCACCCTTATTGGGCTACACTTTGGCCACCTTTAAATATTATGCAAGGTTTATATAATTCATACTTAGGGGTCCTAAGGATCCACTTTGATTGGGAAAGTAGATGAACCTTCGAAATTGGGCGGTATCTGCGATGGTATCTCTAATTTTACATGGAATCTCATATACCACATTAAATATTCAAGGAATCACCTTAATCCCCCAGCATGAATAATTATTATCACTTGCCTCAAATACATGTAAGTTAATCTCCATTTTTCATTGGTGAATCCCTTTGTTATACCTCATGTAACATGGCTAGCACGAATGGACCATATCTTCTAGTAGAAGATGCATAATATATCATGGCCATTGGTGGTAAGTGTCTACCTTTCCGTTACCATGAAATTTATCTAGCAGGAATGGTTGTCATCCATCCTTGGAAGATCCCTAGTTTGATATGGACAATCTATGTCATTTTACTCGTTATAATATGATGGATGTGATTAGCTATCAGACTAGGTCCCTTAGGACTTATTTTGAAATCCTTTGAGAAAACTATGATATGAGTTCCTTGACCCCCACTCCATTATTTCCACTTTCCTCCATGATAGGGACTCACATTGGGTCTCCCTTAGGAAATCCTTATTTTCTCCCTAGATTTAGGATCTCCAATGACCACTCAAGGGATTCCAATTGTCGCCATAGAAGGTATTTCTAGTCTGGGGTTCATTATAAACACTTGTTTTTCATCCTTGATTCATGATCTTCAATGACCACTCATATGTTTCCACTTGTCATCACGACAGGGATTCTCATCAAACTTCCCTTATGAGCGATTTATTTCCAACCCCAATTTATATGCTCTAACAACCACTTGACTTTTCCACTTGTTTCCACATTGGGGATTATTAGTCAAGATTTCCTTATGAGTGCTCAGAACCTCTATTTCACTACAATCCAATCCAATGACTACTATTCTTTCACATTTCAACAATCCGACAAATATTTTTTCTCTAATGGCACCTTTAAACCTTATCCAAACTTACCATATCAAACAACTGCCATTCATCGGTTCTACCTCAAATCAATGATTGTGCATCTCTCCATGGAAATTCTCTTGAATGAAACCTTCATATAACTTCTATATGGCCACTTTGATGGAAATTATGTTGCTTCCATGCATTTCCCTCTTATTCAATGTCTGTCAGGATTCTCCATCGGAGTTTCAAAATTGCATGCTCAAACTAAAATTCGATCCAAACTCTAGAATCATGCCATGTGTCATTCAATGGATGGATAACAAACTTTTCCTACCATGCCTTTCCTACTCTTTCACAGTTGCAAACCCTGATGTTTAACCTTCAACACCACTACGCTAGTCACATTAAAGCTTCCCCATCAGTCCATTCTCTGATGTATGCTTTTTGCAATGTCGACCTAACACTTTGATATGATTCCCCTGATGTACTATTGTCCCTTCCAAACATCACCCTATTTTGAACACTGATATGTCATCCCCAACACCCATTAGCCTTTGCAAAATGTCATTTCCTTCATAACCCCGACATGGTATATATGATACATATTCGTCAATGCCCCTATGGTGTTCCCATATTGTAAGTTTATTGACATGAACGATTGAGATGCTCCACCAAAATATGCTTGTTATAATCATTTCCATTTGCACAGGAGTCCTAAATCAAGAGTTATTGGAGCATCGTGGGGATAAAAGAGTAACACCATCACCTCCTTTTGTGGGATTGATCCTCCCAATGAGGTTTCAAGTATTCATAAATAATATATAGGATGAGTAGACCAGTGCTTTATCCATTAGGATATGGATCCAATTTTAAGTTTTTGAGGGCTTACAGAAGCATCCTCTTAAGAAAAAAATTTCAATTGCATACCTAAATTTGTTTTCTCAACGAAGTGGATGGTATCTCATGCATCGACGCTTTAGGGAAAAACAAAAAAAAACATAACCAAGGAAACTATAGTACAAAATATGCACATTTCTCTTAGAATGAGGAGAAAGGTTATCTCATGCATCGATGCCTCAGGGAAAAACAAAAAAAAACATAGCAAAGGAAACTATAGTACAAAATATGCACATTTCTCTTAGAAAGAGGAGGAAGGTTTCAGGTACCTACTATTGAACGAGTAGTCGAGAGGTTTCCCTTCTATGCTTGAAATATGGAAAGTGGTGGGTGATAGACCTATTCTTTATTGAATCACAACAAGAACAAGCCAAAGGTTGTCAAATTTTCCATGCTTAAAATAATAGTTAAAATAAAATAATAGTTATTAATTTTGGAGGAAGAATGAAAAAAACTACTTTTTGTGTTCGTATTTTCGACATATATCCCTGTGTTTTTACTCAAATTCTGAGCGAGAGAGCTTGTTGGATGTGGAATTTAATTCTGCATCCAACGAGTACCCACACTGCATACTTTTGATGGACCGCGCTACCCCAAAAACAAGAAATACCTGAAAAAATGTGATGATGACATCATCATCACATTTTTTAAGGTATTTCTTGTTTTTGGGATAGAGGGGTCCGTCAAAAGTATGTAGTGGGGGTACTCGTTGGATGCGGAATTAAATTCCGCATCCAAGGAGCTCTCCTGCTTGAAATTTGAGTAAAAACACAGGGAGATATGTCGAAAATACGAACAAAAAAAGTAGTTTTCTTTTATGACAAATATGTCAATTCAACCATTATGGTTGACTCATTTTATTGAAATTATATTGGTTCTTGAATTCCAACTCACAAAATTTATTGTTGGTGCATTTTCTTATAAGGGCCATTTTAGACCCCAAATTTCCTCTAATGGTAACTTGTTTATCCTTGAGGGACAAGTACATGTTGCTAGTAGGTGTACAATATCATGATACCATCTAGATTGATAGCATAAATTATGGACATAGTCATTCAACTCCCCATTCCAATATTCTTCTTGATATACATACACCATGTTCACCCGAATTACTTGTAGGTTTTCTCTTGTCATTAGTTTTGCTAGGCCTTGTCCTTTTACCAACTTAGTTGGCTTAATCACCAAATCAAATTCTTGAATCTTGGTGATCCATTTACCCCACCTTCCATCTTCTTGAGGCTATCGCAAGATATATTCAACTTTAATATGTGGGGTAAATAAATGAGTTGTGCCTCAAGCACATATTATCTAAAGGATTTGAGGGATTTAAATAGGGAACATGTTTTTTTTTCATTATGTTTTATTTCAGTTCCCCATCTATCAAGGATTTGCGAAAGAATGCAATAGATTTCTCAAATCCATCATTATTCTTTTGCAACAAGAATGCAACTATTGTAAGTTTAGAGGAAAATAGAAATATCAAAAATTATTTTTTATAGTTGGGGTTGGTCAATACTAGGGTGTCTCCAAATTATTTGTTTATTCCAGGAAAAAATATTTTGGATTCATCATCCCAACTAACATCTGCATCCTTTTTCAGCATTTGGGTCATATATTTACTTCCCTCAACCAAATTTGGAATAAACCTTGTAAAAAAATTGATCATACAAAAAATGATTGTAAATATTTCTCGTGTTTGGGTAGAGGGATAGTATTAATGGCCTCTACTTTGTCAAGGCCTATTTTAACTCCATGAGATGATATAATATTACCCAAAATTTTACCTTCCTCCATTCCAAAGAAGGATCTATAAGGATTTAATGATATCCCAAATTTCATGCATCTCTCAAAGACCTTGTTCAAATGTTGTAAGTGATATTCAACCTTCCTGGAATACACTGGTAAATAATCAAGGTAAATTACAATGAAATGATCCTTGATATCACAAAGGAAAAATGCATTACTCATTGAAAAGTGCCCACTACATTTATCAATCCAAATAGAATAATTTGATATGCAAAATTACTCCACAAGGTGGTAAAATTATAAGTTTTTAATGTGCTGTTAGGATCCATTATGACTTGATTGTATCCTAAAAAAAAAATCCAACATAGAAATCTTCTTCGATCCTACCACCTTTCGCAGCATATGATCCATCTTAGGTAGGGGGTAATTATCCTTTAATGAGGCTTGGTTGAGATTTCTAAAATCTACACACACTCTAATATACCCATTCTTTTTCCTTACTAAAAATAGGTTGGATACCCATTCAAAAAACTTCATAGGTATGATTATCTTGTCCTGAAATAGCTTTGCAACTTGCTTTTAAAATAAGGGGTGCAATGAAGGATACACCTGCCTCCCTTTTTGTATAAAAGGTTCGGAATATTCTCTAATGTAAATCTGATGTTGGAAAATATCAAGATCACAAGTATTAATATCCTCATACTTCCAAGCGATACATCTTCAAAATTATTGAGCAACTTTGTATACTATTATTTTTCCCTAGGAGGCAAAGTTTTGAATATCTTAATTATTTTAGGATATGAATCATCACCTATATTGTATTCCTCAACTTCACTTTAATTTGGATTATGTTTTAATGATTGGCTTGGCTGGAACTTCATCTAAGCCAAACAATCTTTCTGATTGGACCAATCCTTTAGGAAGGTAATGATCTTAAGTTATATTACCCTTTATCCTCTTATCATTTTTGGGGACTCGCCTATTTCACCTGCCTTATTGAAAACTTATTATTCTACTTGATATTCTTCCTCTTCTAAATATATGCATATCTATATATTCCTACACAATATTCAAGAAATTCTTAGTATGAAGATCATCTTCAGACGCCTGCCATTGTTTAATATTGTTAAGGATGGAAACTCTGTACATTGTTTTAACAACATAAGATAAATCACTCAAATTTAAGGGAACAAAATCTACTATTAATTTAGCCAAGTTGTATACCCTATGATTCAATTCCATGGGTACCTCAGAAATGTTAATAGCATCAAATAAGGTATCAAAAACATCCCACATAACATGTTTTCACTTCCTCATCCTAGGATGTTTTGATTGACAACTTGCCCTTACTTTATTCACCACTAAATTAGAGTCTTCAAAAATCCCCAATTGCTTAGTTCTCGTTGTCCTCATTGTCTCTAGACCTAAATTGATTCTTCATATTTTGCCACATTGTTGGTACTTTCAATTTTTAGCCTGAAAGAATGAGGGAGTTCTTTACCCAAGGGATATCTCAATTGTATGAAAACCCCATTTTTTACCATGTTACAATCTCCATCAAAGTACAATTTCCATAGACATGTAGGGTTAAGTAGTGGCTCATCTACCACAATTAGCATTTCTGTTTAGATATGAGTAGGGGGTTGGTGACTATTAAATTTACCAATTCATCGAATGCATTTGTAGGGAATTTGGTGGGATTATCTAGATCGCTAATGACATAGGTCGTTTTGGAATCCATGTACAAATTACAAGTTTCCACCCCAAATACTGGGATAGTAGCATAAGAAATATCAAATTTGATACCCCTCCCCAACAGAGGTTCCCCAACATCTAGATAATAACATAACATAGGAAGGTGGGACATCATCTATAACCACGCCCATCATCACCTATTTATTAGAACTTGAACCATCCTAGCCACAAAATCTGTGATCATTACTAAGCATTGAACTCTTTTAGAATTAAAGGAAAATAAGTCTTTATAGGGCCTTGTGATGTCTACACCCATATTTTCCATGAAAACTAATGGAATCAGAGAGTGTGAGGCACCAAAATCATATAAATAGTTATGAAGATGGAGGATTTTTAATTTGAGAGTGATTTAGAAAGGGGGGGAGTAAGGTGGTATATCCCACTAGGGATATTTCCCAAGACTGTTTTAGGGGAATCATCTTGAATATTTATCAAGTCAAATTGAAGGGGGGATTCATCACTCAATACCATCACATTAATGGAAGAGGATGTGGCAGGTTTATCAAGAGGAGGAGTCTTAAGACATGAGGGACTACTGACTTCCTTAAGACCGAAATAGGAGAATATATCTTTCTTATGAATAGGATATTTCATGAATTTGGAGAGGGGAATTGGTATTCTAAGTTTCCTCAATTCATGCTTAATATCAAAAGTAGGAGCTAGGATGATACCTATCCATGATGTCTTTACAATTGGTAGTTGCTTTGCGAGTGCTTGGATAGGTATATGTTTAGCTTTATTAGTCTCTGATCCTTTGACATATGGTTTGGTTAGGACTACTAGTTTTCTAGCATATGTCACCTTTGGGACCGCATATCTTATCAACTATTGTTCAACCCTATTCATTTCCCTCCTAGTATCATTGTAATTTTTGTAGGGATCATTTCACCTAAATTTTTAAGCATTCAGTTGTAGTATTAGGTCATAGCTTCTTCTTACCTTGACCATAATTTTATTGTTAACCATCTGCAACTAAGCAAGGGATAAATCTTGAACCCCCTCTTCTTCAAGGCCATAATTCGTTGCTTGGCCTTGCTTAATATTGATAAGATCATTGGCCATAGTTTTACAGTGGTAGACTCAAGGCATATTGACTAGAGGATATTTTTTGTTCCTTCCCTCTTCTTCTCTCTGGATATTATATACCATCAGGAGTTTCTATCCTAGTTTTTAAAGGACCCCAATCAATTTCATGTTTTCCTCTAAATATTTAGCATCACTAAATAGGGTTTCTAGGTAGGTCGAATTTCTTTTTCTCTGGTGAAGAGAAAACTCAGCAGCAAAATAAGAAAGAATTGCATCTACCTATCAGGGTTTGAAAGTGTTTGAGATTTGATGATAAAACTTGTGAAACCAAGTAGTGAACTATAAAACAATCTCTCCATTGTTTCTCTTAATGGAATTGAAATATGTCAGAATCTATCTATTATCTTTCTTCATTCCCCACTTCTTTGTGGACTTCTCTATGAACTATAACCAATAGTATATGGAGTTATTGGTTATATTCCTAAACCATTTTCTATCCCCTCCTTCCTAGTAATGTCCAAACATCATGGAGAAAACATAATCATCCTCAACTGAGAAGTTATCGGTCAAATATTAAAATGTAATGAAGTGATTGTTGGCTGAAATCCAATTTTTCTCGTTGAACTTGGGGAGGAACTAAGATACCTATATGGTAAGTATCCTAGTTGGTTTGTTTAGGGAAGAACCAAAGGCTTGAATATGGTCGACAACCAAGGATTTGGAGGGTTTGGACCTTCCATGTTAAGGTTTTGATTTGGGGTGTGAGTTTGAATTATGTTAGGTATACTCGACTAAGATATATAAAGAATGAGGGATTGTGGACTAAGATTGGTAGGAATGCGAGCTGATGCAAAATATCTTGTGAGACCAAATGAACCCAAAAGAGGGTTTTTATCTCGGGGGTTGAAACTGTGGGAATATGGCTCAAAACAATTCTCTATAGGATGTGGTGGAAAGGGTGAAGATACTTGAATGACAAAGGGGATGCAATAATTTCTAACCAGTATGCATTTAAGGGAAGTTCAAGATATTCAATCAAAAATGGGGGAGGAATTTGCAACTTTAGGTATATTTCTATAGCTTGGGTAGGTATCTACCTTTTATTTTTCTATACTTGGTTAGGATCTACTAAGGGGGTGGGGGGTGAGTTTTCCCAGAGATTTGGATTGGGTTGCTGTGGATATAGAATATGGATTTTCATGGGAATGTTTCCCTAGTGTAGTTTGTATGGGAGGTGGAGTCTTCAATCAAAGATTGTTTCTTAGAATTTCTCTTATGCATAATGCTTTCTTATCTTGATGTCTAAGAATCTAGAAAACACTTTAGTTGTGTGACTTTCAAAAACACATGAAGCACTCACCAAAATAAAGTAAAGGTAAATACTAATTTCTTAAGACCATCATCTTCTCTGAACAACAAAGGGTGTTGGTCATGATTCTTTAATATCAATAAGTCACCCTTGGTAACAATTCCAGATCACCTTATTTTCCCTCAGGTTGTATCCTTGCAGCAAATCGTTATTCTCTTCCCAAGATATGGGTGAAATATGTTAATGGAATGAAATAATACTCTTGAAGGGTTATGAGGCCTAGGAGGGTTGTGTATGATTCACCTTCTTGTTCCATCTTAATCCATTAATCCACTCCTTAGGCTAAGGGAGGGTACCCTATGTATGAGAGGCAATGTTTCCCAGATTGTAACTCTAGGTTCCTATGAATCTTATTTAAAAAATGGACTAGATTTACAAATGAGACTTGAGGTGCTCAAGATAGATCTCAATTGCTTAGAATATAAATTGATTTTTATTTTTAGTAAGAGGAAAAAATACATGTTAAGCATACATAGATCATAAAAAGAGTATCAATAGCATCTTAATCATGACCAATTTCTTGAAAAGAAGGTGCAATATATAAAATGCATTCAATCATCAAAGCATTGAAAGGCCTTTTTTTTAATTACATTCAAGACACATATAAAATCAAGTAGGCACAAAGAGTGTATATCTAATGATTCAAGAAAAAAAATAAAGTTATATACCCCACTAGAAAGAGAACTACACAACACATATGAGATACTATTTTCATGAAAAATAGTGGTGAATCGCCTCGGCCTTGGTCTCAAGCAATTGCAGTCTCATTATATTTAATAACAAAAAGAAAAATTAAAGGGGGATTCATTGATTTCTTCCCTAAGATTATTGTGTTTTCCTAAAAATAGGAAGTTCTTTTATCTCATTTACAAAGAAGAAAATGAGAAGAAATAAATAAATGGCCAATGTTGCAAATTCCTGTGTAGCTTTCTCAAAATTTGTGATAGCCTGTAGGATGAAAAATGAATGAACCTCCTTTATTTTTCCTTTTCCAATCTCTTAATACCCTTATGCTATGCATGTGTATTCCCTTTGTAAAGAATCCTTTAGTTGTGTTACTTTATTTAGGTGATGGTTAGGCTTTTTTGAACTAGCCTCATACATTATCTCGTTGATGACCCCACATCTAGTGCATATAGGTATCTTTTGAGGATGGATCACTTCATTTCTTCATATTCCATTGGTTATATTTATTTAGGGTTCTAGGAAGACTCTCCTATTCATTGTTCCAACTACCCTTCTTTCCTTCTTTCTCTTCTATAAAAATTCCTACAACATATGGATAATTAACCACCCATGTTGGGTTACACTTTGGCCACCTTTACATATTCTACAGGTTTATCTAATTTGGAATAAGGGGTCCGGTAATCAAACTAACCTTCAAATTCATGTATTATTTGTGATGGTATCTCTAATTTTACGAGGAATCCAAGATACCCTGATAAATATTCATGGAATCACCTTAAACCCCCACTGTAAATGATAAGGATAACTTACCACGAATACATGTAATTTAATCTCCACCATTCACGGGGAAATACATTTTTTATGCCTCATGTAACCTGGGTAGCACGAATGGACCAAATATTCTAGAAGAAGATGCATGATCAATATTGGTCATTGGCAGTGAGTCTCCCCCTCTTTGTTCCCTTACAATTAGGCTAGTGTGAATTGTTGTGATCCATCCTTGGAGTAATAGTTTGATATGGAGCATTTATATCATCTGAAACCTTATAATATGATGGTTGTGATTAGCTATTAGACTAGGCCCCTCATGCCTATTTTTGTACTCCTTTGAGAAAAATATGATATGAGTGCCCTAAGGCCCACTCCGTTGCTGCCACTTGTCGCCATGATGGAGATTCCAATCGGGGACCCCTTAGGAATGCCTTGTTTTCAACTCCAATTAGGATCTCTTATGACCACATGAGGGTTTCTAGTGTTCACCATGGTGAGGATTTATATTCAAGAATTCATTATTAACACTTGATTTTCACCCCTGTTTCATAATATCCAACAACCACTCGAATTTGACCACTTGTCATAGTGGGGATTCTCATCATACCTCCTTTATGATCACTTTATTTTGAACCACAATCTATATGCTCCGAAAACCACCAAACTATACCACTTGTCTCCATAATAAGGCTTCTCAATCAGGGGTTCCTTATGATTCTTAGAACCTTTGATCCATTGCAACCCAATCTAATGACTACTATTCTTCCACGTGTCATAAATTTGGTGGCTATATGTGCTCTAATGAAACTTTTATGCCCAATCCAAAATTACCAGATCCAATGGATATAATTCATCAGTTTTGCCTTTGATCAATGGTTTTCATGCTCCATCAACACCTTAGATTTGGATCAGGTTACTATGGATCTAGGATATGGATTTTCATGGGCATGGTTCCCTAGTGGAGTTTGTATGGGATGTGGAGTCTTTAGTCAAATATTGTTTCTTAGCATTTCTCTTATTAATAATGCTTTCTTATCTTGATCTCTAAGAAGCTAGAAAACACTTTAGTTGTGTGACTTTCAAAAACACATGAAGCACTCACCAAAATAAAGTGAAGGTTAATACAAATTTCTTAATAGCCTCCTCTTCTCTGACCAACAAAAGGTGTTGGTCATGATTCTTTAATATCAATAAGTCACCCTTGGTAACAATTCCAGATCACCCTATTTTACCTTAGGTTGTACCCTTGCAGCAAATAGCTCTTCTCTTCGCAAGATACGAGTTAAATATGTTAATGGAATGCAATAATACTTCCTATGAGGTTATTGTATGATTCACCTTCATGTTCCATAATAATCCATCTATCAACTCCTTGGGATAAGGGAGGGTACACTATCTATGAGAGGGAATGTTTCCTAGATTGTAACTCTAGGTTCCTATGAATCTTATTTAAAAATTGACTAGATTTACAAATTAGACTTGAGGTGCTCAAGATAGATCTAAACTTATTATAATATAAATTGAGTTTAATTTTTAAGAAGAGGAAAAAATACATCTTAAGCATACATAACTCATAAAAAAAGTATCAATAGCACTTTAATCATGACCAATTTCTTGAAAAGAAGGTATAACATATAAAATGCATTCAATCATCAAAGCTTTGAAAGACCTTGTTTTAAATTACATTCAAGACACATATAAAATCAAGTAGGCACAATGAGTGTAGATCTAATGATTCAAGAAACAAAATAAATTTATATACACCACCATAAATAGCATTACACAACACATATGAGACATTATTTTCATGAAAACTAGTGGCGAATCGCATTGGCCTTGGTTTGAAGCAATTGTCGTCTCATTATCTTTAATAACAAAAATAAAAATTCAGGGGGATTTATTGATTTATTGCCTAATATTATTGTGTTTTTATAAAAAGAGGAAGTTATTTTATCTCATTTACAAAGAAGAAAATGAGAAGAAATAAATAAATGGCTAATGTTGCAAATTCCTGTGTAACTTAAAAATTTTGGTAGCCTGTAGAATGAAAAATGAATGAACCTCCTTTATTTTTCCTTTTCCATTCTCTTAATACCCTTATACTATGCATGCTTATTCCCTTTGTAAAGAATCCATTAGTTGTGTTATTTTATTTAGATGATGGTTAGGCTTTTTTGAACTGGTCTGACACATTATCTCCTTGATGACCCCACATCTAGTGCATATAGGTATATTTTGAGGATGGATCACTTCATTTATTAATATTCCCTTATGTATCTTTCTTTAAAGGTATAAGAAGACTCTTCTATTCATTATTCCAACTTCCCTTCTTTCCTTCTTTCTCTTCTCTGTAATTCCTTCAACATATGGATAATTACCCACCCATGTTGGGTTACACTTTGGCCACCTTTAAAGATTCTACACGTTTATATAATTTGTAATAAGGGGCTTAGTAATCAACTTAACCTTCAAAATCATGTAGTATTTGTGATGGTATCTCTAATTTTATGAGGAATCCAAGCTACCCTGATAAATCTTCAGGGAATCACCTTAAACCCCTAGTGTAAATGATAAGGATCACTTACCATGAATACATGTAATTTAATCTCCACCATTCATGGGGAAATACATTTATTATGTCTCATGTAAATTGGATAGCACAAATGGACCAAATATTCTAGAAGAAGATGCATGATCTATATTGTTCATTGGTAGTGAGTGTCCCCCTCTTTGTTCCCTTACAATTAGGCTAGTGTGAATTTTTGTGATCCATCCTTGGAGTATTAGTTTGATATGGAGCGTTTACTTCATTTTCCACCTTATAATATGATGTCTATGATTAGCTGTCAGACTAGGCTCCTCAGGCCTGTTTTTTTACTCCTTCGAGAAAAATATGATATGAGTGCCTTATGGCCCACTCCGTTGTTGCCACTTGTCACCATGATGGAGATTCCAATCAGGGATCCCTTAGGAATTCCTTATTTTCAACCCTAATTAGGATCTCTTATGACCCCATGAGGGTTTCTAGTTGTCACCACAGTGAGGATTTCTATTCAAGGGTTCCTTATGAACACTTGGTTTTCACCCCTGATTCATAATCTCCAACAACCACTCGAGTCTCACCACTTGTCACAGTGGGGATTCTCATCATACCTCCCTTATGAACACTTTTTTTTGAGCCACGGTTTATATGTTCTGACAACCACTGAACTCTACCACTTGTCTCCACAATAAGGATTCTCAATCAGGGGTTCCTTATGATTCTTAGAACCTCTGCTCCACTGCAATCCAATACAACGACTACTATTCTTCCATGTGTCATAAATTTGGTGGCTATCCATTCTCTAAGGAAACCTCTATGACCAATCCAAACTTACCAGATCCAGTGGATATAATTCATCAGTTCTTCCTCTAATTGACAGTTTTCATGCTCCATCAACACCTTAGATTTGGACCGACTTACCGTGGATCTAGGATATGGATTTTCATGGTCATGGTTCCCTAGTGGATTTTGTATGGGAGGTGGAGTTCTCAGTCAAATATTGTTTCTTAGAATTTCTCTTATGCATAATGCTTTCTTATCTTGATCTCTAAGAAGCTAGAAAACACTTTAGTTGTGTGAATTTCAAAAACACATGAAGCACTCACCAAAATAAAGTGAAGGTAAATACTAATTTTGTAAGACCCTCCTCTTCTCTGACCAACAAAGGGTGTTGGTCATTATTCTTTAATATCAATAAGTCACCCGTGGTAACAATTCCAGATCACCCTATTTACCCTTAGGTTGTACCCTTGCAACAAATAGCTCTTCTCTTCCCAAAATATGAGTGAAATATGTTAATGGAATGCAATAATACTCTTAAAGGGTTATAAGGCCTAGGAGGGTTGTGCATGATTCACCTTCTTGATCCATCTTAATCCATCAATCCACTCCTTGGGCTAATGGAGGGTACCTTATCTATGAGAGGCAATGTTTCCTAGATTGTAACTCTAGGTTCCTTTGAATCTTATTTAAAAAATTGACTAGATTTACAAATGATATTTGAGGTGCTCAAGAAAGATCTTAACTGTTTAGAATATAAATTGAGTTTTATTTTTAAGAAGAGGAAAAAATACATCTTAAGCATACATAAATCATAAAAAGAGTATCAATAGCACCTTAATCATGACCAATTTCTTGAAGAGAAGGTGCAATATATAAAATGCATTCAATAATCAAAGCATTGAAAGGCCTTGTTTTAAATTACATTCAAGACGCATATAAAATCCAGTAGGCACAAAGAGTGTGGATCTAATAATTCAAGAAACAAAATAAAGTTATATACACCACCATAAAGAGTAGTACACAACACATATGAGACACTATTTTCATGAAAACTAGTGGCGAATTTCCTCGACCTTGGTTTCAAGAAATTGCAGTCTCATTATCTTTAATAACAAAAAGAAAAATTCAAGGGGGATTCATTGATTTATTCCCTAATATTATTGTGTTTTTCTAAAAAGAGGAAGTCCTTTTATCTCATTTACAAAGAAAAAAATGAGAAGAAATAAATAAATGGCCAATGTTGCAAATTCTTGTGTAACTTTCACAAAAAAATTGGTAGCCTGGAGGATGAAAAATGAATGAACCTGCTTTATTTTCCCTCTTCCATTTTGTTAATACCCTTATGCTATGCATGCTTATTCCCTTTGTAAAGAATCATTTAGTTGCGTTATTTTATTTAGGTGATGATTATGATTTTTTGAATTGGCATGATACATTATCTCCTTGATGACCCCACATCTAGTGCATATAGGTATCTTTTGAGGATGGATCACTTCATTTCTTCATATTCCCTTGTGTCTCTTTATTTAGAGGTCTAGGAAGACTCTCCTATTCATTATTCCAACTTACCTTCTTTCATTATTTCTCTTCCCTATAAATTCCTTGAACATATGGATAATTACCCATCCATGTTGGGTTACACTTTGGCCACCTTTAAAGATTCTACAGGTTTATCTAATTTGGAATAAAGGGCCTGGTAATCAACTTAACCTTCATAATCATGTAATATTTGTGATGGTATCTCTAATTGTATAAGGAGTCCAAACTACCCTGATAAATATTTAGGGAATCACCTTAAACCCTAGTGTAAATGATAAGGATCACTTACCATGAATACATGTAATTTAATCTCTGCCATTCATGGGGAAATACATTTGTTATGCCTCATGTAACCTTGATAGCATGAATGGAACAAATCTTCTAGAATAAGATGCATAATATATATCGGTCCTTTCTAGTGAGTCTCCCCCTCTCTATTCCCTTACAATTAGGCTAGTGTGAATTGTTGTGATCCATCCTTGGAGTACTAGTTTGAGATGGAGCGTTTGTATCATCTGCCACCTTATAATATGATGGTTGTGATTAGCTGTCAGACTAGTCCCCTCAGGGATGATTTTATACTCCTTCAAGAAAAAATATGATATGAGTGCCTTAAGTCCCACTCTGTTTCCACCACTTGTCTCCATGATGGAAATTCCAATTAGGGATCCCTTGGGAGTGCCTTGTTTTCAACCCAAATTAGGATCTATTATGACCACATGAGGGTTTCTAGTTGCCACCACGGTGAGGATTTCTATTCAAGGGCTCCTTGTGAACACTTGGTTTTCACCCCTGATTCATAATCTGTAACAACCACTCGAATGTCATCACTTGTCACAGTGGGGGGGGGGGGGNAACATTAAGGCTTCTCAATAAAGGGTTCCTTATGATGCTTAGAACCTGTGCTCCACTGCAATCCAATCCAACGACTACTATTCTTCCACGTGACATAAATTTGGCGGCTATCTGTGCTCTAATGCAACCTATATTCCCAATCCAAATTTACCATATCCAATGGATATATTCATCATTTTTTCCTCTAATCGATGGTTTTCATGCTCCATCAACAAATACATATAGATGCAATAAAAACAATCCAACGACCATTATGTTGCTTCCATGCATATCCCTCTGATTCATTGTCGAGCTTCTCCATCAGGGTTCCAAAATTCTTTCCTCAAACTGAAATCCGATCCAAAACTTTGGAATCGTGCCACATTTCATTCTATGGATGGATAACTGACTCTAACCTATCATCCCTTTCCTACTCTTTCATGGTTGCAAACCCTATCATCCCTTTCCTACTCTTTCATGGTTGCAAACCCTATCATCCCTTTCCTACTCTTTCCTGGTTGCAAACCCCAACATGTAACCTATGATGTCATTGTGATTCTTCCATGGTGGCTTACCCATTGATCCATTCGATGATGCCAACTTCATACACATTTTACTTGCCACTCTGATATGCTTTCACTGATGTAATATCCGTCCCTCCAAACCTCATGGTTTTTAAACGCTGATACGTCATCCTGATGTATTTCTCTTTACCCATAGGCCTTTCCAAAATGTTATCTCCTTTGCAACCTAGATGCAAGATCTATGATAGATATTTGTCGATGCCCCTACAAATTTCTGATCTTGTAACTTTACCTCCATGAACGACCTAAATGATGCAATGAATATGCTTGCTCTAATGATGGCCATTCGTGTAGGATTCCTACCTGGTTTATTGGAGCATCATGGGTATAAAATAGGAACAGCGCAATCCATGTTAGAACAGGAACTTGAGCAAGTCTTAAATTGTGTAGAGAAGTTACTTCCAAAATATTAGGAAGATAATATCAGGAAGATTTAGTAGAAGATATGGTTTTATAGAATAAATCCATATTAATCATACAAGGATAGTATGAACTATATCAGGTTTAGTTAAGAGGAAAAATTCCTAGAAAGGATAAGTAGTGCTCCATGGAATAGGTAGAGGACAAATTTGTCACCTCGTTTAGTAAAATATTTTAAGGGCCAAAATCCTTCTAAAATGGGGAGGTATGATGTAAAATGGATCAATATATGATTTTTCATCTATTTTGGTTCTTTCTAGGTGGAAATATTAGATGAATTAGCTTATAGAGACATTTTGTTAAATGTACAACATTAGGAGTCATTCTCCAAACTTGTGTTGTATCAAGTGAGAAACTTGTGTTGTATAAAGTCATGAGGATATACTATGTGTTGTATTACTAACCATGGTCATTCGATATGGATAAAACTATTATGTCTCCTCTAGAGACTAATCACCTCTAGATTTAATTACTTTAGCATATGACTATATGGTCCGGGGTAATATATATTATCATCAGTATCTGTGACAATTCTTCTGAGTATAATATGATATGATAAATTATTAAAAATAGACTATGCAGTAAGATAAAGAGATAAGCAATTAAGAGATTATGAGATAAAATAAATTTGAATTTCCCATGCAGATGAGTAAGTGAACTCAATTTATAAAGCTTTAGTTAAATAAGAATACCTCAATTAGTGCTTTAGTTAAAGCATCGGTTGAACTATTAATGATCAACATTCAATTAAGTAAAGAATATCTTAATGTTAATCAATCAACAAGATTCAATTAATAATGGTTAAATATGTGATTAAAGAAAGATGGAATAGTTAACTAAAGTGTCTACACTTGAGTTAGACTAACATAAGACACTTTAGTTAATCAAAGGACAACACTCTAGGTAAGAAAGTGTGTTGCATGTGAAACTTGAGTTATTGCACTATGACACTTATGTTAGCATGTTCATTAAGTGATCAGTATTCAGATAGAGATTGAGTTCACTCCAATGTCAGTTAACTATCAATTAATATCCATGAGTGAAGGTATGGCACATTAGTTGTGCATGATGAAGATACAATGCATGAATTGATTATTCAAAAAATGGAATTCGAAATTGTAATGCATGTGTGAATAATTCTCATGTAACCATTCACTAGGGTTTGCATGGAATTCATTATGGCATTTTATTAATATTCTAGGCATATGGAAAGTTCATAACAATTGTAACAGTGGATCTCTCTTCTCTATTCCTTTATATTTTCTCTTATCGGGCAATCTTCTTATGTTGTAAAAGTCATTCTCTGCAATCTATCTATTATACTTTAAAGAATTGTTGGGTTTTATCATCCTTTATGTTATGAGGATTTTCCCTAGGGTACATCTTTTGTTTTGGATGAATTATTGTGTGTGATTGAACTGTTAATTGTTACAAGTCCTCAACATATCATTTATAAAAGTTTTAGAGTTCAAGAATCTCCATTATTGTTCAAAACATCAACACATTTAATGGTCAGATATTACTTTGTAGATTTGGGGCCTAGAATATTATTAGTTTTTTCTGAGGGATTAAATGATGTTTTGGGGAGTAAAATTTTTTGGACATATATGAGCTTGGATGATTCCACACTGCTTGAACATGGTGTTGAGATTTATGGATTCACTTCACAATGAATACAAAAATCTCAAAACCAAGTTTTGGACACGATTCCCACCCCCTCAATGTTGTTCTACATTCTGATAATTTTTTGATAGTGTAGAGATCACCTCAATCAGAGTTCATATTAGAAATTTATGTCTCCCATGATTTGAATTATCATGTTAACCACCATGGTGATTAGTGGATTTCCATGTTAGCTCTCATTACCTACACATGTGGATCTCTTCATGTGTAGACATTCAAGAACATTATAGAGGGTCCAAAACTCTAACCCTAATTGGGAGTTGAGGCATGTAAAAACCCTAAAACTAACCCTAGATGGCTTCTAGTATATTGTTAAATACTGGGACATTAGGAGAAGAAGGGGGGCCATTATTACGATATTATTGTATTGTTACATAACTGAGAAAGTGTAAGGGATTGGATATCAGAGCCTAATAGAGGAAGTAACAGATCATGTAGTATCCATATATTCTACAATGTTAGTACTAGGTAACTCCATAAATAATACCACTTTATTTGTATTTGCATCGAATATTGGAAAAGAAAAGAGAAAGGCATAGTCTTCACTTTTTGATAGGTTTTCCCCTTAGTGATTTTTACCAAGGTATATCTTAGTTATTTGTGTGGATATGTGGATGTGTTGTTATTTTTCTCTGGCTATTTTCCTTTCAACTTTAGTTTATTTTAGCGTTCTATCAGATTAAGTAAAAAAATCATTAGTAAACACTGCATAAATAAGAGTTTGCATAAAGTTGTAATATTTTTTGTGACAAATGAGATAAAATTTTGTAGGGTTTTCTGAATGGCTATGTTGCTCTGTTATGATTTCTATGGTTTTCCCTAGCCTCTTTCTCAGACTCTAACTAGTCTCACCAGCACACCCTGGTTTTTCTCTATCCACCTAGCGACCTGAGCCCACCAAATGGTGATAGATCAGGGAGGGGTTGAAGGCCCCTCCCATAAAATCCAAAAATCACAAGGGATGAATATACCTCCCTACCCAGTCTCAGACACCATCGCTTCTCTGCAAATTGGATCAGAAGAAATACCCATCCCTATGGGTGACTCTATGGAAAAATACCAGCATATTCTAGGGACCCCCCAATCTAAAATAATCTATCCTAGAACACACACATGCATCGCTCGTATAGAATATTGACCCTATCTCAATCTCCCTGTAGAAAGAATAAATGCCAAAGTGCAAAAAATGAAGGATCATGCTCTCATAGGTAAGGTCATTGGATTTTGGCCCATTGAACAATCCTTATGTTGATAGATAGATGCAAAATGGAATCCCAAAGTGCACTTTGATATTCAACTAGGATAAAATGGATTCTTCAAAATCATCTCCCATTAGCCAGATGACAAATCCAAGGTAGAAGATGGAGGCCCTTATTTCTTTAATGCTGCGGGATTATACTTGAGAAACTAGGTTGAGAGGTTTATCCCAGAGAAAGCAGAATTATCATGGGCTCCTGTATGGATTCAAATGTCCTCACTTCCATAGGAATACTGGGATGAAGAAACCCTAAAAGAGATAGGCAGCACGCGGGGAATATTTTGTCCACACTGCTGACCAAACAAAAATGAACAAGTATACTTATTATGCCAGGATCTGCATCTACATGCATATTTCCAAAGCCCTTCCATATTGAATATGCCTAACCCATGAATACTTGGATTGGATCTAGTCATTAGAATATGAACATGTACCCTTCAAATGTCAAAAGTGTCATGAACAAAACCATCTGTATAGGGACGTCCTAATAAACAAAGTGCACACTAAAAATATGGAGGAGGAAAAAGATGTTGAAGGTTTATATAAAATAGGGAAAAAAAGACACAACACCCTCATACCAACTCTGGAAAAAACAAAAGAGGATTCTACAACCACCCGCAATAGCTTCAGTGTTTTGGAGGGATAACCATAAAATCCAATCTATGACTTGGGCTTGGAGGATCCTAACAAAAGTATCCTACATCTAGAGCATCAAAAGATGTAGGTGCAGAAGTAGAGCAATGATAACACAGAGGAAATCCCTTTTCCCATTGAATCCTATAAAAAGAAAAACTGGAATGAAAACGAATATGATCTTAGGAGATTCATATCCTCAAGAGCAGATGGCGAATTCTAGCCCAAAACTTCTCATAGATGAGGAAATGCAAAAAACTGATATTGGAGAGATAGATCTTCTAGGAATGGAGGATGCATGTACTAGGAAATCCTATGACTCTGTCCCATCCCAACAGATCCAACTACTGTAGGAAGCTCTAGCTAAATAAAAATCCCAAAACAAGCTCGGATTCCATAACCTTCCCGGAAGGACAAACAAAACCCCAGCGTAACAACAAAAAGTGAGGGCGCAAAATAGATCGACATCGACTGAATTGACTGGGAACCACGTCGTTAGTGGAATTAGGGAAATATGCCCATATCATAGAGTTATTCTCCACCTCTACACCTATTATCCCATGAATATCATCTCATGGAATGTGAGAGGTCTTAATGGAACTTCAAAACAAAGGATGTTGAAGAGGAATATCCAAAAATAAAATCCATCTATTATATTCATTCAAGAAACCAAATTCTCTACTGAATCCCTTCTCAAGTTGATGACCAGGCTATGGAATGGAATACAAAGTATTGCTATTGATGCTAAAGGTTCTTCCAGAGGTATTTCCATCATATGGAAACCTCTTCTCATCTCTCTTAATTACCTATCCTCCATTGCTCATTCCATTTCTACCTTATTTCACTTAGCTGGAACTAACATTCGAGGTCATCTTCTCAATGTATATGGGCCCCAATCTTCCATTCATAATATGCATCTCCTCAATTTAATTGAGTGGTTCACCTTGTAGCACCACAAATCCCCCATTATCATTGGTGGTGACTTCAACATGATCACTAACATAAATTACAAAAGGAGGAATGGAAAATTTCTCCAATGAAGACTAGACCTATAAATCCACCATAGCCAGCTGTGCACTTATGGACCTTTATACTTCCTCTAGGTTCTTCACCTAGAAAAATAAGAGAGGGGGGTTTCACCAGATTTCCAAATGTCTTTACCACTTTCTAGTCACGAAAAGTATTTTTAGCTCAGGTGCGATCCTCGAAGTCATGGTGCTCCTCCTAGCTGGATCAGATCATTGGCCCATATCACTTTCTTGGCACAATATAGGCACCCCCCTTCATTGTCCTTTCAGATTCAAAAATTCCTTACTCTCTCACCCGTCCTTCCTTGATACAGTCAGCGGGTGGTGGTCTAGCATGCAAGTCGAAGGTAGATCCAAAATATCCATCATGTATCAAAAGTTAAGGCTGCTTCAATCCAACCTTCGCTAGTGGAAGCACACCACATTTAGCAATATCTTCAAAGATAAAGAGGTGATACATGAAGATATGGAAAGAATGCAACTTTATATCATGAATTAGGGGTACACAGAGGATATCAAATTCTAAGAAAAGAACTTCTTGGCTTAGTTGGACAAGAGATGCGAGCAAGAGGAATTTCTCTGAGACAAAAATCAATATTGGGATGGTTAAAAGAGGGAGAAAGAAACACTATTTTTTTTCACCGATCCACGGTCTAGCATATTAAAAAAAACAGAATCGCCAAGATCAAATTGAGAGAGGCTATTATTCTGGAGGAGCACGCAGATATGGAATGGGTGCTTACTATATTCTTCAATACTCTTCTTACCGAACCCCTTCCTTTCTTCACATGTGGCTGCTATCGATCAAGTCACCTGACACATCCCCTCCTTACTGATTGATGAGCATAATGCCTCCTTAATTCAACCAATCACTATGCAGGAATTTTAAGCAGTGGTTAATCACATGTTAGAAGGAAAGGATCCAGGTCTTGATGGATTTACAATCAACTTCTTCCATCACTATTGGGATCTATTGAAAGACGAAGTGCATGAACTGGTGGAGGAATATCGACAAAATAAATGGGTGTTGCTAGAACTCAACCACTCATCTCACTCTGATTCCTAAGGAAACAAGCACTTCTCACCCTAGTAAGTTTCGACCCATCTCCCTCCGTGATGTTAGTTATCATATCATCTTGAAGTTCATCACCAATTTCCTGAAACCCCTCCTCCCTCTGCTAATATCCCTAGAAAAATATGGGTATTTGAAGGGAAAAAAAACCTTTGATGTCATTATCTTAGCCCATAAAATATCCTACTCCCTAAAAATCACAAGATACCCTAGCATGCTCCTACAACTTGATCTTTCCAAATACTTTGATAAAATGAGCTGGGAATTCGCGTAGAAAATGCTCCTAGCCTTTGGTTTTTTTCAAAAATGGACTAGATGGATCATTTCTCTCATCTCCTATGATTTCTTCTCCATAATTTTCAATGGCTCACCCTCCTCAACCTTCTCCCCCTCCCGTGGCCTTCTTCAAGGTGACCCCCTTTCCCCTTTTCTTTTCATCCTCATGGAAGAAGGCATGCCATCGTATGCTACAAGTTTTTGTGTCTTCCCGCTCCCTTTTAGGTGTCTCTCTCCATGCCCCCCCCCAGACCTATCAATAGTTTGTTGATGAAAACCTTCTCTTTAGGCACCCTTCAAACCAAGAAGCTCTCTCTCTCAAGTCTATTCTTGATACCTTTTATGAAGCGTCTGGAACCACTAGCAAATTGGACAAATCCCATATCGACTTCTTCAACATTGATGTCACCACCCAATGCAAAATTGTGATAATTTTGAGGTTCTTGGTTTCCTCTCTACCATCCAAGTACTTCGGAGCCCCCCTATTTGATTCTGTTGTCAAACACTCCTCTTGGAGAGAAATGTTGGACAAGATGGAAGGTCACATCACGTCTTGGAATTTTTGTTCTCTTAACATGGAAATCATACTGATTATTTTAAAGGGGGTCCTCCTATCTATGTCATTGCATATTTTTTCAGTCCTTATTGCTCCTAAATGGGTCCTGAAATCCATCATAAATATGCACATATCCTTCCTATGGGGGTGCGACAAAAATATAAACAGGTGGTCCTTGGTCAATTGGAAAAAGGTTTGTCTCCCTAAGGAGGAAGGCCAACTGGGAATCTAGGATCCAAAAATCAATAACATGGCCCTTTCAGCCAAAATATGGTGTAAGTGGTCATCTAAGAATGACATCCTGTGGGCACAGCTATGGAATAGAAAATATGGGAAATATTGGGCTCCTTCTCACTTGATTAGGTTTGACCTCAACCTTCTAAGTTCTTCGATCTAGAAATCTGCAAACAATCAAAGGGCCCTCATTCATCAGTATATATTTTTGGAAATAAAAGAAGGGAATAACGTCCTCTTTTGTAAATATTAATGGAAGCAACTGCAAAGTTTCAAAAGCCTCTTTACTCACCTGGAAGATCAAAAATTTATTCAATTAAATGAGACTACATGGGTTAAAGAGTACTGGAAGAATGATGGAGCCTCAAATTTTCACCTCTGGAAGGAGCCCAACAAGGGGATACACACAATGGATTTAGAACATTTGGAAGGAAATTCGACACAAAAATATCAAATTCAAACAAGGGCCAGACATCATTCGATGGGGGCACCTTCCAAGAGGCACTTTCTCCATCAAGGGAGCCTATTCTCTGATATCCAGTGGGATGCAAGCTCAAACCTTTCCACTCTGGAAGAAAATTTGGAACACTTACCTTTGGACTCAGGTTTCATCTTTTCTTTGGCTTCTCTCTCATCAGTGTATCCTTACTTGGGACAATCTCTTGAAATGTGGATTCCAAGGGCCTTCACTCTGTGTGTTATGCGACAGTCACTTGGAGACTATAGATAACCTCCTTGATTCTTGCAAACTCTCATGTGTGATTTGGGACTTAGCAACTAAAAATTTCATCAGAACTAAGAGAGTCAGAGGCAACATCACTGAAACCATGCAATAGTGGGATGAGAATCCCTTTCAAAGAAATCTCCTCAACAAGCTATGGGATCTCACACTTGGGATCATAGTTTGGAATATATGGAAGGAAATAAATCTTCAGATATTTGAAGACAAGACAAGATCCACTGAAGACGTCTGGAAATCATTGCCAACAACCTACAAAAAACTCTATTATCTAGATATTTGAATGACACTAGTTATCCTACCACCCCCACTGAACGACACATTTTGACCAACTGGAATCTCAACCAAAAATCTCCACCCTCTTCTCCTAGAAGTAATATAATGAAAATCAATAGTTTGGATAAATGGGATCCCCCTCTGGAAGGGGCATTTAAACTCAATTTTGATGGAGTGTCTAAAGGAAATCCTGACAATTTTGGGTTTGGAGGGTATACCAAGAACCATGCAGGGGACATCCTATGGATCTTATTTAGGAACATCAGTTATGAGAGAAACAACACAACAAAATTTGAAGGTTTGGTGGAAGGGGTGTCCATAGCTAGCAGGAATAATCTTCTCCCTTTGATAGCAAAAGGGGACTCACAAGTTATCCTATCAATTTCTACTAAAATTCATCATGACTCTTAGGTCTCAAATATTTCAGCTAGATGGAGATTAGAACATGGTCTCCTATGCTTGGAGAGCTACCTAAAATAGACCAAGGCCATCACTTTCCATCATGTGAGATAGAAGGATAATTCTCTATCCGATTTATTATCTAATGAATGGGTCACCTGCAATCAACCTCTTCAAGAAGTAGAGCTGGATGACACGATGACCGCCGCTATAGCCCTCAAGTGCAGAGAAATCATGTCTCTTCGACAACGCATAATACCTCGACTTAGGAGTTGGTTGTGTGGCACCTAGCATGTTGGAGTCTTAAATTTCTCCCTCCATCTCTCCAAGGAATTTACGAGCACAGAGGAATACGTCCCCTCCAACAATGGGAAAACGTTGAAGCAATACCAGAGGCATTAACTATGAACTTATGATGTTCGATTTGAAGTGTGCGACCATCGGGATTCTCCACAGGGACTAGTTAAGGAAGCGGGATGTTGATGTGGGAGGGATCATTTTGTTTCTCTTGTTCCTGGTCTATGGTGTTCATTTATTGTCTTCACCGTCTGCTTCATTCAGCTGGAACTCTCTGTAGCCTAAAAGTATGGATCTGCTCCTGGTCCAGCAATGGTTTCACTCCCCTTAGCTATAGAATATAGCACTGGTCGTTGATATGTTGTGGCAGAGAGGAACCCATGTGGTCAGGGAAAATCCCAGAGCAGCATGAGTTTGAGTGTGGAGGATGGTTACGAGTTTGGTATCTCCATGTCGATCTTTGTTTTGATCGATGACTCAAAGGCCCATCTGGTTAATGGGCATCTAGCCATGAGAGGAGGGGGCATAAAAATCAACCACTATTTGTTAATTAAGAACATGATGGGTACTCTCATGGAGGACATGCCGGGAAATTGGATATCTGCCTACAACACAGTGCTCTCGACTAAGGATAAGTTGACAAATTTGGATGACCAGCTCAATGGTTTGGATGCCACTTTTATCGGGAAGCGCCTAGCTAGTGGGAAACACAGAGTGAGAAACACGGAGGTGGGGAGTGGCAGTGATACTATTGGGAAGTCGGTGGAGAGGGGCTTTGCCCCAGTTCAGATGGTGGAAACTAGTGTTCCTTTTCCAATTCCTACAACAATTGGGCCTCTTCTCAACAAGCAGGTTTGCGACAATGAGGAACCCATCTGCAAGTATTCTTCCCTACCAGTACAAAATACTACTTGGACTTCTGATGATGAATTCCAGGGTGGATTCCCCATCCTGGGGGAGTTTTCACCTCAGTAACATGTGGACAAAGACCGAACAGAAGGGTCTACCACCCACGAGTTCTAATTGTTATTTCAAGTTTTTTGCTTCAACTTGTTTATCAGCCTCTTATTTAGAACTTCTAGGAACACCAAAATTTTTTATCATAGGCCTACGTTTTGGTCTCGATATGTAGATGGATTTTTTTTGTTTTTATGTTTATCTCATACTGGTTTGTAATTTTTAATGGATGGGATGGTGGTTCCATTATCTTGGGCCACCACAGAAGCAATATTTCCATGTAATTTTTTAGTCCTTCATATAATAGAATTTACAGATTTACAAAAAAAAAAAAAAATAGTGACAAGGTATCCCAATGGAATATCCATGACAAATTAAATATCGATATCTCATCTATTTTCTATCATGTTCCTTAAATGAAGTCATCAAACTCCTTTGACATAGAAAGTCAAGCATTGAATACATGTAAAAGGTTGTTAACAAAGGCTAAATCACATAACTATTGAAGCATGGGTTGAGTACATTCATTATGGGGAAATGTGAGCCTTATTTCATTTTCCTACCTATTGGAAATTAGGTCAATCATTCCTAATTTATTACCATTCTCTCACTCAAGGTTTCAACCTCCCTAATGGTGTATTCTCGATTGCTACAAATTAACCAAAATCTAAAGATGATGATATCCAACATGATGAGAGGGGAATTTTCAGACCTTGGTGAAGAGATATAGAGGTTATATATGATCAAGGAGGATAGGTAAGTTGGGAACCCATCACCTACTATTTTGTTGTAACCATTGGTTGTTTGAGATCCAATTTGTATTATTCTAGGTTATCCCATAAAGCATTCAATAAATTAAACTCTTTTCACCTAAGAACTTGAAGGAAATAATATGCATGAGGGGATATTGAGTAAAGAAGGGGATTATATTCCTTGTGTTTCATAGGGCAGTGGAAGAGACTACCATGGTTGTTTTAAGGTTGGATGGGATGCATGGAGTTATTTGTAATAAGCAAATTGTCTAAGACAAGAGTACATGAATTGGTTGGTTGAGTGAGTTGTGATGTGTAGCTTGGATTACTTCACCCTAGTGGAATTATCCTTACTTGGGGGTCTTATCGACACTAGATGTCGATGGTTTGGTGGAAAACTACTAGTATGTAGAAAATTTCTTGGACCATTCTTGGTTAAAGTATAATTTTTTTGCCTATGTTTGTGGATATGAGTTTGAATGTTATTTATTTCTATTGAAATGTATGTATTTTTCATGGTGTGTGTGTGTGTCTATCTAATACTATGTATGAACAGTTAATTTCTATGAATAATGTTAATCTATGCTTGGTTGATTATGTTGGATTTTATTATACTCCACTTATTCATGTGTTGGAATTATTTCAGAGCCTCCATGGGGAAAAAATTTAGGTTGTGATATGGTAAAATATTTTATTAAGGGATGCAAGTTTAATACCTTAAGCATGGATACCCATCCCATGGTTGGAAGTGTGTGGGATAGGAATGACACCATGTGGTACCAAAAAGTTTGTTTCATTGCTAGGCCATTTTTGGTCATTTTTTCACAACAAGTCCTTATAACTGCATGCAAGAATAAGGTATTTGAGGATGATAAAAGAAATTCTAAGCAATTTTTGGCAATCCTAAGTTTTACCTTTGTGAATAGGATCCAAACCTAGCTCTTGAGTTGTGGAGGCATTGGATGAGAGAGATGGCAAAGTATGTTTTTATTGTTAGAATGGGAAAGAAGAGAGACTTGTCTTATGGATAATCTCCCTTAGGAACTAGGTTCACAGTTTATAAGGGAAAAATTTAAGGATCCATAATTTTGTTAAAGTGTAGAGACCTTGACGAATCTTACTAATTCTAAAATTTGCAACCATTAAATGTTTGACGATTAAAAAAAAAAATCAAAATTCTAAGGACTTTATATAGTTTATGGATTATTTTGGTGATTTTTAGAAGAAAAAAAATTATCCCATGGAATTTGGGTGAATCATTTTTGAAAAAAGAAAAATTTGTGAATTGTTTTTTGGAAAAAAAGGTCGAAAAATAGCCCATGGGTTAAATTTCGTCCCTAAAATTTTGCTTACGCGGCATGATTTCATAAAGAAGGATATGAAGGAGCATGATATGTAGCACCATCACTACAACATGAATCCATTTCTTGAATTTAGTTTCTATGGGTATTTTTTATTCACTTTATTATATCAAAATTTTATCATTGTTTTAAGCCTTTTAGAACATGAACTACTTTTTACTCGATTATCATTGTAATTTTCTAGTTTATTATATAAGTGAAAATATAGGTCAAAATATTGGTCATAATATAGGCCATTGCCTCTAACTCATTTGTTTTAGATTCTTAATCCATGTTGCACAAATTGGATCCTAATGCCTTGGTTCTTGGACTCAAACCTTGGTTTGGACCCTAATATTCATCCCTCATACTATAAACATCAAGATAGTACCCAGAAACCACTCATAGAAAATGAATCCCTTTATACGATGTGTAATGAGTGAGGCCCCATGTAGAATCCATGGCCCATAAAAGAAATAAATAGAGTCTATGACCTTATGGTTTTGATCGAGGAGCACAAATAAGTGCTTGACACCCATCCTTAGTTGGCCAAACCTTGAAATGGTGCATTTCTTTCACTTCCATTGCGAAAGACTCCCTATGTAAGCGTTAGGATCCTACTCTAACCCTCTTAAATGGATAGATATGTTTCTATATATTGAGGCTATCTATAATAAACAAGGCCCATAAAAAAATATAGGATCAAAGAAATATTTGTAAGATGACTTATTGAAAAGTTGTTCATATTAGAATGTTCCTTCACTAAAAGGGCTTTACTAAAAAGTTTCGCTTAATAGAAAGTCCCTTCACTATAAACGTTATGAAGGAGTAGAAACAATGTAATAAGGTGTCTTATAGTTGCAAAAAAAGTGCCTACCTATTTGTTGATAACCCTTGAAATAATGAGGAGTGAAGCGCCTTATAATAAATATTCATGTCCGTGCTATCCAACGATGTTTAATAGTTTAGTCGGGCAATGATTGGATTTCAGGTAAAAAATATAATGGAGTTTAATGAGTAACTATGCACCCAAAATATCATACAGTTGCTAAGAGTTTGATCCTACGATGTATGTTCATTTCAAGTAGTGAACTGGTATGGAAAATAATAATGAATTATCTCCTAAATTAATATAAGTGCAACAAGTGGAATAAACTTAAGAGTCTCCAATGTTTTAATTAGATATTTATGAAATTTCTTCCTGCTATGACTTTTGTTGGCCTACTTGAAATAGTGGGAAATGATGTGCCATTACACACTCGAATTAGTAGTCATTATATGATTTGTTGTACAAATCAATTCTTGAGATATTCATCAATTTTAAATGTTTGCATGAAAGACTCGCATATTTTTTAATTTGGTCACAAGAAAGACTACACTTCGTCTAAGGAGGAAAAAATGATGGTTGAAGAACTCTCAGCATTGAGGAAAAAATGATGGTTCATGAGAATATGATCAAAATGAAATAGATGAGGTTTTCTCAGTTGTTTTGTTTTGAATATGACAGGAAACTGAAAAGAAAAGTGAACCTGGAAGATAAGTGGATACCCTAAATCAAATAGCCCCTATCTCAATCGATATAATAAAATACCTTATAGATAATATCTTATATCTCTTTTCACACACGACAACTTGATTAAAAACCATAATTTTTGGAAACCCTAACCTTTCTAAAAATATCAGAAGTTTAAAGATTCACCATGTTTCCTACTTTTTGGAGATAATGCCGCCGAGATTTTGTGATCCATTCCTAAGTGGGTCCTTACAAAATTAATTCAATAGGTATTTTTTTTTCATGATTGGGAGCCCTATAATATTTCAAGTTTTCCCAAGAAAGATCTAGTTGCACTATTTTAGGTTTTTTTATTTTTTTTTATTTTTTATCCAATCATTTCACAACTCTTGTCGTTTTATGTCAAACTTGAAAAATCAAAGGAATTAAATTTGATTATGTACCCTCATCATAGGCATTTATAAAAAAATATTATGTTTTCTTTGTGTAGTCTCAGTCTTACCCAATACCCAATAGTAGGATCCGAAAGTGTAATAACATATATACAGTCTTCTCTTTCATAAGTTGGGAACATGGATCAACCTCCTCATCTGTTTACAATTTGAAGTCGATCCACTAGCATCCTCACCAGTTTTAGCATATATTATTGTAGTTAATTACCTGGGGATTGAGATAGAGATCCAACAACCATTTGATTAGGTTGAATCAGTTGAGTAAGCAGTTTACCTAGGTCGAGAGCCAGATTCGAGTGCTCACGATAGGGAGAAATATTCTGAGTTTAGGGATCGAGAACCAGCAGGTAAATTGTAGAGTGGAAGGGTGGCCTTCCTAAGTTACTTATTGGGATTTAACTTTATATGGGATTGATTAGTCAACAAGAGATAGGTTAAGAGGTGTAAAAAATTCCAAGTTGAATGTGGCTCAAGGGATGAACTTATTGTTGAAAGAAATGAACACATAGATAAGTTACAGATTCACAATAGTGGAAAATTGCAGGGCAAAGTTTATATACATAATTGATTAATGGTTTAAGGAACAATACTTTAGCATTTTTGGCTTACATATAGGATAAAAATGAAATCATCATTTTAGTTCTAAGAAAAACAATTGGTATGCAATGAATATTATTAATCAGTAGAGCAAAAATGTCAAGAATAAGAGAATTGAAGAGAAATAGGAGGACATTGACACCAAAAAGCCTATGTATGAAATATGATAAAGACAAAATTGTTTTAGTTTAGTTAATGAGATTGAATTAAAATTGTTTGTTTTTAAGGCATGGAATTAGCATTGGATAACCAAATAGTGGTTAGAGGATTGTAATATTTAGTTCATAAGGACCAAAGAACTGGAATATTTTTTTAGTTTGTTGATAGTATAAACTAAGTTATGATGAAAATTATGAATGCGTTTTTACATTGTTTTAAGAATGAAAATAAGATTCTTCCCTCTCTCATTTTCAGTTTGTAACTCTTGTTTTGTTTATCAATAATTTTATTTTTCAGTTAAAACTTTTATTAAACATAATTGTTAGAAATTTAGTTATTTATAAATGATTGACTTGCTCAATATTTCATTATATAATTGTTTTCCAATTTCTTTAAGTTCATATGACGTATGCTTCACTTATGATGATATCTATTATCTAATGGTGTTATATCAGTTGAATTTTGAATGAAAAAATAATCACTGTGTTCAGTAGTGAATGTTTTCATAGTGATTTGGTATTTATTACTCCATTGTACATGATCCCGGGCATTGATTTCTTATGTTTTATTTTATGCATGTTTGAATAGCTACCATATTACAATATTAGGTTGATAGTTATAAGATTTTATTATGAAATTATTAGTACCTTGGACCGCCTTCCTCCATAGGCATTTTAACTTATCTTTGTTTAATTTATATATTACTTGCTAGTATTTGAAGGAAATTCTTTTATTTAGTCCACCTTTAAAGTATGATATCTTGGAATATAGGGTTAAGGATCCCACTTGAATTTCATAAAATGTGTGGTGGTTTTTCTTATATGTATTCATACTTTTGCATGCCATTTCCTATTTATTTGTGTTCTATTTACACAATGAGAATGCTAAATATTTTATGCATGAGGGTTACCCCATCTAGCTACTGTATTTTTCACGTTAGCCTAAAATGGGTTGTCGATTCCCTTGACATAGTTCCTCAACATCCACGAACATATCAAGGAATAACACGGTTCACTACCAAAAATGAATTTACTTTGTAGGATCACACTCTTATTAACCATCTGATCTTTTAGGTGCAAAAGTGATTGTTAAAATTCACTCCGCTTTCAACTCGAAATCCAATTATCTCTAGGATAGACTATTAAACACCATTGGACAACATGAATATGATTTTTTTTGAAAAGGTCCTTCATTCCTCATTACTTAAATGGTTTTCAATTATTAGGTAAGCACATTTTTTCTTACAACATCTAACTCCAACTAGGAGATGGTGTCTCCCTATGAGGCACCAAGAATTATAGAATTGTTCATTCACTTGTTGGGATATTGAGTAAAAAAATATGACAACATGTTCTAGAAGACTATTGAAAGATATGATGTACCCTGACTTCATACTTTGTTGTACGATTAATGATCTCCTTATAAATTCAACTGTTGGAATAATGAGAACTATCCTTTAAATCAACATATCATATGATTATATATACTTTTATGGGGTTGTTGTGATGTTTCCATACATTATTCGGCCATGTTTTTAATGGATTTTGTTGTCTATGATATTTTCTTATGTCCTGTCAAATTGTACCTCCAAGTCCTAATCATGTGAATGGTCAGTTTCATATCATTAATTTTCAAAAAATGACACTTTTTTTGTCTCTTTGGTGTAGTGTTCTACCCTTAAAATATAATTACATCACCCATGAGCTTGCATCTTTGCCACTGGACTTTGAATCTTGTTTTCCAAAATATTTTAGATTTCAAAAGAGTGTGTAAGATCTCGAATAGATGGTTGCAAGATCATACCATAATGAATCCATGGCAAGAAATTCAACCCCTTATGTGATATATTTCATGGCAATGTTAATTGGTTTTTCATAAACCAGTCAAGCACTTTTCCCTGGAGGTGCTTCATTGCATGTTTGAATATTGAACCATTAGTAGGATGTTATATAGAAAAGCCTCCAATGCTTCATGGAGTTTCCTAGGAACACCATCTCCAACTCTACCTTTGAATCAAGCTTCACCCATAAGGGTATCTAATCAATGCATCTTTATCTCACCTCAAGCATGAGATAAAAAATCTAAATTTCCTAAGTATAAGCATATAAATATGATCTAGCTCTTATGCAAATTCTCAAATTGATGGGGACCTTGCGGAGAATCTTTATTCAATGACCAAGCAAATCAATGGAAAGAAAGCTTGTCCTAAAAAGAAATATAAAAAGTGATGCCACAAGTGCTTAGGTGCATAAATAGGAGCCATCAATGATGATTGAGAATGGATGAGGAATGATTCATGGATCTAAGAGGTGTTTTCGTTTTTATGTGTGCTTAGGTCATCCTATGTTCATTCTTTTTTTGCGTGAATCTTATGGGGCCATATCCATCATATTATTTGTTGATATTTATTTGTTGCTATGTTTTGGCATATTTAAAGTAAGCCTTGTTCTATCTACCACTATAAACATCTATTACTATTACTAAAAATGATTGATCGATATGTTTGCACAAAATATCTTGAATCATCTTCTCATTCCATGTATATGCATGAAAAGCTTAATGATTTTGCTGGAAATAATTTATGTAGATAACAACAAGGTTAGTTGTAGACATTTTCCTTTGAAAAGAAAATATTTTTCATATTTGTATTTGAAGAACCTGATTTATTTTATTTTGTTTGTATAAATGACAAACTCTAAATTATCAACAATAAAAAGACTCTCTTAATGTATGATAATAATAAAAACATTGTTTTCTCAATATTGTGGTAGATCTATAACAAGAATGATAGATCTAATGTAAGTAAATATCTTAGAATATTACTAGTAATGAGCTTGGTTATGGTAATATGTAAGATTCCCTTTTTCCCATCTTTTCCCATTTTTCCAAATTACTCTAGATTTACTCAACGCAATCAAAATAAATTTGTTAAGCTAATATGCCAATTTTTTTGATGTTCTCCATCTTTACTCAAAGAAATGCATGATGGGTGTTCATTTACCAATAACATGGTATAAATGTGTCAATACATAGGTAAGGCATAGCTCATCTTGTAAGGAATTGAAATATTGGGTAAATAAAAATATAGGTTCATATAAGCATTTTTATTTTATCTTCTTGGTGTGTCTAAGCTGCCAAAGGAATACATATCCCATTTTATAGTAACCCCAATAGCACACACCTTTATACGTTTCTATTTATATGTCCATAATCTCAACATAGGTTTCCACATCTCCCATAATATATTGAATTTCCTTTCACCACCCCTATTTTTATTTATGATTTCAATAGTTTTGGGATGGGGAAATCAATGTGTTTTAGACACAAAGGTATGATGCATGTTTTTGAAGATGAGTTGGATATTCTCTTGTAATTAAGTATACCTAATAAATATGTTCTTCTGCACAACCTTAACTCTTCCTTTTTACATGACCAATTATTTTTTGATGTTATGTATCAATGGGAAACTTTGAGTAAATCAAGGTTATTAGTTTCAAAATTTGACACTCTATCTAATTTTTAAGATATGATAACCATAAGAACATAACATTTCAGCTAAATCATTAGAATTAAAAGTAATATTTTTTAGAAATGTTTTCCAATCTAATCATGACAACATGCTCACGCATAGTCACTATTCAAAAATATAATTTACTAATGTTCCTTTAAGATGATTGAGATATGTGGATTTTAATAAAAAGGAAATTTTCCTTTTTTAATGTTTTTAAATTTTCAAACCCTAATAGTATCTACTGAGAAGTAACTTCCAAAAATTTAAAGTATATGCAACATGAAAAATATTATGCTACTTCTCTATCACAAGCTTATTAATATACAAATATTCCTACTCTAACCAACAAGGGTAACCAAGTTAGGTAAATTCGCTTTTCTATTGCAACTAAGAAAGCATTTTTCTAATTGAATAAACTCTATGAATTCATTTGGTCAAGAATAATGTAATCAACATAAATAACTGTGACATTACGCAAAATAAAACACTTACAACAAAAAAGTAGTGTCCTTAAGAAACTAGAAGTTCTTGATGTTTTTAACAAAACAAAATCTAACCAAGTCTCAATTGTATCTTTAAAGTTGTAAGTGAAAGACTCTTGATTCATCAGGATGGATATATAAATATCCTATTTCTATGCATAAAGTGATATATTGGGTATGACCATGAAATTTCCTTCCTCATTGATATGAACTTTGTTAACCTATTCCTCTTTATCAATCTCTTCGAGAACTTAAAATATCTTTGGTTATCAACATGTTCTTCAAATTTGTGTTCCACATTTATATACAAATTGGAGCATAATGAAGTAACCTCTCTATCCTCATTAGAAAATTCTAGCTTTCATGAGCATAAGAATGTTGTAGGAGACCAAAGTTCTGTTTCTATTTCATATTCATCCTTGTATGTGTCATAAATTGGCTCACCACTAAATAATTCCATATGAGTGACTTTTAAAACCTTTTTTTAAGAACATTCATGAATGACATATTTTTTATGGTCACACAAAACAAATATCTTCTTAGAATTATTTTCTTCAACCTGAGTATAAATAATAGAATCTGAAACATCTAGGGTCTAAATCAATGATTCATGAAGACATTGGTAGTATCTCCCAAATTTGCAGAGAATCAAAGAATTTGAGATCCATATATAATTTTCTCCTTTTCAAATCCAATATTAATTGTATATCATCCAAAAGTTGCTTCAAAATATTTTATTTATCCTCTCTTGATGCTTCATAGAAATCACAATAACGGATAAAAGTATGAGATAACTTAGATAAGTTAGGATCATTAAATATATAAACACACACCATATATTTCATCCTTTCCTATACTAGATCCTCAAAAAGAACTTTGAATAACTGCATTCTCTAATTGACCATACATACCCTCCTACAAATTTCTCATAATTTCATAGGGTAGATGAATCTGTTTGCAATTTCTTTGAATAGTGGGATTTTCCTAATAATTTGGAATGACAATCTCTTGAAATTTTCCTTTATACCTTCATGAAAATCATAATAATGCAAATCCCTTTTTAACTCCATAACTAGCTTCTATTCATCATAATCATTACTAACATGACTATACACTTCCCAACTAGCTTGTAAATTTGTTACCTTTTCATAGGCCCACAATTTTTCTTCTACCTCTAGAGAATTAAGAAAAACTATTCTAATGAAGAAGGTCATCTTTCTCTAATAATAATTGTAAAATTAGGCTCATGTACAATTGTATAAGCCACCTTAGAAACATTTTCAAAAGGCCAAATTTCAGTAGGCATACTAAAGTACATTTTTAAAAATCTTTTATTTAACTTTGAAAGTGTCTCACCATTATTTATCCTCGTAGAGTGGAACTCAATGAGATAATGGTGATGCCACTTTCTCTCAATCTATTTGTCTATAAAAACATCATAAAAATCCATCCAAGAGCATATTGAACCAATAGGTAAGTTTCTAAACCAATCCCTATTGTCTCCTTCCAAGGAATGACAAAACATCCTCATGAAAACACCATCATGTATAATCTTGAAAAGCATATAAATGTTGTTTGAAAGAAGCCCCAACATCTCCAGTGAACCTAGGAAGGTATTTAAAATCATTTGCAGTCATATCATGAAGGATTCATGGAAGGCTGAAGGCTTGGTATCTATTTGTATCCCAAGGTTGATAATTTTCAAGTGGATGATAACAAGGTTTTCCAGTGACTAGAAGAGTTGATATTGGGGTTTCTTCCTCAAATGGACTCAGTAATTATGCAAAATAATTTTTATAGTTTTCATAGGTAAATAATGAAGAAGGATTATGTAACTTAATAGTGTAATAAGAAACCAATATTTTTTTCTCCAAGAAAATTTGTAAGGAATTCAACCTATGACTTTCCCAACACATGAAAAAGGGAAAAATCATTTTCAAATAAATAGGAAAGAGAAGAAAAGGATTAAGCACCAAACCAAAACTTCTTGAAAGAAACTCTTCATTAAGTACCTAGTCATTTTGAAGATATTCTTTATTTTCAACAAGGATATCTTCCTAGTGGAGTCTTTAATGAAATGGAGTCGTCAGGTGAAATTATTTATCTAATGATTTTCATGAAAAGAATTAAGCAACCTATTGTTCCATTCTTCTTCACCTTTGAAAATAAAAAATCTATTGTTGCCATTTCTCAGGGAAAGAAATATTTCTACTTTGTATCCTTGGAAGCAACACTAATTTGATGTTGTTCCTCAAGTTTCTCCTGACTACTAAGGAACAATGCCTAGGAATCTATTGCCCTATTTAGGCCTCAAGCTAGTTCCTAGGACCACAGGGGGTAACCCTTCGTAATATTTAAAGAGATAAATACCCAATGCCACCACAATAGTATATTTAATTTTTTTGTAAAATTAATGCCAATTTTAAATGATTGATTGTAAGAAATAAACGAGGAAAAGTGCAAGGTAGGAAAAGACAGTCACATTTAAATCATATTATAGTAGTGCATTTCCATTGGGAATATTTATCCCACATGTATAAACATAAATCTAAGTGAATGAAAGATAGAGAGGATTATGAAAGGAAGACAACTAATCTTCAACTATCAAAAAGTAATGTTGAAGAAAACATAAATGCCACAAACAATGAAGAGGAAGGGAAGCATTCAATATTTAACAGTAAGACATCAAATGTGTTGGGGAATTTTAAATGAATCCAACAGTTAAAAGATGGCCATGAAGCTGAGTATAATATTTCCAAGAACCTGAAAATCATGCACATTGAATGGCAAAGAAACATGTATTAACTCCCATTATTGAAACAATAAATACACCTACATTCATGTAGCTTTGGCATAACCCAATAAAAAGCACATAATAATAGCATGTATTAGGACTGAAAAATTGGTTGGAATTATATTCAAATATGGCTATGGATATAAGACTAAGAGAAGGTATATAGTCTCAATATCTATAACTAGAACTAAAATTTATAGTAGTTTCAAGGACAACAATAAAGAAAGAAAAAGTCCATGGAAGACTAAGAGAAGCTACATAAAGTGAAGAAGAAATTTTTTATAAATTGATTGGTGAATCCTATGGAATATTTCTTATCCTACTAAAAACATTGGTCCATTGGGATCTCAAAATGATATGTCCCCCAGGAGGCAGAATTTCAACCCCATAAAAATCTTCAATGTTGGATTTTATCATCAGTCAATTGCTAGATAGTTTCCTTTCTTTGTGGGATTTAATTTTAAAAATAGGATGTGGATAAGGTTTCTTAAGAGACTTTATACTTGAGGTTCATGTTTTGCCCCACTTTACCTAAAAAGTAGGAATATGTTGTTGTGGTTTATCCTCCAATTACCCTGCTATTGTGAAAGTCTACTAGATATCCCACTCTTTATTCTCAAATAATGCATTGATATACTAAGCACCATGTGTCTTATCTATTCCAAAAACAAGGTAATTTGTTGTCATTAATATTTAATACTCATTATTTTCACCGCTTGACAATTATCCCGTTTCACCCCGAGATAAGATTAATGCTCAACTCAAAATTATGAATTTGTTTTTTTTTTCTTCAATCATATTCATGTAAGAAATAAGTGAAAATTTGTCCCACATTCCAACAACATGACACATGTATAACTTTGAGATGGCACCCATAATATGAGGACATAGAGAAGAGAAAAATAAAATATATGCTCAACTTTAATTATGATCCAAACATGTTACTAGCAATTTCTAAAGGATTCGTTAACTTGAAGCATAGCTCCAATCCAGTTTAAGCCACAAAACAATGACAACCAATTCATCAAATTTTTTAGTTTAGACAAGATGAAAGGGTTACCATTTATATGCCATGTATTTGGACTTCTTTTCCTACTGGAAAATACAACCCATGAATACTTCATATGCCTATGAAATTGTGGATTATAGGAGCATACAAGATATGTAAATGGGAAATATTTAGGAAGAAAATGAAGATTTAAGAAAATGTAGACATATTATTTCTAAAAAAATTACTAAATAAGTAATAGATTTACTTCATTCCATATTCCATCAACATTTCAAAGTAATCCCTTAAATTATCCTTTTGAGTGTAGCCAAAATCATTTTCCATGCTCGACATTTATCTATTCTTCTGAACCATTAGCAACTGGCACTATAATATGATGAATTTTATTGAATAATCACTGTGTTCTATTAGATTCTTTTTTGACTAGTTTACTATTGTCATTAGTACACATCACCGAATTTGCAACCTTATCGTCATAAATATTTGTGAGTTTCTGCCAGCTCCCAAAATGTAGTGGATTGTATAACATGTGAAACTTGATAAGATTAGCATTTTGTCACACAAACACTTCCACTTAAATGTTGTTTCACTCCTAAATGCATCCAAATATTGTCTTATAGTCAAATATTGTTCTATCCCTAACATTCTACCTTGATATCACATGATGGGATTATTCGACTTGTGGCTCTAATGTTTCAAAATAAATTGGATGCAGTGTATCAAAATCAAATGCATAAAAGAGAGTCTTCCAATGACTTGAGCATGACACGGACATCTATAATACAACTCATCTATTTATTTCTTATGAACTCTATTTAGAAAATCCCAACCATTGGAATATGTGAATAATTCTTCATTTGATGAAATGTTTCTCATGAATCGTTCTACTACCTCTTTTCCTATATTGTCATCAACCAAAATTTGCCCAACTAGGAAATCGATTTCAACATCCTATACATTATTGTACAATCTAACTACCTATGAAACCCCATGGGAAAATTGTTGATGTACTTCGCTCAAATTATCTCCTTGTATAACTAATTGTACAACCTAATAACTTAATTCCCCATGAGGAAAGCATCTTGAAATATTAGGACAAAATATGTTAGCACTAGAATCCTAGATTCTTTTCTCGGTAGTGTTTCCATCGATTCTATTATACCAACAAAATGACTACTCAATGGGAAGGGAAACCTTGCATCTTGAAAACAAAATTTTGAAGATCAACTCTAGCTGACCATAAACAATTCTTGAATCCTAAAGAGGACGTTCAAGTAAAGAAAAATCTTAATCAGAAAACAATTCACTCTTGATGTGCTTAATAAAATTTGTTTCATCTTGACCACCTTAATCACAAATATGGGTGAGTATACAACCAGATCATATGTGAAAATATAATTCCCACAAAGACAAAGGAAATTTTGATGTAGTCCCTTAATCTTGACATGTGCTATGCCTTGAGGTAGACGATATATGTGTCATTTGATTGACAGTTATTAAAAATTTATGAGCATCAATGTGTTGTCATTGTAACATTTCTATATCCTAAAAAATATCCAATGGATGAGAGTTGGAGTTTGATCAATAGGCCATATATGTTTCAGAGTATAAAGTGGTGAATTTTAAATGAATCATTCACCTCCATAATGATCAAACATTATAAACATGACTGGTGAAGGGAAATGTAGCTAATGAGATCACTTATGGCCATCAACAAGGTGGGCTATACCATCATGATTCACCCTTAATACTTGGATACATTTACTGACAATCATGTATAATGGAATTTTGGTGCTTTTGTGGATTTTTTTTATAATTATAGGGATGCTACCACCTCTCTATTGGACATATTGATTCAAATAGAGTATCATAAGAAGGATGGAGAAAATATACATGTCCTTATCATTGTAGTCAATGGATGTGTTATGGAACATTTAGATATTGAAAGAATGCTCTCATTTGGGCATGAATTCCCTTCTAAATAGAACATTGATTTTACTAGTAGATTTGGAGTAGGAATGAAGACAAGTGTGCAATCTCAAATGATGCTTGGGTACAAGTCTTGGGTGATGTCCTCATAGTATTTTTGACTTCTCGTAAACTTGATTTGGTGTTTACTTCTTTTAATATTTATCTTCATAAAAAACCTCACCCCTTTGTACTAATGAAGTTTGTTGCCTAATAATTTAGATATTTATATTGTTCATCATGTTATCATTACCCAATACTCACACCCATTCATTATTTGATCTCACACACAAGACTCACACCCAAGACTCCAAACCTACCAGTAAAATGCTTGTTCTTTCTAGTAGGGCGTTCATGCCCAAATGGGAGATTATTTCAATATCTAAATGTGTCATACCATATCCATTGTCTACAATGGAAAGGACATGTATCTTTGCACCATACTTCTTATGATATCCCATTTTAATTGATATGTCAAATCACAAGATATTGAAATCCTTAGAATTATCAAGAAGTTCCGGAAGAGTACAAAAATTCCATTATACATGATTGTGACTCAATGTCTCCAAGTATTCAGGGTGACTCATTAGGGTATGGTCCACCTTGTTGATGGCCATAAGTAACCTCATTAGTTTCATTTCCCTTCACCGAGTGTATGTTTAATGCTTGATAATTTCAAAGGTGAAAATTTCATTTAAAACCCTACTACTTTATACTCTAAAATGTATATGGGTTGTTGATCAAACCCCACTCTCATATGTTGGAAATTTCAGAGGACATCAAATTATTACAATGAGAGGATGTTAACACTCCAAAATTGTCAATAATCATCAATCAAAAGAATCATGGATGGCTGACCTCATGGTAGAGCACATGTTGAGATTAAGGGACTCCATCAAAGTTGCATTTGTCTTTGTAGAGATTATATATGAACATATGCTCTACATGTGTACTCACCTATATCTGTGACTAAGGTGGTCAAGGTGAAACAAATTTCATTGAGAACTTCAAGGGTAATTTGTTTTCTAATTAATAGTTTTCTTCACTCGTTGATTGTCCTCTTTTGGGTTCAAGAATTTTTATGGAGAGCTAGAGTTGATGTTTAAAAGTTTGTTTTCAATATGCAAGGTATCTCTTCTTGTCGAGCAGTCATTTTGTTGGTATAATGGTAGTAATGGAAACACTCGTGAGAAAAGAATCCAAGTTTATGGTGTTTACATATTTTATAAAAATGTTGTAACAAAAACATTTCCTATCTAATTGTCGATAACCCTTGAAATAATGATGAAAGGAGCACCTTTCAAAAAATTCTCCATATTCACATTATCCAGTGATGTTTATAGTCTATCTTATAGATGATTAGATTTTGGGTCAAAGTATAGTGGAGTTTAATCATCACTTTTTCACCCAAAATATTAGACAGTCACTAAGAGCCTGATTCTATAGTGTGCATTCATTTCTGGCAATGAACCAATCTAAAAAATAACAATGAATTCTCTCCTAAAATAAATATGAGCACAACACATGGCGTAAATTCTCAAAACAATTAGTTAGATATTTATGAAACTACTACCTAGTGTTTAAACCACCAATAAAAAATCATGGTTTTTTGTGGGCCCACTCATAATAGTGGGAAATGATGTGTCAATATGTGCTCGAATTAGTGGTTGACATGTGTATTGTTGTACAACTCAATAAATGAGTTACTTGCCTATTTTAAAGGATTGTAGGAAAGAGACATATTTTCATTTGGATCACATTTTTTTTCATTATTCTCAATTAGCGCTCTACAACTTCTATGCTTTCTAGGTTTTGAGAGTCGTTATTCTTCAATAGTTCATGTTGGATAAGGATCCTTCCCTAGATGCCTTTCTCCTTCCCCTGTGAGACATAAGATTTAGACTGTCTATTTGAGATGAGGGTGATATGGAGGTGCATATGGGCATGGAGAGATATGGAATAAGGAATCCCTCTGCTTTTGAAGGTTGTGGTGGAAATATGCAGCTGTGAGTGGTAAGGGCGAGATGGAGGTGTCTATGGGCATGGAGAGCGATGGTGGATGGTTCCCCTCTACTACTGAAGGCAGTGGAGGTTGTTGGTTGTTGTTATGGTGGGGCTCTTTGGTGGTGGGAAGTGGATCAGTGTGCTCTTTACATTGCTACAGAAGGTGATGGTGGTAGTAGAGGTTCTGTGTGGCAGTGTCAAGTGAGTGGCTCCATTCCTACTCGTCCAATGCTTGTTTCTTGATGTGGTATCAATGCTGGTAATTGTTTTGATGCAACCCTCTTAGTTATCCCTTACCTATGTGCTTGAGGTTTAAGGGGAAGAGTGTTTCTCTAACATCTTGGTTTTCTACTTATGGCATAATGATTTTTTCATGGCCTTATTTTGCTTTTTTTTTTGTTATTTTGAGCATTTTTTTGTAAGGATGTTATAAGCATGTTTTTAGCTTCCCTGTAATGGGGTTATTTGAGTTGGATAGTTGATGTTATTGTAGCAAAATATGGTCATATATATGTGTATGACATTTATTTCGAATGAACAATATAGTTAAGAGTTTTAATAAAAACTTTGTGCTATGATCTTTTTTCCATCGAAAAAAAATATAGAAAATACACAAAAAATTAAATATATGAGTTTTTTTCATAAGAAAATGTATGTCAAATATTGTATCTTTTGCTCAATTATTTCATTTTGAATTTGATAGGAAAATTAAAATAAAATCCAACCTAGCAGATAAGTGGTGACCCTAAATAAAAGAGACATTGTCTCAATTGATCTAATAATCCCATACAACTAAGATCTTATATTTTCTTTGCACACATGATAGTTTGATTGAAAACCATAATTTATGGAAACCCTGACCTTCCAAAAATATCAAAAGTTTAAATATTTGGCATGTTTCCTACTTTTTGGATATATTTATGTTGATATTTTGTGATATATTTCTCTTGGGTCCTTGAAAAAATAATCGGGTAGGTATTTTTCTACAGATTGGGATTCACTAATAAACCCTAGAATGTTTTGAGTTTACCTGGGAAGGAGGCCAGTTGTATTTTTTTTTTCTTTTTTGTTTTTATGAGATCTATGTGTAATTTTTGTTGTTTATGTCAAACTTGAAAAATCAAAGGAAATCAAATTGACTATGTAACCCTTATCATGAATAATTTATAAAATAATATTACATTTTTTTTGTTTGCTATAAATTTGTATGGGACTGATTAGTCAACAAGAGACAAGTTGAGAGTTGTAAAAAATTATAGCTTGAAGATCGCTTAAGAGATGAACTTACTATTTCAAGGAAAGATAAGCCTAAGAACACAAAGACAAGTTGCAAATTCAGAGTATTGAAAACTTAGAATATGGATCTTATATACATAATTAATTCATGGTCTCCGAAAAAATAATATGGAATTTTTGTCTTATAGATAAAGGATATAGTGTTGATAAAGATAGTTGGCATGCAATGAATATAATTAATTAGAAGAGTAAAGATGTCAACAATAAGAGTGTAGTGGAGATTTCTCTCCGACTACGTGAAAAATCACCTACCTTAGATCAAATGGATCTAAAGGTTGAGTTCATGGTGCAAGGGAAATACTCAACCTTGACTTATAAGAAAACAACAACAAATATTTTTACAATTCTAATTTTCTTTTAATTAATAAAAAATGCAACATACCTTTATAAAGTGGGCCACTGCATCCGTTTGAGGATGTGGTCCAACGGCTTCCACGATCTTGTTCTCCAATATTCTCCACCTATGGTTGTTAATGGGAATCTGAATAAAGGAGTGTATGGAGTAAACTCAACATACAATGTGGTATAGTGTGGCTAAAGGTAAGAATGGAAAGTGCGTCCAAAAATAAAAGTGAAAAGTGTTTGTGGGGAGACCTTCACAATGTATTTATAGGATGATCCAATATTTTGTTGCCCATGGTATTCGTCCATGGTATTTCATAGTGCATGTTATTTGTCCATGTTTTATGACCCATTCTCATTTTAGTTTTTTTTGGTCCTTTTTTGGGAGAATGGGGGTTTTGTTGCAATAAATGCACATCTTCCCTATATTTATGAGGGAAGGAATAATAAATAATTGGACTGATTTGGGGGGATTTAATTGTGAAGGTCAAAATGGAGGAATACTGATGGGATTATGATGTGGACAATTTTTTGTGTTTACAAAGAGACATGAAGACCAATAGAAGAAGGAAAATTGGCACCAAAAAGCGTCTGTATGCAATCTAATAAAAAAAATTATGTTTTAGTTTGGTTGATGAGATTCAATTTAAATTATGTATTTTTAATAAATATAGTTAGCATTGCCTAACTAAATGACAGTTAGATTCTCATACCATTTAGAGTAGAATGACAGTTAGAAGAGTGGTAGTCTCAAGAAGAACTAAAAGTTATTTTTAGTTTTCTAATAGTATGTGCTAAGTTATAATGGGTTTGTAAAGACATTTCTGCACAGTTTTGAGAATGAAAAGAGGATTCCTCCCTTTGTTATTTCAAGTATGCAAATTTTATTTTGTTTATTAATAATATTATTTCTCAATTGTCTTGACTCTTATTAAAGAGTCTTGTTGAAAAGTCAATGATTTACAAATGCTTGACTTGGCCAATATTTCATTATGTATTTGTTTTTTAGTTTCTTTGAAGTTCATATGGTGTATGCTTCACTTATGAATGATATATATTATCTCATGGTGTTATATTAGTTGAAATTTGAATGAAAACATAATCAATGTGCTCAATAGTGAATGTTTTTACAATGATTTGGTATTTAGTACTTAATTGTACATGATCTTGGACATTGATTTCTTAATGGTTTCTTTGTCGCATGTTTAAATAGCTACTACATTGAAATATCAAGTTGGGAGTCTCGTGATTTTCTTTTGAAGTTATTAGTTCCTTGGACTACCTTCCTCCATTGGAATTTTAGCTTATATTTTTTATATTTCATATATTCTTGCTAGTATTTGAAGTATTCTTTTATTTTTTCCACCTCTTTAACTATGATATATTGGAATATAGGGTTAAGGTTCCCACTTGCTATGTGTTTTTTTTTCATATCTTTATTCATACTTTTGCATCACACTTCTTGTTTATTTTTATTCTCATTACACAACAATCAATGATGAATATTTTATGCATAAAGGTTACCCCCTATGGATGCTATATTTTTCATGTTAGCCTAAAGTGGGTTGTGGATGCCTTGGCATAGTTCCTCAATATCTAGGAATATATCAATGAACAACATTTGGAAAGTATATTGTAATTGGATCTCTACTCATCTAGAGGTTTCCCCCACAAAGAAGCAAGTGAACATTGATTTCATATGTAAATTTAATTCTATTGTGGTATTTTGTTATCTACAATTGTCTTTTGTTGTGGTAATTTTATCCTTGATTCAAAAATATTTCTATATTCCATTATTTCTATTTTTTAATTTCCCACTCTATCATTAAGGTACATAACATATAGTATTATGATACTTTCTTGAGATGAAAATTTAGCAATTTTTCTAATATAGAGACATGTTTAGATGTCTAAATAACATGATGATTTATCATTTAATGGGTAAATATGTCATCAGGAAAGACTACATGTAATAAATACAAGAGTTTTTTCCTGGTTGGACACCCTTGGAACCTAAGTTGGTACACATTCAAGTAATAGAACATAAAAAAAACACATGTATATGTAATTTCACTTCCATCAAGTACATTGAAATTTCCCTAGGTAACCTAAAACTACATTTAGAAAATTCGATTGCCATCTTTTCTATAGTGGCATTGAACACAACATTTAGGAAGATTACTCTCTATTACTTGGGCAGTCAAGTAGTACAAATAAGGGCACGATCAAGCCTTTTTAGTTATTTCACTAAAAGATTAGGTCAAGTACTATTGTTGGACCCTACAAGTAGATCGAAGAGATATAACACCTTATGTTCCCTTGTACTTAGGAACCTAGAAGTTGTATCCTTTGTGAGCAATCCTTGAATTTACTACATGATTTATAGTGTTAATAATTTGGTAATTCTATAATGTTTGGGTAAAATTACAACTCTACCAAGAGTATCAAAAACATTATGTGTCTTGCACCCATGATTTTGACCTATCTCAAAAAAATACTTATATTGTATAAATCATATTGTTAACACTCTCCAGTAACCATTTTTGTGAACCCACATATTTAGACCCTTATTTCAAACCCCTCTAAATCCTTGGATTGAGTTGATTTCCTTGGTACAACTCTTTCATAACCATTTTTGTGTACCCAACCCCCCTATGGATAGCACTTGAGGAGGTGAATTATCCCATAAATTTTCCCACCTAAAGACACTATGTGATGAGTTGCAAAATAAGTGGGACCAAAACCACTCCTCTACTCAGCAAAATATTGATGACATCCATGGAAATATTGCCAAATCAGAGTCACTTTCAAACCAAATGAGCTAATTCATGATGTTATTTCCTTCATCATATTTAGGATACCTAGAGCCAAATCAACCTCCCCATGAGGAAACGTTTGACTCATCCAATCCCAATGGGCCTCACTCCACTCTTGTTGTCTATGAGTTGATGAATCAAATGTGGCACAAATTTCCTAAAGTTTATCTTGTCGAATTTGATGGGTAAACCCCACTATATGGGTCACTCAAATGGAACATTACTTTTCCTTACATGGCATCGCAGATAAAATGATGAACTTTGAGTGGGTTTGTTATCTTTGGATATTAAACATTTCCAATAGTTGCAATGGCATGATAAATTCTAGGGTTATATTTCTTGGATGCAATTTGTTTTATATCTCTATGAAAAATTTGAATAGAGTCCCACTATTAGCAACAATTGATCAAGCTCAAATGGTTTGGAATACTCAAAGATTTCATATCCTCTTTTGAGAAGCTATCCATTGCACTAAATATGGCATGTTTAATACTTTTTATAAGGAATGTTTCATCATTGGTTTAAAAGAATATATACATGCACAAGTCTTAATGGCTCACCCTACTAATTGGTTGGATTCCACTCATTGAACTAGAGAAGCATAAAAGGTAAATAAATATCAAATAAAAAATTCCTCATTTATTTCCCATCCCTATCCACCTACCTTCCCTTCCACTATTCCATCATCATCCTCTCCACCTCTCATGATTCAAAAGTTAAACCGATTTGAAATGGCCAAGCACCAACTCAAATGTCTCTGCTACAAGTGTGATGAGAATATTCCCATGACCATAAGTGTAAGGAGAAAAAACCATTTATGGTCATTTTAGATGACATTTCTGATGATGAAGTTGAATCTAACACCCATTAGCTCTCTCCTCTTTTTGTGGATGACATTTCCCAACTTGATCTATCGAAGGTTGAGCCCAATATATTTATACAATCCTTGGCTATCCTTTTTTTCCCCAAACCCTCAAAATTATTATCTACCTCAAACACCCTTAGCTTTTACTCTTAATTGAAAATGGTAGTACACACAAATTATGCATAATTTGGTACTACTATATCCTTGTTGTTAACAACCTCAAATGTGTTGATGTATATGTAACTTCGGAATGTATTCTTATATGTATTTTATATATTGTAACCCGATGTTTATTCCGGGATGTTTCTATTATGTATTTGAGTCATATTGTATTACCCCGATGTTCCGATCGGGAGGATTATTAATGTAAACAAGTCTTGTCAAGTCATTAGGTAAGTCCCCACAGTTTTGGGGCACTTGAGTTATTATACACTAATTAAGGTGTAGGCTCGAGTAGTAATTATTAGGGTTGAGACTACGTGTGAAATGGAAACTTAAGTGAACGGACTAATATAAATAGAGAGTGTGTGTCTCTCTATTTATCACTTGTGAATTACATCACTTTCTCTCTCAAGTGTGGCACACCTTTGGAGAAGGAAATACTTTGGCTTGACAGAAGACAGAAGGCTGCTGCTGTGTTGGGAGGTCATCTTACTGTTTTGGGTTTCACATCTTGTGGTGATACTATCTTAGAGGAAGTTGAGGGGTTTTCTCCATTTATGGTTTCCCCTATCAAAAATCTTTGTGTCTCTTGTCTCATGTGATGTGCTTATGTTATTGCTGTGCTTGTTATTCTCTCAGTGAAAAGATCATAACATAATGCTAGCTTAAATGTTGAAAAACTAACATGGTATCAGAGCTAACCTGAGAAGAAGACATTTTGCAGCTACAGAAACTAGGGCTTCCTATTTTGTGGATCTTCCTCCACATATTTTCAGCAAAAGTATGCTAGGATGACTCTCCATTGAAGGGTGCATCTTTATGTCGATACGGAATTCAATTTCAAGTATTTTCAGTTTCGATGTGGAAATTAGGGCTTTCTACAGAAGAGGAATTTTTGGGTGAGACTAGCATATGATTTTTCTCCTCATCAAAACCGAAATTTAGAGACCTGGAGCAATAAATTTGGTTGGGTGAAACTCCGAGAAAGCCAAACCCTAGTTTGACCCTGAGCTAGGAGAAACCCTAAATACTAAAAATGATAAGTTTTGGTACAGTCGCTATATTCAGAGATTGGCGAAGTCTCAGATGCTGAAAATTGTAGGGGCCGAAAATAAAATTCTAATTAACACTGTGTCCAAAGTTCATCTTCTGATTCGCTATATTCTGGGAGATATGATCTCTCCAAGTGAGGGTTCCATCCTCTTCCAGAAATCATCCATAAACAGGACACCTGAGGAGATCTGCAATATCTTGGGCTACAGAGGTCCAAATAGAATTCCTGAAGATGTTCCAGAAAGGGAACGGACTGTAATTTCTGTGGTATGAATTTCAGACTCAGAATATGAACCAGTGACACATGGAAGGCCGTACAACTTCGCTGTTATGAACAGTCCAGTAACAGATCACATTGGGAAAAGGATCATAAATCACAAATGGTGAAACAAATTCTGATGAAACCTATGGTGTTGCATCAGGGACATGCGAGGTTACCTCAGTGATAAATTTCAGACACATAGGATCAGTAATTTTGGAGATATCATAGAAACAGTAACAGGAATTTCTGCAGAAGAAATCAGAAAATTAGGGCTTCTTGTTCCGGGAGTTTCCCTTCACTGTTTTCAGAAAAGGAGTACATTGGACAGCTCCATTTGAAGAGATCTATCTGTTCATCCAATCAGATCTGAAATATTCCAAGTTTTGAAAATTAGGGTTTTTGTGACAAACCCTAGATCAACGAACTCCGGGACAAGGACGGACACCTCAAATCGGTAAGATCTAATCCTTTGCTATTTCCATTTGAGGTTCTCATTTCAATATGATATATCACATCAGCTTAGTTAAAATCTTGTGGAAGTTGACAAATTCCAAACCTGGAATTATATGATCTCTCTGAAGAAAATGGATTGGACACCTACATGAGGATGGAGGTTCCAGTTTCAGAGGGAGACGAGGCCAAAGAAGA
>LPNX010557563.1:974535-987343 GCA_001517045.1 Pseudotsuga menziesii
ATGTGGATTCCACATCCAGCATGAAAAAGGGTTGGCTTTGTGAAGACTCATCTAGTATGAAAAAGGACTAGCTCTGAGTAGATGGTACATCCAACATGAAAAAGGGCTGGCTCTGTAGAACTTCCGATGATGAGATAGTATACACATGATGATGACCAGTGGAGATCCAGATCGAGCTATGATCCAAATCCAGTTATGATGACTCCGAGAGATCCAGATCGAGTGATGATCCAGATCCAACAGTGATGATCCAGATCGAGAGATGATCCAGATCCAGTCTAGTGATCTTGATCCAGATCGAGTGATGATCTAGATCCAGTGATGCCATTTTATGATGATCCAGATCGAGAGATGATCCAGATCCAGATGACTTGAAGACAAAGATGACTTGAAGACGAAGATGACTCAAAGACGAATATGATCCAGTTGATGCATAGAAGAAGACCAGTGCTAAAAATTGTGTCGAACGAATACCTTCCTAGTTAAGAGGGAGTGTTGATGTATATGTAACTTCGGAATGTATTCTTATATGTATTTTATATATTGTAACCCGATGTTTATTTTGGGATGTTTCTATTATGTATTTGAGTCATATTGTATTACCCCGATGTTCCGATCGGGAGGATTATTAATGTAAACAAGTCTTGTCAAGTCATTAGGTAAGTCCCCACAGTTTTGGGGCACTTGAGTTATTATACACTAATTAAGGTGTAGGCTCGAGTAGTAATTATTAGGGTTGAGCCTACGTGTGAAATGGAAACTTAAGTGAACGGACTAATATAAATAGAGAGTGTGTGTCTCTCTATTTATCACTTGTGAATTACATCACTTGCTCTCTCAAGTGTGGCGCACCTTTGGAGAAGGAAATACTTTGGCTTGACAGAAGACAGAAGGCTGCTGTTGTGTTGGGAGGTCATCTTACTGTTTTGGGTTCACATCTTGTGGTGATACTATCTTAGAGGAAGTTGAGGGGTTTTCTCCATTTATGGTTTCCCCTATCAAAACTCTTTGTGTCTCTTGTCTCATGTGATGTGCTTATGTTATTGTTGTGCTTGTTATTCTCTCAGTGAAAAGATCATAACATAATGCTAGCTTAAATGTTGAAAAACTAACAAAATGGAGCTATGAAATGTGGTCTTAATTGTGAAAATGTGTGGCTTCAAATGGGTGATTATTCCCTCAAATCCCACATGTTTTGCATTCAAATGGGTGGGTGTGATATCGTATTGGGTGTTGAATGGTTACAAACATTATCTATATCACCATTGATTTCAATACCTTATACATGAGTTTCCAGTAGTGAGGGCATAACTACACTCTCAAATGATTTACATCTTGATCTCCAAATATTAGTAGTTCACACCATATGGAAAATATTCTTAAAATTTCATTTATGCATTATGTATCAATTCCATGGAATTCAATATTTTGAGACCCCTTCTTGGATCATCTCTATCCATCATACTAACTATAGGATGGGTAGTCACAATTTTCATGTTTATAAATTTCACTCCATTCTTTGAATTCATAACTAATTTAATCCATCCAATGGAAACATAAACTAATAAATATGTGTACATGTGTATGAGTGTAAAACACATTGGAATTAAAACTATGCCTCACACACACATCATGGAAGAACCATCATATTCATAACAAGAAGTAAATATAATCATTTCACATTCATAGACAAAGAGAATACTTATATTTTAAAAGACTAAGATCTAAGAAATAGGTTGTGTAAGAGAAATTTTCCACCCAACCATAGGTATCAAATGTAGATACCACCCCCAAATTGGTCAATGAGATCACCATGACAAAGGAAACCCCTACAAGGTTTTCTCTCTCAATACAAAACCCATTTTCTCTCATGCTTATCCAATATTATCATCACTAAGCAATTGCAAGAATCTCACAAAGCCCTTCCATCCATGGAACTCTCTTCTAATACCCCACCCAACATAAGGAAGGAGTTTCCCTTCATTTCTCTATAGTTCCCTCACAAAATCCAACCATTATAGTGCTTACTAATGTGTGTAGAAAGAGTCCAACATGTTGTATTCTCTTAAAGAACCTCTTATAACATCAATCCATGGATTCTCAAGCATCCAAGAGTAGAAAATACATAGTGAGTAAAGGAAGATATCTTTACCCTCCTCTATGCTCACACAGAATCATCCTCTTCACCTGAATGTTTGCAATTTCCTCTTCCCAATGTTATCTTTTGGTTAATTTCAAAGTCATATAATTGGCCATGGAGAAAAAAACATGAAGAAAACATAGTGTATGAATTCTACATGGAAAATAGTGATATACCCCAATGGATATAAGAGTATTGGTCATAATACAACTAACATTACTACTAACCATAGATTCAAGGACTCTTCCAGTCGTCATAAAAGTATATCCATCCATTGCTTTCATAACTACATGATAATAATTTCTCCACCAACCTCACACACGCATTCAATGATTGGATTTAATAAGGAAAAATGAATTAATTGGCTCTCTTAAGGAACACGACATAAAATATATTAGTTTTAATGTTAACACTTGGTAAAACAAGATTTATTCTCCTATAGGCCTTGTTTCCTCTCCCCTCTAGTGGAATCATATCCCTCTAGTACTCTTTGCATAGCCATCTTGGACCATTTTATTGATTTTCAACATAATATTTACATAGATTTTGAGTCATCATGACAAACCTACATTATATATGTTTATCCATTCACTAGTTGGGCCTTGGACTTGATCATATTTACATACTATGAATCCAATATACTAGCATATTTACATCATTTAATACATTCTAAGGGTAAAAACTAGGGGTATTACAGTCCCCTCCCCCTTGTAATAAAAAAATCCTTGGCGTTTTATCAAAATTAGAACACAAATGGATATTATTCTCTCATGGCATCCTCCAGCTCCCATGTATCCTCATTGGCACCAAAGTGCTTCAACTGCACCTTTACTTGTCTGATGTGTCAGTTTCAGAGATGAATGTTACTTTCCTATCAAAAATTAATAGTGGCTCTATTTGGAGCTCTTCCTTGGGTTCCACATAGATCACATCCCAATCAAGCACATGGTTAGGATCTTGTACATATTTATTAATAAAAAAAACATGAAAACCATTATGAGCACTAGTGTTAGCAGGTAATGCAATTCTATATGAAACTATCCCTATCCTCTCAATCACTTCAAATGGACCACAATATCTCGGTGACAACTTGGCACAATTTCCAAGTTTCAAGGAAATATTCATTGGCCTCACTTGAAGGTAAACATGATCGCCAACATTGAATTCCCTATGCACTACATTCTTATCTTCATAGATTTATGTACATATTAGGTTTCCTTCACGTTATTCCTACTCTATGTAACTTCTTATTCCATTTCCTTAAGCATTCCTTCCCCAAACATGGTTTTTTTCAATTGATTATCCCAACTCATAGGTGTCTTACACCTTCTACCATAAAAATATTCAAATGGACTCATTCTCAATGATACTTTATTCCCATTGTTATATGCAAACTCTACCAAGTATAGATAATCTTATCACTTGGATGGTTTATCCATCACATGCATGTGAATCATGTCTTCAATAATTGTATTTACTCTTTATGTTTTCCCATCTATTTGTGGATGGTAGTCAGCGCTAAAATTTAGTTGTGTACCCCAATTTGCAAAAATACTTTTCTTAACATTAGATGTAAACTTTGTATATCAGTCACATACAATTTCCTTGGGTAACCCATGTAATTTCAATATTTCTTTCATAAACATCATTTCCTTTTCATTAGCCTCATGAGTAGATTTAACTGAACTAAAATGTGTTTCCTTAGATAATTTATCCACCACATCCATGACATAATCATGATTTATTGAATTAGTTGGTAACCCAATGATCAAATCCATAGTTGCCACTTCCTATTTCCATTCTAAAATTGGCAAAAGTTGTAATAAACCTCTTGGGTGTTGATGTCCATCCTTTACTTGTTGGAATTTCATACATCTAGAATAATGCTTTGAAGTATACTTCTTCATTCTTGGTCAAAAATATTGTTTCCTTACTATATAAACTGTTTTATGGTATCAAAGAGGGACAACATATGGAAATTTATGGATTTCATCCATAAAATTTATTCTCAAATATGCAACATTAGGAATATACATTCTAATTTTATAGGTAAGAAGTCCATCATCCTCCAAATTATAACCTTCGTACTATTTTTCCAAATTCTATTTTTGTAATTTTTCCTTTACTTGCACATAGTGTTCAACTTCAACAAGGGAATTAGCATTTCTTTGTTTTAAATCTGTTTGGCAAATAATAATGGTTTCCACATACATTATATGCATTTTTCTATTGACTGCAACGACAACTTTTTTTCTTTCCATTTTATGTGTTTGATTTCAAAATCAAATTCACACAAAAATTAAGGCCATGTAACTTTCCTCGCAAATAATGCTGGCTACTCAAACACATATTTTAGATCATAGCATTCAATTATAATATCAAATTTCCTACCCATCAAATAATACCTCCACAATTTCAAAGAATGCACTATGGAAGCAAGCTCTAAATCATGTTCCTTTATATTTTTTGAATCATAACATACCACATGATTATCTTGCAAAATAACTCCTTTGATTCCTTCTTTACATGTACACACCACAAAATCCTTTTCTCTTTTTGTAATTTTCAAAATTGGAGAACTAGTCAAAATCTTCTCCAATAGCTAGAATATTTTCTCACATTCTTGTGTCTACTAAAATTTTATTATATTCTTTTGCAAAGAAGTAATTGGGTGTGCAACCTTGGATAATCCTTTAATTAACCTCCTACAATAACCAACGACACCCATAAAATATCTCACATATATCACATTCCTTAGAGTTTGCTAGTGCATAATGGCCTCAATCTTTTTTGAATTCACGATTATTGTTTCCTTTGAAATAATGTGACCCAAATAATTAATTTTCTTTTGATAGAAATCACATTTTCTTATCTTTGCATACAAATTATTTTCTCTTATCACTTGCAAAACCATTTTCAAATATTCATCATGCTCCTTTTCACTCTTAAAATAAATAAGAATATCATCCAAAAAAACTAACAAAAACTTATCCAAGTACTTATATGAAAAGATTATTCATGATACACATGGATATAGATGGTACATTAATGAGACCAAATGGGAGCACCACAAATTCAGTGTCCGTAGTTTTTTCTAAACATTTTTTGTGGATGTCTTCTTCCTTAATTCTAACTTGATGGTAACTAGACCTCAATTCAATCTTTTAAAATAGTTGTTTCCCTCTCATTTGATAAAAAAATGTCACTAATTAAAGGTAACATGTACTTTTTATTCATTGTAACCTTATTTAGTTACATGTAAGAAATACACAATGATAGAGTTCATTTCTTTTTTTTCACAAATAGCATTGGAGTTCCCCATGGACATACACCTGGTCAAATGTATTTATTTTCCAACAAATCTTGCAATTGTATTTTCAACTCTAGCAATTATGGAGTAGTCATTCTATAAGGTATCTAGGACAATGATGAATGTGACACCCCGGTTTTGACCCCATTTGCATTAAAATGTATATGATGTATATATTGTAATTAATCATGGTGTGGAGCTAAAGGAAAAATCCCCATCATCGATTTAGTGTTTTATGTTTCAGTGATTAAAATCGATGTCGATGGTATTTTGTGCTAGCCAACATGTTATAATTTTGGACATCATGTAAGTATGCAATTTAATTAAAATACCGACAATCAGCTATGTCAATGCAACATTAAAATACATGGGGACATGATTTCCTAAGGATAAGAGGGGGGAGGATATTCAAACCTTTGGGACAATGGGGAAAATCCAAATGTCAAAGGGAGAACCCATCAAACTATCAACTAACCATTTTGTCTCTTGTGCCCAATCATTTAATTCTTCCAGAAATTGGTTGAGTTAGTTATTGCATGGGATGGGTAAGGTATGGAGGTCAAAATTCGAATTGGGTAGAGCACCAGTTTTTGGAAAAACATGTTTTGACTTATGATCCAAGTAAATGCCCATTTTTTCTGCCCATTCCCTCATACATTCACATTGTTGTCTTCCCCACGTTTTTGGAGCTCCTGGGAATTCTCCATGGATGTTTTTGCTATGTTCTTCATTTTTGCCATGGATGGGAAGTGGCTTTGTTGACATTCAGTGGTTGGGATCTCTGCTGGGCATTTTTGTGTTGTTTCTACATTCCCACAGTTGGGAATTTCGTGTTTTCTGTGTTGCATAGCCAATGGGGGACAAATCCATGAATTTAGGGATTGAGGGAGCCATTTTTTCCAATGTGAAGCCATAAAACATTTCTGTAAATCGAATTGCTCTCCTAGAACCATTTTCCCCCATATTCAAATTCATTTTTGGCTCCCAAGTCAATTTTCCTCAAATCCCGAGGTTGTATTTTGTTGCGTATGCATATTTTATTTTTGTCTCATTTGGTTTGGAGTGGAATTGGGTATGAACTAACCCAATAAACCTAGTGTAGGAAGGAACCTCATAGACAGATCTAGAGGGGTTAATTTTTTTCTTTGCACACCCTGAATAACACTGGAATGGAATGCATAGCCTAAGGGACTGTGTAGAAGATAAGGGAAATGCTTCCTTGTGTTGGGTGTGTAGATGTTTTAGGAGCCAAGCCAGATCTAGTGTAGGTGTCCATAGCTCTGTGGTTGAGCTCACTAGCTTAGCAGTTCAAGCTTTCCACCTCCTTAGCATCCTAATAAACCCAAATGTAGTTTTGGATTGGCTAAATTTTGATGTATCCTCGGCTATGTGTGAGTCTGCTAGTGTTTTCTTATTCCTTGTGGGAATCATGACTAGCTCAGGGGTGGTAGTGCTGCTGAGAGATTGATGAGCACACTAGCCTATGGTTGGGTGGAACGTTGCAGCGACGTAGCTGGTTGTGGGACAAGCTTCGTCCAAGATAAGTATTATTGTGTTTAAATATCTGCACTGTATGTGTTTATGAATTAATATGAACATGTTAAATGCTTGAATGGAATGTGTTTTTCTTCCGCTGTATGAAAATAATTTATGCATATTTGTATGTTTTTTTTATTTCATCGCATTTTATCTTACGTTCATGGGGCTTAGATTGCCCGATATTGATAGCATTATAGTCGTGCCCTCTCTCTGGTAGAGGGGTGGGGACGTGACAATGAATATTTTGGCATAAGATCAATTGCGAAATAAATATCTCTCTTTGGATAAATTCCTATCACTTCATTAGGGAACACAATATTGAATTATTGCAAGAATTCATAGTCCTCCAACTTGGGAACTTTATTTTCTACTCTATCCAATACATGGGATACTGTTGGGTAAAATATGCACTATCTAATTCAACACTTAATTGTCAACCCGGGAAGGGAGCTTGTGAGATGCAAACACTATATATGCAGGATTGAAGGCTTGAACTAGCCTAAGCTAACTAAAGATGCAAATGTGCTAACATGCAACTATATGATTTTAATCTACATGCATGACTTTCATAATTTAAATGCAAGAATTTAATCTATCTATGAAAACAGGAAATTAACTAAGAACTTGAGAAGTAACTATAATTTCAAATCTAATCTAATGTTATATTAATCTAATCTATAAAGGTAGGAAACTGATTAATAACTGAGATTCAAACTATTCTAATGCTATGCTAATATATTCTATAGAAGGGAATTGCAGATACTAATCTAGAAAGTAGTTGCTTGGTCTAAAAATGACTTAACTAATGAAAGAAAAACTAACTATTTGCAGCAAATTACCTTACCTATGTTATGAATTGAAGACTATTCCATTTATGCATAAGTAAATGCCTATCTAAGAATGCAAGTGCAACTGAATTATGGAAAGCAATGAATTATTTAATTACAAATTCATAGAAAGAAAAACAAGTAACTATAGATTCATAGAAAGCAAAGAAAATATTATTCTAAAAACCAAGCGTAAATAATTGCATTGCAAAACAGTAAACTAATCAAAGCAAACTAAACTTGGAGCTTTATAGTCAAATCTGAAACTAACTACAAAACAATAACTGAAAATATATTCAATTTGTAAGCAAAGATACAACAGAAAAACAAAATACTTCTATGCTACCTCTTCAACAAACTATACCATAAACTAAAGAATGTTAACCAATCATAAAAAGATAATGCAACTGATTTACAACTTGAAAAGTAAACTTACACTAAACTAGGTTATGTGAACTTTTATCATCAAACCTTAAAATACTGAAAACCAATGCATCTTTAAAATCTAAATGAACCTATTAAGATTGAATTTGAAACTAAGTACTAATCTTTTACATTTGCTGAAATGAAATAACTTGAAGAAATAAAACTAACAAAGCCTAAGACAATGAAATGTTGTGTAATTGAAAATGAAAGACTGATTATGGACTCAAATGAAATTTGAAAATGGAATGTTGAACCTATTTCAAAAATGAGACAAACTAACATTCAACAAATTATATGAAATTTTTTTAAACAAGATTAAGTTAATCTAGGTTTTAGGCATGAAAACAAATGAAAGTAACTCATAAACTATTTAAGTCATAAACAAATATAAAACTATGTTGCTTCTATTGAAACCATAATTATTTTTCACTTGAAGAGTAAAATATATGTCGAATGTAAATGGATTTTATCATCATTAAAACTGAAATAATTAATCTATGTGTTATATAGAACTAAATATGAATTGATAGAGGTGGATTCAAATCCCAACTAGCTACATACCATGGTGGAATGCTGGAAAATTAACCTCTACCTTAACTAACTATTTCTGCAAAAAACGAAATCCTGAAAATTCAGAAAATGAATTAAAATTATGTTTAAGTGTGAATTAAAGGCTAAACGATAGTCTGCATTAATGTGCGAACAAAAGGCTGAAAAACAGTCTACATTAAGGTGCGAACAGAAGACTGAAAAACAATCTAAACAGAGGGAGGATTGGCCGGCCATATGGATTCTGAAGGCATAAATTGCATAAAAATGCATGAAATTATATGTTATAAACAACAAAGTATAACCTATAGGAAAATGAACTACTTGCTTGCATAAATGAAATGATTTACAGGAAAACGTAATAGATATATAAAAAACGAAATGACTTAGCTATAAACATAAAAAAAATGATGAATACACACAAATAGAACCTCTCATTGTTGAGGGGGCCTTCTCGGCAATCAGAGGCTGCGTTCCTATGCTACTCAGTCACTGATCATTAACATAGAACTGAGAATGATCACCAACAACTGAAATAGAAACTTTTTATTAAACTAAAGCAAAGTTTACAAAGCGTTTTTCTCCCCTCCTCTTCAAAACCAAAGAGGTATTTATATGATGATTACAATGGATATCAGGTCGACCACCTCTTTCTAATAATAGAGGTTCATTACTACTGTAACAACTACCCATCAAAATAGGAACGAATTCAAAAAATGACCAACCTCAATTTTTGGAAAAGTTGGTTTCAAAGAACCATGATTTTCTCCCAAATGGCTTTGTATTTTGCAGAAATTCCACGTGTGATTGAAATGGGCCTATTCTACACCAAACCCATGTGCCAGAATTTTCAATCTTGCTTCTAGTTTCTCGCAAATCTAGCCCAAAAATCAATTGTCTGTTAAAAACACGTGGTCTGCATGGGCGTCTGGATGAATGTCTGGATGACCTATAACTAAAATTTGTTCATAAATCCGAATTTTGAGCAAATTTTCTACTAGTTTGTTGGCCACATTGATGGTTGGGTTCTAGATTCAGATCGTGGCCAGATTCTATTGTTGCGTCATGCGATTGTCCATCCTTTTCATCATCATGCTGCATGCCCTCCTCCTCGTGAGTTTCACGACCTGCACATAACGTTACATAAGCATTAAACCATGGCAATAAGATTTAAAACATGAAAGGGAATCATATTAATATATTTGTTTAAGTGGGAAGTCAACAAAATGGTTATAAAACATAAAAGGAAATCCATATATGTTTTATGTGTTTTAAGCAATCGAAATATATTATGGCTTATTAACATGTAATTTTCATACTTTAACACATTCCCACTTTAAACCTTTTTCCACATATTTTATTTTATGTGTTTCCATATTTGTTTGATATTAATTTCTTTTTACTTTAGATTTTAAACAAATTTTATCTTAAAAAGATTAATAATAATCCTTCTTCGATATTCCATTAAGTATTTCTATGAAACTTATCATCAGTCCCTGGTTTTGATTTTCATATATAGGATCAACAGAGCCAATGAGAAAATAGAAAACAAGGGTAAACCAAACCAAGAACCTAATAAAAGAAAAAATGTCATCAAACCTAGTGCGAAACTTAGGACCGAAAGAAGGGGCTAAATGGAGTGCAGAATGTCTATTATTTGCAAAATACTACATTTAATACATAAAAATAACATATTTGTCTTATTTTACATTTACGAGATTTTAATTGATAAAATAGAGTAAAAGACAACCTTAGTGAACATAGATGTATCAAATTACGGTAAATAGGTCAGAAATTAATGTAAATAAGACCATTATAAAAGACAATTTCGGGGCCCAACATATCCCTAGACCAAAGGTATGGAACGTCCTTGTGCCATGAATGAATCAGAAGTTGTCTTTCATTTATTCAAAAACTCTGATTGATCATAAATAGTTTATAGGCAATCATTCAGCAAAACAAAGCCATCTTTATTACTACATGAAAACTAGAACTTAGAAAAAAAAAGGTTATGTTATGAGATGACCAAAACAACTTTGTATTATTTAATATTTCTTAATACATAAGATTCCACCACTAGTAATAATTCATGCTTATGAAGACCATATAAATTAATTGAGACTCCCTCCCCTAGACCGAAGGTATGGCATGTCCTTGTGCCATGAATGAATTAAGACTGGATTAAAATAGAAAACATGAGGGTATATATAGTCTATAAAGCCTATAGGAATCCAATCATCCCTGCTACTTCTCAAAGGTTTATCGTCATTCAAGTAATTATGGACAGAGTTTGCATTTCAATTTCATTAGACTCCTAAGTTTATGGGTCCCACTTTTAGGATAGTGACATCCTAGGTATGGTATGAATTTAGACAACAGGGTCTTAAGTGCAACTTACAAACATTCTCAAATGGCATATTGATGTAGTTCATTTTAGATCAACCATGCATACCTTCCTCCGGTAGACCCACAACAACCTTTATTATCATAGATTCATTTTCATATATATATATATATAGAGAGAGAGAGAGAGAGAGAGAGAGAGAGAGAGAGAGAGAGAGAGACTTTTTCTCTCTTTTTAACAAGCTTTCCTTCCCAAGCATATTCCCCTCTTTTAGTCAGGCTTGTTCAGTACCCCATCGGGTTTACCTGGTCATACCATAAGTTGGTACCCGCTACCAGCTAGCATGTTCAGTACCCCATCAGGTTAACCTCTTAAACCTGTTTTCTATCAGAGGTTATTTTCCCCATGTTTCCAATCCCTATAGATATTCAGAAAATGATTTTGCCTATGAAGGAGTAGTGGGGGAGCAGCTCTGAAAACCATGCTATAGGGTGGGATGGTATATCGAATATTGGAGGATAACTAGTCTTCTCTTTTTTATTATCATGGAACCAAAATAAAGGCTGCAAGAGGAATCTACTGAATCAAAGATACACACAATTGATGTTTTTAGTGTAAAGTGGATGAAGCCATAAGATAATGAATGAAAGGTGTCTCTAGTCCCAAATCTCACCTCTTTCATATAGAGTTATAGTAGTGTTCCCCACAAACTAGGAATTCCATTCGCCCCTATGCTACCCTGTAGTAAAGATGCTTAAATAACATGCCCTGATAATGAAGCTAGGATGTACAAGTGACCTCTAAGTTTTAGATAGACCTTAATTTATGACAAATCCCCATGATATTTAAAGTTGGTCTTAAGTAACTGGTATAATAAGAAATATGCATGTATGAAAATGAATAATGATGTAAGATAGTTTTGGTTTAGTCATTAACATGATCTTCTTCTTAGTTCTTTTATTTGAAAAATAAAACAAAAAACGAATTTGCATTATTCCCTAAAGTAAGAATGCAACATTTTATTTATATACATATTTCCCTACCCTAAGAAGAAAGAAAATGTGGTTATTCAAGTATATGAGTTTTACCAATGAAACCAAGTGCGAAGCAAAATGAGAATTGTACATTTATCCACATATGAAAAGATTGTTGCAGTGATTACCTAAATGTGAAAGTTCAACCAACTTACTTTTCTTTGCATCAATAGGTGTCGAATTAAGGAATGGTATTGCGATCGAGTTACCTCCTGAAACCATCTTTTGATGTAGTCTTGGTACTCACCTTTCTTTGCTATGTCATACATATCCTCTTCTTGTAGTTGAGCAGTTGTTTGAGCACATGATGGATCTGTTAGCTTGCATGTAAAGAACTCTTTAATTTCTGGTTGCTCTCCTTCATATGTAATCCCCAATGTATCAGCTTCTTTTGTAGTCTCGCAAAGAACATCTTTTTGTTGTTCTTGGTATTTTGGTTCGTCTTTTATTTCAGGAGAGGTTGATAAGATCTCAACTGCTGTCAAGCTAGTTTTTACCTGGTGAGAATCATTCCCAGCTACTACTAAGATTTGAGAGAGTTCTCTTAAACTGATGGTCACCTCTGAATCCATGTCTTGGTTGGTAGCTCTTGCTTCACACAACTATTAGTGGTTGGGGCTCTTACTGCACCCAAAATTT
>LPNX010557563.1:987478-1046693 GCA_001517045.1 Pseudotsuga menziesii
AAACAAATGAACCAAGCATAACAGATCGAAATTCAACCCCTAATCTTGCTGAAGAGATAACACACTTGCACTAGAGTAAATGGAAAGAAAGTAAACTACCTAAATTTTCAAGAAGTACACTTAAGAGAAGTAAATCAAACTTTGCTTGAAGTAAACACACTTGTGTGAAAAATAAACAACAAGGATTTGGGGCGACCCACTAAATTGGATGCATCAAGTTGTCACACTATGGAAATTCCATAGTGAAGTCATCTTTGTGTCTTATAGTTTCCCCTCCCCCTTGCTGTGTAATGTAAATCCAACCTATCTACCATTATCTACCTAGACTACAATCCCTTTAGCACCTCCCCGGCAATGGTGCCAAAATTTTGGATAAAATATGCTCTATCTAATTCAACACTTAGTTGTCAACCTGAGAAGGGAGCTTGTGAGATGCAAACACTATATATGCAGGATTGAAGGCATGAACTAACCTAAGCTAACTAAAGATGCAAATGTGCTAACATGCAACTATATGATTTTAATCTACATGCATGACTTTCATAATTTAAATGCAAGAATTTAATCTATCTATGAAAACAAGAAATTAACTAAGAAGTACTTGAGAAGTAACAATAATTTCAAATCTAATCTAATGTTATATTAATATATTCTATAAAGGCAGGAAACTGATTAATAATTGAGATTCAAACTAGTCTAATGCTATGCTAATCTATTCTATAGAAGGGAATTCAAGATACTAATCTAGAAAGTAGTCACTTGGTCCGAAAGTGGTTTAACTAATGAAAGAAAAACTAACTATTTGCAGCAAATTACCTGATCTATGTTATGAATTGAAGACTATTCCATGTATGCATAAGTAAATGCCTATCTAAGAATGCAAGTGGAACTAAGTTATGGAAAGCAATGAATTATTTAATTGCAAATTCGTAGAAAGCAAAACAAGTAAATGCAGATTCATAGAAAGAAAAGAAAATATTATTCTAAAGACCAAGCGTAAATAACTGCGTTGCAAAACAGTAAACTAATCAAAGCAAACTAAACTTGGAGCTTTATAATCAAATCTAAAACTAAGTACAAAACAATAACTGGAAATATATTTAATCTGTAAGCAAACCTACAACAAAAAACCAAATACTTATACGCTACCTCTTCAACAAACTATACCATAAACTAAAGAATGTTAACCAATCATAAAAGATAATGCAACTGATTTACAACTTGGAAAGTAAACTTACACTAAACTAGGTTATGTGAACTTTTATCATCGAACTTTAAAATACTGAAAACCAATGCATCTTTAAAACTTAATGAACCTATTAAGCTTGAATTTGAAACTAAGTACTAATCTTTTACATCTGCTGAAATGAAATAACTTGAAGAAATAAAACTAAAAATCCCTAAGACAATGAAATGTTGTGTAATTGAAAATGAAAGACTGAAAATGGAATGCTGAACCTATTTCAGAAATGAGACAAAATAATATTCAACAAATTATATGACAACATTTTAAACAAGCTTAAGCTAATCTAGGTTTTAGGCATGAAAACAAATGAAAGTAACTCATAAACTATCTAAGTCATAAACAAAAATAAAACTATGTTGCTTCTATTCAAACCATAACTATTTTTCACTCGAACAATAAAATATATGTTGAATGTAAATGGATTTTATCATCATTAAAACTGAAATAATTAATCTATGTGTTAATATAGAACTAAATATGAATTGTTAGAGGTGGATTCGAATCCCAACTAGCTACATAACACGGTGGAATGCTGAAAAATTAACCTCTACCTTAATAACTAATTTTGCAAAAAACAAAATACTGAAAATTCTGAAAATGAATTAAAATTCTTTCTAAGTGTGAATTAAAGGTTGAACGACAGTCTGCATTAAGGTGCAAACAGAAGGCTGAAAAATAGTCTGCATTAATGTGCGAACAGAAGGCTAAAAAATAGTCTGCATTAAGGTGTAAACAGAAGGCTGAAAAACAATCTAAATAGAGGGACTACTGGCTGACCGTATGGATTCTGAAGGCATAAATTGCATAAAAATGCAGGAAATTATATGTTATAAACAACAAAGTATTACCTATAGGAAAACGAACTACTTGCTTGCAGAAATGAAATGAATTATAGGAAAACGTAATAGATATATAAAAAACGAAATGACTTAGCTACAAACATTAAAAAAAACTGATGAATACACACAAATAGAACCTTTGGTTTTTGAGGGGCCCTTATCAGCAATCAGGGGCTGCGTTCCTACGTTACTCAGTCACCGATCATTAACAAAGAAATGAGAATGATCACCAACGACTGAAATAGAGACTTTTTCTAAAGCAAAGTTTACAAAGTGTTTTCTCCCGTACTCTTCAAAACCAAGGAGGTATCTATATGATGGTTACAATGGAGATCAGGTCGACCACCTCTTGCTAATAATAGAGGTTCATTAATTTTGTAACAACTACCCATCAAAATAGGAACGAATTGAGAAAACAGTCAACCACAATTTCTGGAAAAGTTGGTTTCAGAGAACCATGATTTTCTCCCAAATGGCTTTGTATTTTGCAAAAAATCTCCACGGTGATTGAAATGGGTCTATTCTACACAAAACCTATGTGCCAGAATTTTCAATTTCGCTTCTGTTTTACTACAAATCTAGCCTGAAAATCAATTGTCTGTTAAAAACACGTGGTCTACATGGGTGTCTCTATGAACGTCCGGATGACCTATAACTAAAATTTGTTCATAAATCTGGATTCTGAGTGGATTTTCTGCTATTTTGTTGGCCACATTGATGGTTGGGTTCTAGATTCAAATCGTGGCCAGATTCTATTGTTGCATCACGTGATTCTCCATCCTTTTCATCCTCATGTTGCATGCCCTCCTCGTGAGTTTCGCGGCCTGCACATAACCTTACATAAGCATTAAACCATGGCAATAAGATTTAAAACATGAAATGACATCATATTAATATATTTGTTTAAGTTGGAAGTCAACGAAATGGTTATAAAACATAAAAGGAAATCCATATATGTTTTATGTGTTTTAAGCAATCAAAATATATTATAGCTTATTAACATGTAATTGTCATACATTAACACATTCCCACTTTAAACCTTTTTCCCCATATTTTATTTTATGTGTTTCCACATTTGTTTTATATTAATTTCTTTTTACTTTAGAATTTAAACAAATTTTATCTTAAAAAGATTAATAATAATCCTTCTTTGATATTCCATTAAGTTTTATTTAAAGTATTTCCATGAAACTTATCATTAGTCCCTGGTTTTTATTTTCATATACAGGATCAACAGGGCTAGCGAGAAAATAGAAGGCAAGGGTAAACCAAACCAAGAACCTAATAAAAGAAAACATGTCATCAAATATAGTGCGGAACTTAGGACCAAAAGAAGGGGTTGAATGGAGTGCAGAACATCTATTATTTGCAAAATACTACATTTAATACATAAAAATAACATATTTGTCTTATTTTACATTTATGAGTTTTTAGTTGATAAAACAGAGTAAAAGAAAACCTTATTGAACATAGATGTATCAAATTACAGTAAATAGGTCAGAAATTAATGTAAATAAGACCATTATAAAAGACAATTTCGGGGCCCAATAGATACATATAATTGACAACCCTTCCTGAAACACTTCTTTAATTGTAAGTCTAAAATATACCTAATATAAACCATCTTCAGAATTGCCTTTACTATTCTTGGATTTATTTCTTCATCTATGAGTTCTAAAGTCTTGTTGTAGCAATAAAGTTTAACTTGATGTGCTCCCAACCAATCCATTCCAATGAGAACATCATAGGAACCAAGTTGAAACATATTTAAATTTTTCAATGTGAAGAGTCCATCCATCTCTAATGGACACTTATTCACCACTTAGCTAACTTTTCTTTTGATTATGGTGGCTAGTTGAACCATCCATGATTTATTATGTTTTATTTTTGGAAATCACAAATCTAAAAAAAATTAGGAGTAACATAACTACGAGTAGATATAGGGTCAATTAAAATAAAAATAGTTTTCTTATCAACCTTACCTTCAACCTCAACCACCATTGATTGATGGTTTTCTTGGAAATCCTCGATTGTTTTATATATTCTAGGGACATTCTTTGCTACATCACCTATAGTTTCAACCTCTCGGATGTTGTGAACATGTTTGACACTCCCATTCCAATGTGGAAAATTTATGATAAAGTGGTCCTCTCCCCATCCCCAACATTGAAGGGGATCCCTTGTCTTATTTCCCATGAATTGATTCTAATATAATATTTGTCGAGTCCTTAAATTTTGAATTGGACTAATAAGGAATCAAAAGAAGAGAATTCAAAGGGAGATAGTTGCAGAAAGGAAGGAAGTTGTGGAAGAGTACCAAAAGTAATGGAAGTACCGAAAGTTGCAAAAGAAAGGTAACAACCACAACCATTTTGGACATGTTTTGGAGACAATGCACAAGTATAAAAGGAATCCGAATATGGGAGTAGAGAAGAGTGAGAAAGAGCACATGCATGTAAGTGCCCAAGCTAAGAAGACCCAAGCATCAGAAAGAGCTAGTTGCAGACAAATAAACACAAATCTATGGCATGGGTTTTGTAATGGGGATTGGGTTATGTTACATTAAGTATTTATCTCGCAATGGGTAATTCCGTGGAGAATGTAAGGATTGAATCCATAAGGTTTCTCCTGTAATGAATTTTAATTTAATGGAAGATATTGTTGGGACCCTTTTTAAATTCTTTATTTTGAATATCTTGATGATGTTTGCTTTCTATTTATAGTATTGATTTCAAAGGATGAATGGTGAATATGATTAAGTGTTTTTTTTGTATAATGAACACTAATTTAATGTATACTATTGTAAAACCCAACACAACCATGTAGTTAACTAATCCCTGCTCTATGTAGTCTTGTTTATTCTTTAGGTGAGACATTCCCTCTTAAGGGGATTGAAAACTCCAATACACTAGACTACAATGACGCCCCTTTGTTAGCCCATGCCCAAGAACCTTGGTCTCCATTTTGTGACAGCAAATGGTTCCATTACTGTAAATTGGTTCTTAATGGGACTCAATTAACTATATGGATGAATTGCAGATAAGAATTCAAACATAGTATTGGAGGGAAAAGAATCCCAATGAATTCGTAACTTAAGAGGTTGATCTATGAGGGTGGGTAGTAAAAAAAATCAAGCAATATATTTTCTATGGAGGACCACTTCTAGATCAATATGGAACTTTGTGGGTTGAACTTCTAGTAAACCTATCATAGTGGTTGTGGAAGCTTACAAAAGCACCTAAGTATTGCAACAAATAAAGGAATGTTGTGGTGTGTACTACGAGAGATAATATGAAGTTGAATCAACTAGTCTCACCCTTGAGCTGATGATTTATAGGTAGAAAGTACTATGTTTGGTTATATTCTAGAGTCTGTAGTAGAAAAAACCCATTATGCACTAAAATCTAATGTAAAAATCATGAGAGGAGAAAGAGGAAGACTATGGATCAATAATTGGTATGTTGAATTTGTGCTTTTACCTCTAGATTAGATTAGAATGGATAATTAAAAACCTCTTTCCTGGTGTTAAGGTTGTGGAAGTGAAACTATGTTATGTAAATATATTGACCACCAATAGAGGGGGTTGAAAATTTTGAAGCCAGGGATGAGAGAGAAGAATGAGAGAAACAATTAAAGAAAAATAGTAGAAAAACTAGTTAAGAGAAGCATAGAGGAGAAGTGTGCAACTGGAAAAAAGTATAAGGAATGGGGAGAATAGTGAAGAAATTTAAGAGGAGCTATGTCATATGAACCAGAGAGAGGAGTTGACTAGAAACAAATTAAGAGAAAATAGGATGGACATGTTGAACATCCCAGTAATAGGAAGTTGGGGCAAAGGCACTAGCAGGAGGAAAGACAATTTAGACCAATTGTCGCATAAGGAAGTGCTTCATCAAACACTGGTCTCAACCCTAAATGCACATGAGGATCATCAATAACTATTAGGACCTATGGAAAATGGAATTTATTAACACTCCATTTTAACAGTTGATTTTAGGGGCTTGACGGGAGTTCGGTAAGGGTCCCAGCCCCTCGAATTTCATGTGACCACCCTTCAACAAAGAAAGTGGTAGGTGTGTTGTAACATTGAGCAGGATTCATAATCAAGGGATGCAATTGATCAGGGGAAGATCCACGATTCCGAACCGCTTCGTGTGAGAAAACATGCACGGTCAAAGATTCCATCTAGGATTGCGAAATGTGTTTAAGACCAGAGGATTTTGACGATTGAGATGAGGTCTGGGGCAGATCTATGGCCTGAAGAGATTTCATGATCCATACTTGTGCAGATAAAACTGCAATCTCAAATCATGAAAAGGTGTAGGGGTCACAAAGATCAATGGCCATGATGAAGAAGGAGATAAATGTACGGCTACGGTTCATTTCGCAAGGCAAACTAGCACGGACGAACATCTAAGTTTCCCATTGCGAAAGATGGTGGGGCCCACTCCAATCAACGGCTGCACGAAGGGTCGATCTCAATAAATGGTGAAGAATGTGTCACAGACCAGAACTGCCTACAGTGTTCAGAAGAGAAAAGTTGGCGGTAGGAGGAATGGAATGTGGACGGTGGATATGATAGATTCCTTTGATCAGATGGCTGAGAAGACTCCCGAGGTGCAGATCTCTCCTCTAGTGTGGAGATCATAGTAGAGGAGACATTCACGTGTGTATTCTGTGCTCTCACAAATTGGCCGATTTCTCCGACGCCATTTAGGATATGCCTGAGGTGGAGGTCTTGTCCCTCCACACTGTTTTCTCGGTTCGCAAGTGTGGCACGTGGTTCGTTTCAAAGGAAGCCATGAGAAAGATAGAGGTTTGATTCACTGAGGCAAAAAACCTAGAATTTACATGAGGTCGAGGGATGCGACTAACTAAAATAGCTCGATACCACCATCAAGGTAATAAAAAGGGCAGGAGATGGTCAAATCCACAACCCTTGGAACCAGCTTAGCAGCCATGCGAAAATGGTTTGGAATCTTAGCCATGGTGGATAATATGATTGAAACATCAAGAGGGAAAATCCCCAGTCTGGCACCACACATGCTACCATCGCAGCCACTTTAAGGCTATAGCCCTTTCTGAAGCCATTCCTGCTCGCACTATATAACACCACCCTTCAAAGATCTTTGAGACATAGAATTGTGTAGATGATAAGAGATATAGGGCTGAATTTTGAGAAGTGTCGAAGTATTTTATAGACAACCATGACTGTGTGGTTCGAGAAATTAGTTCGACAAGGGGCACTCTTGGTAGGCAGGCACAAAATATGTGTTCTGGTTATCCACACCAGAAAACCACCAACCACCAGGGCACAGATGTGAAATACCAAGGGGGATTTACCCGCTTCTATGCAACCCAATATCAGGATGTGCGATGCATGGGTTTTGACATCCCCGCGACGTCCCTCCGACACTCTCGGCTGTAGTACCGACCTCCGAAGTCCCAGCTCACAGTGGTGGCAGAACTATTGGAGCAAATGCTCGTACTGGGACCAGGTGGGTCCAAATCCTTCAATGCCATTCCTAGAGGCTCCATTTTGGCTGCTCGGTCGTGGGTAAGGAGAAGGTCAGATGCACGCCTGGCTGCATGACCCACAGAAGAATCCTCCTCGTGAGAGGAAGAAGATAGTACAAGGATGATAAGCTTCTTAAGTCGCTTATCATCACCAAACATTTGGCCACCTTTTCTCTGGCCTCCTCCTATAACAGTCTTATCTGACGAAGGATGAGGATGAGAGAATGGTAGAGGAAAGGATTCAGGTATTCTTATCAGCCTTTGAGCAACATGTGCCATCTGGACAAGGAGACCCAAAATAGGGGCAGGGTGGCCTGTGCGTATGATTTACCGTCAACACGCCGCGTGGGAGTCATTTTCATGAAGCAGGATGGCATGGTGCTCTGTGCTAGCAGCCTGCATTATCACGTGCCACATCTCCATTATTTTTGTTCATATTTGTAAAACATGTCGATAGTCCACTCTTTGCACTGTTAATGCCGGATGGCGACTTGTAACAGTTTTTGATTTGGTAGTCTTAGCAATAGGATTGTATAAAAATTCTCCCGATAGAGGGAGAAAGGAGTTAGTGAATTGGATTGGGAAACAATCTCAGGCTGAGGCTCCCATTTGTAAAGCTTGATACCTTTGTATGAATAAATTATAGTGAAAGACTGTTACTCACAGCAGATATTCTTGTGTTGTTGTTTTTCCCAATATGTGCTCTCTTTTATGTGTAAATGTGTTTCCTGTTTCCACTCCATTTTGTAAATTGCTTTCCATGTTTGCAACTTAGGGTATAGTGGTTCAGAATTCATACTGGATATGCTTCGATCGTTGTTCCATGCATTTACCAATGGTTCTTCTAAAGTTGCATGGAATTCATCTCGCTAGTGCTCCATGCGATGGACTGTCCCTCCTTGTCCTTTAAATCGCCCACTAAAATATACTGATTGGGAAATTAGCAGCTATCTTGCCTCTATTTTCAATATTTCGTCATTCTTTCCATTTTTAATTGTTTCTTCCGCAGGTTTAGACTCCATTTTCCCATGGTCCCTTGCCCTCGATAATCCCACCATGCACCTTCCTCAACACACTTTGCCATATTCAAGATCCTAGCCCCCTGATTATGCTGATTAAAAATCCTATGCGAAGTAGACTCTGGTGACACACAAGATTGACAACCTTATGTGGAGATACTCCGGTGACAAATGAGAGATCCCTCTCTGACTGCGTAGGGCCAAAGGCGTAGTCTAAAGTGGTTCTGTTGTTTCCCAGGAGCGTCCTCCCCTCGCTCGACCTTGGGGGCTCAAAATCCTGGTGCTAACAGAAGTACTCTAGATATTGAACCCCTCATTGCCACAAAAACAAGCATTGAAAGAGATATATCCATCACTTCCCCAACTAACCCCGAGATGCCCAAAATCTAGTAAAAAAATATCAAACCCTTATGTTAAAACTATCATGGTATAATCAGATGAGTAGTAGCAGCAGTAGTTCTCATAACAATTCACTAATAGGAGGAAGCATTAGTATTTCTTAGCAAAATAGTAGCAATATTGTAGTATATCTATGACCTCAAGGTATATATTAGTAGGAGTCTCCACAATAGTATCTATGATCATGATTTCGAGTAGGACCTCCATTGAGGTAATTCCCATAGTTTTGGGGGAATGGAGAAGACGATGCATCCAAACACTAGTTAATGTGTGCAACATTATGGAATTCCAGAGCAACTCCAATAGCATCCAAGTTGGTGTATTTCTCAATGAACCTCCATAGAAGGGATTTGCAATGGTACATGAGGTTCATTGAGAGGAAGCTTCCAAACACACTGACCCCCACCTTAGAGAAAACCAATAAGCTATTCTTGGATGAATTCTCACAACCTAAATCAAACAATAGGGTGTTGTGAAACTAAGATAAATTTGACAAAGACCTGGAGAATCAACCTAGGCATATGTATAGTGATTCATAGAGGTGTTCACAAAGATAATGCACCCAGAACATGAGGCCCATCACAAGGAATGTTTCATTTAGCGGCTTATACCTTTGAAAAAGATACCCTTATTGCAACAAGTAATAACATCTCCCAAGGTGTCTTTCAGAAAGCAATGAATATTTAAGCTATGGAAAACTAACCAGATTCAATGGGAATGGGAATGGGTATAGGTACTTCATCTTCTTCTGGTGAATTAGTGCAAGTACATAACATGTTAGTAGAAATAAATGAGAGGATCCAATACCATAATATACCAAAATCACAATGACCACAAGTATGGTGCAGTGATTACCTTACAAAAGGGCATCACAGTTTAGAGTGTCCAAGAATGTAAGGAGAACACGTTCTGCTGGGAGTACCATTTATTACAAGACCTAGTGCGACAGTGTCAAAATTTGCTACGACAAATCCATTCAATTCCACAAGACGACCATTATATCCAAATCCCTAAATAAGTTCTCCTAACGAATACTATGAAATCTGTAAATGATTCGGTCACCTTCCATGACCATGTTCTCTATACAAGAAGTACTCTTCAATACCCAATACAGCCTACTATGAATTTTGTGGGTTCATGACACACAATACTGAGAAGTGTAGAGCCTTAAATCCCTTTATAGAGATATTAGAACAATCTATATTTGGAGTAGTGGATCAATCCCAAGGAAAAATTGGGGTTTTGGAGTCAGAAGAGGAGGAGGTTTTGGAGCTAGAAAGGGAGGTGGTCACACAATGCCACTGCGATGTTATAATTGTAATGAAATTGGTCATTTATCCCATGATTTTCCTTTTCCCAAAATACTATGGTGTACCTATTTCTGCACCTACACTCAAACAATAGAATAATTCCCAGAGATCATTGCAAAATGGGAAGATCATGTAAGAAGACCGACCAACTTCATAAACTATGAACCCCATGAATATCAAATTGTGGTAGGTTTTGTTGTCACTTAAACAGAACTAGAAAATGGATCATACCAATGACCACCAAACTCTCCACTGATATATAAGGAAGCACCAAACAAAACGAATTATATACCAATCCAATAGAATGAAATTTACCAGGAGGTACCAGATATGTTTGGTTGAATACCAACTCCTCCAACTCGAGAAGGTACAAGACTATCTCACTAGATCATGTCGAATGATGCAAGCGTTGAGGGAAAGGGATCAAGTACTCATAAACCCAAACACTCTATTTATTTATGGTTTCAATTCCTCAAAAGTATCCTAGAATATGAGAAAGATACACAGAAACTACGTAATGCACTTTATAACATTTTGGATGTTGTAGAAAACAAGGAGGAAATTGATGCTCCACTCCCAAAGTGGAATATCTAGCTGGTGTGACAAAGGTGAAGGAAGAAAATTGACCAAGAATTAAACTTGGATGCACAGGTATGTGCCTATAATATCAAGAATGTAATGATGGACTTAGGATATGACATGAACATCCTATCGAATAAGTCATGGGAAGCAATGTCATCAAATTTAGTATATTCCCCCATCTATTTACATATGGAAAATCAGTATCATATTTTCCCCATCGGTCGGCCAAAGAATGTTGAAGTGGATTTAGGAGGTGTTGATACCACTATATATTTTGAGGTACTTGATATTATGGGTGATACATATCCGTATCTAGTGTTTCTTGGAATTGAATGGGCCTCTGAGATCTCTGACATAATTAATATAAAGAACAAAAGATGACCTTTCATACTGATAGTATGAAGGTAACGCAAGAACTAGATCCATATCAAGGGCCATGGTATACCAATCCAATTCAGGAGAATATAGAACGAGATGTTCTAGACATGATCTATTTTCATACCACATGTTAGAAGGATGACTATGTGAATCCAACTGCAAAGGTTTTCGTGATCTAGAGGAGTATCTAGTCATTAGACACTAATTTTGAAGATGCTTGGGATAATTGGCATATTAGACGCCATGAGATATCGCCTAACCATTTCACAATTATAAAATATTTTATATGGATCAATGTAGACTTCATTCATGCACCAATACATGATAGAACCAATGGCTTAGACACATTCCTGTATAAAATGGAGTCTTCAGTATAAGAAGAATACTGTATGGATGTACTAGATACAACACTGAGAGGGACTCTAGAAATATGGTTGGAAACACATAAAGACGATTTTCCCAACTAGGATGCCACACAACTCACTCTGATGATAAGATTCAAACCATTCTCACATGCTAATATGGTGACAGATTCCTATAGGAGAGACTAATCCTTACTAGCACATTGAACAATGTGAACTTTAGTGGGAATTGGGAGGATTAAAACCACAGTTTTGGGTTCACCAATTCTTCCATAAGCTTGGTCCTATTTTGAAAGGATGATACTTACATGAAGAGTCCAGAAGACAAACTGATTATTGGAGGAAATTGTGTGTAAAGTGATATCACAACTTCTCCTTCTCTACCACCAGTGACATAGTAACATAGGAAATGATAGCTATATAGAGTGCATTATTTACTGACTGGTTGTATAATCTAGGTCGTCGATGTGTTTTTCCTTCACACCAAGAACTCAAAAAATTCCACTTCATTAATGTAACATCCATAGTTGGATATTCTCAAGTAATTTCTGAAATAACCCACATATCCGTAGATAATAAAATATGAATAAATTGGTAGATAAGTCTAAATTACAATTGAGGGCCCATTATTTATATTTTGGCAGAATACCCTTTCATTAAGAGTCATGTCTTTTCATAAAGACATTATTAATTATTATTATTTATTATATATATATATATATATATATATATATATATATGTTGATGTTTATTATTATTATTATTATTATTTGTTGTTATTATTTGAATTGGTTACATTGCCACTCCCTTATAAAGGCTTTGTCCTCAAAGCCTTATAATGTTTCTGCGCCATTTTCTGTGGTGTCGCAGCTGAAGAAACATGTCGATACAAACTACTAAGAGTTGAGCACAACTTCTGATATCTGGACAAATCAATACATCCCAAATTGATTTTTTGTGGACTGTTGGCATTCCATATTGATCTATTGTTAGGAGATTTGATCACGATGTACCAATGTAATATCCGTATCCGGATATTCTCAAGAATTACTCTATTGAATAATTAACCAATGGAAAATAATTCCATATTGAAAATATAAAATAAATGTTAAAGATGAATGATGATAAAATATTACAAAGTGAGTTCCATATATATATATATATTAATTGTAAGGGCACTTTGGATACCATCCATTAAAGGATGGGTCATTTTAGAATAGTTTACTAATAACCATTTATTAATTATTAATTATTAATATCAATATANTAAGTAAAACCATGGGCTATTTCACTTTGTTTTTTAACGTTTCCCCTTTTATTTCTTTGTTGATAATTTTTTTTTTATTCTTCATTTTTCCCTTTCGTTCTTGCTTCATATTTGGAGTGGAATTAATACTTCTTCAATGAAATTCAAAAGGCCAAAGGCCAATTTTTGGTCAAAAACCAATTTTTACCAGAGAAACTCTGAATATTGATGGCTAAAAGCCATTGTGAGGTCAAAGATCTAAATTCAAGGAAACCTTGATCATTTTGGACAAAAGTCGGAGATCAGCAAAAACCATAGGAAGGGTTGGCTCTGATACCAATCTAACATCCATAGTTAGATATTCTCAAGTATTTTCTGAAATAACCCACATATCTGTAGATAATAAAATATGAATAAATTGATAGATAAGTCCAAATTACAATTGAGAACCAATTATTTATATTTTGGCGGAATACCCTTTCATTAAGAGTCATGACTTTTCGTAAATACATTATTAATTATTATTATTTATTTTATATATATGTTTATGTTTATTATTATTATTATTTGTTGTTATTATTTGAATTTGTTATAATTAAATCTGAACATAGGCATCCTCTCTGTTGCACAAAGGTCGAGCAAGAAGAGCCAAAACCATATGAACCCAAATAGCCACAACACATTAGTTTCTAGGAGTTAGAAGGCACTCAATAACTTAGGCATACTAAACCAAAAGATGCCACAAAAATATACGCATAACCCCTATAGCTGAAGAAAGTGAATATTGGCTCCGAAGATAAATCGAAGATGGTAGAAATCAAGGATTACTGGGATGACTAAGTAGTCTCTAAAGTTGCATCTCTCCTAAAATAATATGAATATTTGTTTTCATAAATATTTACATATTTAAAGGGAATTCGAGGCAATCTCAAGCAGATGAAAATTACATGAAAACCTGATGCAAATCCAGTCAAGCATCAACCATATCGATTGAATCTATGTATCAAACAAAAGGTAAGTAAATAGATTGGTTGCATGTAGAGTGAAGGATTTATTTTCCAAGTAGACGAGTCAAAATGAATCAATCCTATTGTAATTCAGAACAAAACAGATACAGAAGATGTCCACATTTTCCTGGATTATCATAGCCTAAATGCTACTTGTGTATAGGACCCCTTTCCCATGCCTTTCATTGATGAATTACTAGATCAAGTGGAAGGAAATAAAGAATACTCCTCTACAAATGGTTTTTCATCTTATCATCAGATATGGATCGCGGAAGAAAATAATAAAAATATTACATTTACCATTGGGTGGGGATCCTTCCCATATAATGTTGCATCATTTGGACTAAAGAATGCACCAACCATATTCTCCAACATCATGATAGTCGCTTTCCACGAGTTCCTTCATAATTTCTTAGAAGTATACTTGGATCATTGACAGTTTACAATATACTTAAATACCATGTTGCACTCCTTCAACTCATGTTGGACCGATGTAGACATATGGGGATTTCATTGAACCTATAGAAGCGCATATTATGTGTGCCCTTTGGTAACTTACTGGGACATACTGTATGAAAAGGTGGGGTATTGGTTGACCCTTGAAAAATAGTCGCTATTTTTAATTTGCAGGAACCAATGATAGTAGAATAGTTGTGATCCACATTGGGTCATACCAGGTATTATAGAAGGTTCATATGCAATTGTGCATCTATCACTACACCATTGGAGAAATTATTGAATAAGGTTTATAATTTCCAATGGAATGAATACTATGAGCAATTATTCAATGAGATCAAAGAAAGAATGTTGAATCCCCCAATATTAACATTCCTTGATTGCAAAAAGGAATTCCACGTCCATGTGGATGCATCAGGGATCTCACTTTCCATTGTACTAACACATTCTATGGAAGGAGAAATGGGTCATCTAGTGTATTTTGCTGGTAGAAAGTTGTCACAAGTAGAGAACAACTACACTACCACAGGACATGATGGATTATATATGGTCTATGCATTACAAAATTTCTACCACTATCTTTGGGAAGGAATTTTAAGTTTTTCATGGATCATTATGCCTTAAAGTATCTAGTAAATAAGTTGGTATTATAAGGAATAATATGTAGGTGGTTTCTTATGTTTAAATAATTCTCTTTTGAAGTTATACTTAAGTCAAGGAAACACAATCATGGACCAAACCATCTATCTTGCATAGATGCATATAAGATCAATAACACAAAATTATTTTGTGGGAATGCCATGCATAGTTGTAGGAGGACATGTTGGAGGAAAAGATACAAGAAGAAAGGTGCTACAAGATATACTTTGGTGGCATACATTATTCAAAGATGCTAAGAATTAGGAAATAAAATGTGACATTTATCAATGAGTTGGATCATCATCCCATAAAGATGAACTTCCAATGAATCCAGTCCAAGCACTAAAATTATTTAAGAAATTGGAAATTGACTGTGTAGGACCGATTCATACAATGGTGAAGCATTACAAAGCTATGTATATTATTATTGCAACATATTTTTTAACAAAGTGGGACAAATCTACAATAGTCTGAGATTGTTCCATAGAAACTGTTGCTCAATTAATTTATGAAAACATTATAAGTCACTTATGATTCCCTATAAGTGTCACAAGTGATCAAGTAAACCATTTTTGAAGAATACAAGTGAAAAATTGACCACCGATTTCTTAATTCAACATCATAACCATATCACCCTCAAGAAAAGGGCATGGTCGAAGCATTCAACAAAATATTAGATACTAGCTAGCCTAACCAAATTATATTTCACAAATTGAGATGACTGATATGTGTGGATTCAAGATGTGATATGGGCTTATAGGACTACCACCAAGAAGCTTCACAAGAAAACTCCATTTCAGTTGGTCTATGGCATAGAAGTAGTGGTCCCTACTGATTTCATCGTTCCAAGTCTGTACATTGCAAATGAAACATAGATAACAAAAGAAGAACCGGTTGCTGAATGACTTGTGTAACTCGATGAAACCCATTTTGTGGCAGAATATCATGCAACAGTAGAAAAAAGGAATGTACAAATAATGGCACAAATTCCACATCAAGAAGAAGCAATTTTCCTAAGGAAAAAGTACTATTTTAATATGGTAGTAAGTTTATAAAGCATCTCGGGAAGTTACAGATACATTGGTTGGGACCATTCATTATTGCGGAAATCAAATACCCAGGCACTATGAAGCTTGTGTAACTTGATGGCACTTTTCATTTAATATGGGTGAATGGTGCATGCCTAAAGCCCTATGTTTGTGCTCAGTAAATCCTTAAGATATCACTCTTGCTTGCAGAAGTGATTTAGTTAGGATTTAGAGTTTGTTTCTTTCTATTCAATTTAGTGATGTTTCTATTCAATCTTCACTTTGTTTACACAATTTATTTTAGTCATAAGTTAGTCAGCACCATTGTGGTCAGGGAGGTCTCCACAACAATAGTCAACTTTTGTCTATATTTCATTGCAACAGTAAAACCATCCATTCCATAATATCAAGCATCATCCATGTGAAGCTAGAGCCATTCCATATCAGTCAGTGTGACATCATAGAAAGATCATCCATCTCATATCTACCACATCCTATCTTCCCCACCCATGTGATGTGGTCTTCATCATTAATTAGTTGTCACAGGTTTGATTTCCAAAACCATTATTTCTTACTTATGTGAGGACCATCATGAATATCCCTATCCCATACCTGGATCCATTATGTATCATTTCATATCCAATCCATACCATTCAAAACACCACCTCACCATAGTTCCCCCACCTTTAAAAGGAGACATAACATCCCTTATCACCCATAGTCATTTCCCCATGTATCATCTTGCTAAATACAAGCAGATAGTTCCACTTTCCCTTGTATCTTTTATTTTTTTGTTATATGAGATGCTGGCCAGTTTCCCGTGGAGAACTCTGTTGATCTCTCCTAATCTGTGTTCATGGTAACTGAACTTTTCAATGCTCCATGCTTGACAGGAATACCAAGGACCATGGTAGATAAAAAATTCAATATATATCGATGTTCTAAGCCCATGTAACTTCCCTAGGATTCTTTCCACATCTCACTTTGTCAAGTCACTATCTTCCACTGCTACATAAGAGAGTGACTCCCTACAAGCCAAGATATATCTATTCCCCTCTCTAGGTCCAGCGTCCATGCTTCATATTTAGTTCTTAGTCTCATTGATTCTTAGTAAATCATATCCCAGAGTTTGGTATCTTGTTGAACATAGAGACAATGTTTTTATGGATACAATAGCATCCTCATACATGAATATTCTAAAGACAAAAATCAATTTTTGGATTAGGAGGGTTGTCGTCTTCTTAGAAGACATTTTTTCTCGGATCAAAATCTAGTATTTTCTCTCTAGTGAAACTAAAATGGAGCCTAAATACTGATGTTATTCAATACTAGAAGTTGTGAAAAAATAGCCATATGCAGTGAATTGCTATAGGAGAGCGGAACCTGCATTAATGCTTTTTATAGCTCGACGTTTCGATCTCTCTCTGAGATCATCATCAAGAGTGCTTGCTCAAGACTTTTAGAGGTCAGCGATCAGCTTGAATATGGTTCGGGTCAGTTTCCTGGCGAGGGTAGGGTTTACCTAAACCTAGTCGGCATGTTGGTAAGAGAAATTTAAGCACCGACCTAAAGTTTTAATATAACAATTTTTTTTTATTTTAATTTTTTAATTTTATTATAAATAATTTAAAAATGATTTGTTATTTCCAATTTTAATTGATTTTTAATTACTAAATCTTAATTATAAAATTTTAAAAATTTTTAAAATTTTAAAATTTTTAAAAATTATTAATAAGACCTTTAATATTAGTCTAAGTTCTTTAAATAAGATTTTTATGCTTTGAATAAAATTTTTAAAATTCTCTTTAATATACTTTATTATATTCATAAGTTAAAATTTTTAAAACTTTTTAAAAAAATTTTAAAATTTAACTTTAATTTTAATTTTTTAATTTTTAAGTTAATTCTTGATTAGGAACTTTATAAATTTTTCTTATTATTTTTACAACTCTTTTTTAAGTGTTCACTTTCTAAAAATAGTTTTTTAGTTACTTAAACTTTTAAATTTAATTGTTAAATTTAAATTTAAATTTTAATTTTAAAAATTAATTTTAATTTTAAATTTTTAAAAAGTTTTCCAATTTTAAAATTTTTAATTTTAGTTTTGGTTTTCTCAAGACTTAGAGGCGAGAAGGAAAGGTGTTTTAAGGTGCTTTGAGGTTCTATATGAACAAGGGAAAGGGGAGGGGGATCTACGGATTCGAAAGGTGAAAGGGGGAAGACAAGGAGGCTAAAAAGACGGAGTGGGGGGTGTTTGGGCGACACAACCTTCTTGGATAATTTAAGGGTTCTTCTAGCCTTGCCTCTTTAGTGAGTGTAGGAGGGGAAGCTAGGTATCGCTAAGTTTCTTGCCATCATCCCTATTTAAGCAATCAATAGCCATGTTGATTTCGATCTTCTCTCTTATTTTACGCTTGGCTATGTTGTCCTCTCTTGCGACAACCACCGCGTTTTCCAGACAGATCTGATGTTGGGTGAGGTGAGCATGTTCAGCTAAGGCGAACCTCTTATATCTATCATGCCTAAGGTCAGCTCCATGTTCCTTCAGTCTAGTACCTATGGATCTTCCTGTTTCCCCAATGTAGGGTTTGTTGCAAGAACAGGGTATCGAGTAAACGCCTTTAAAGTGAGTGGGTTCTATGGGGTCCTTCAGAGAATCAACCATTTTTCTAATGGAGTTGGGAGGAGTAAACAACACCTTAAACCCTCTTTTCCCTAGGGTTTTGGACAGTTTGTCTGTTGTTCCTTTTATATAAGGAAGGAATATTTTCTTTCCCTCCTCCTTGCTCTAGGCATTTTTATTTACATTCTTAATTTTATTTTTGTTTCTCTTAATTTTAGATATTATTTTCCCTATTTGTTTAGTATCATAACCATTCATTCTAAATACCTGGTGTAGGTGTTCTAGTTCTTGATCGATGTGTTCACCATCAGAAATCCTATATGCTCTCGTGGTTAGGGTAGTGATAATTCCTAGCTTTTGAGGGGGGAAATGATGAGAGTTGGCATGAAGGTATTTTTCCGTGTGTGTCTTTTTTCTGAAGATTTGGTGGGCTAAGGAGCCATCTTCCTTTCTTGATATCAAAACATCTAGAAATGGTAAACTCCTGTTCCTCTCTAATTCCATGGTGAACCTAATACTATTATTTTGTTTGTTTAGATGTTCCAGAAACTTCTCTAGATTATTTGTGCCATGCGGCCATACTACATCTGTATCATCGACGTAACGCTTCCATATTTTAGGCTTCAAGGGGAAGGATTCTATGGCTTTTCTCTCAAATCTCTCCATGTAAATATTGGCCACTATGGGTGAGAGGGGTGAGCCCATTGCGACGCCTTCTATTTGCTCATAGAATTCTTTCTGGAAGGTAAAATAAGTTGATCTTAAGCACACACCCACCAGTTTTGCCGTCTCGTTGTTGGTAAGTTCTCTTATGGTGTCAATGGCTTCATCTATGGGTATCTTTGTATATAGTGAAACTACATCAAAGCTAACTAGTATGTCCTCTTCATTGAGCCTTTCTTTGGACACCTCCTCCACCTAGGTTACCGAGTCTTTAATGAAAGAGTTAGTCTTCCCAACTAAAGGTTGGAGTAGTTTGGCTAGGTATTTAGCTAGGTTATACGTCGGCGATCCAATGGTGTTAACTATCGGCCTAAGTGGAGCTCCTTGCTTATGTATTTTTGGAAGCCCGTAAATCCTTGGTACCACGTTGTCTTTAGGATATAATTTTCTTTTTATACCATATTCAATGTTAGAATCCTTAATAGCTTTGGTAACCAATCTGCAAATGGCCTTTCCTGGATCTTTTGTTAATTTTCTGTAGCTTCCACAGGCTAAGTGGTCATTCATTTTTCTCACATATTCCTCTGCGTCTAAGATTACTATCGCATTACCTTTATCCGCTTTTACTATCTTGATTTGGTTATTTCTCCTAAGGTTCTGTAGGGCCTTCCTCTCAGCAAAAGATATATTAGGCTTGGGTGGTTTTGCGCGGCGTATAATGAACGCGCACTCTTGGTGTATTTCTTCTACTGCGTCCTCAGGAAGGCTGTCAACAACACTTTCAATGCTGCAAATCAGGATTTTAACCGGTACTTTGTGAGGCGCGATGGTAAAGTTGAGACCATACTCCAAGACTTTTTGTGCATCCTCATCGAGTGGGAGTTTTGATAGGTTGACGACGTTGGATTTCTGCATAGTATTGACTGATTTTATTTCTCCTTTAAGGCTGCGCAGTTTTCTTTCCTGCTTCATGACGGCTTCATCTCTCATCTTGGTGCATTTCCAGCTAATGGCCGCGTCAATCTTCTGCCAAAGGACCGGCGTAATGGCATTGGCGAGCTCAACGTGTAGATGAGCTCACCATGGAATTAGAGATTAAGAATATTCCTTCCTTATAATATTCTTAAAACAAAAATGACCAGAGCAAGGAGGAGGGAAAGAAAATATTCCTTCCTTATATAAAAGGAACAACAGACAAACTGTCCAAAACCCTAGGGAAAAGAGGGTTTAAGGTGTTGTTTACTCCTCCCAACTCCATTAGAAAAATGGTTGATTCTCTGAAGCACCCCATATAACCCACTCACTTTAAAGGCGTTTACTCGATACCCTGTTCTTGCAACAAACCCTACATTGGGGAAACAGGAAGATCCATAGGTACTAGACTGAAGGAACATGGAGCTGACCTTAGGCATGATAGATATAAGAGGTCCACCTTAGCTGAACATGCTCACCTCACCCAACATCAGATCTGTCTGGAAAACGTGGTGGTCGTCGCAAGAGAGGACAACATAGCCAAGCGTAAAATAAGAGAGAAGATCGAAATCAACATGGCTATTGATTGCTTAAATAGGGATGATGGCAAGAAACTTAGCGATACCTGGCTTCCCCTCCTACACTCACTAAAGAGGCAAGGCTAGAAGAACCCTTAAATTATCCAAGAAGGTTGTGTCGCCCAAACACCCCCCACTCCGTCTTTTTAGCCTCCTTGTCTTCCCCCTTTCACCTTTCGAATCCGTAGATCCCCCTCCCCTTTCCCTTGTTCATATAGAACCTCAAAGCACCTTAAAACACCTTTCCTTCTCGCCTCTAAGTCTTGAGAAAACCAAAACTAAAATTAAAAATTTTAAAATTGGAAAACTTTTTAAAAATTTAAAATTAAAATTAATTTTTAAAATTAAAATTTAAATTTAAATTTAACAATTAAATTTAAAAGTTTAAGTAACTAAAAAAACTATTTTTAGAAAGTGAACACTTAAAAAAGAGTTGTAAAAATAATAAGAAAAATTTATAAAGTTCCTAATCAAGAATTAACTTAAAAATTAACAAATTAAAATTAAAGTTAAATTTTAAATTTTTTTAAAAAAGTTTTAAAAATTTTAACTTATGAATATAATAAAGTATATTAAAGAGAATTTTAAAAATTTTATTCAAAGCATAAAAATCTTATTTAAAGAACTTAGACTAATATTAAAGGTCTTATTAATAATTTTTAAAAATTTTAAAATTTTAAAACTTTTTAAAATTTTATAATTAAGATTTAGTAATTAAAAATCAATTAAAATTGGAAATAACAAATCATTTTTAAATTATTTATAATAAAATTAAAAAATTAAAATAAAGAAAAATTGTTATAGGTCGGTGCTTAAATTTCTCTTACCAACATGCCGACTAGGTTTAGGTAAACCCTACCCTCGCCAGGAAACTGAACCGAACCATATTTAAGCTGATCGCTGACCTCTAAAAGTCTTGAGCAAGCACTCTTGATGATGATCTCAGAGAGAGATCGAAACGTCGAGCTATAAAAAGCATTAATGCAGGTTCCGCTCTCCTATAATACTAGAAGTGTTAATCCAATGTTGTCCAGTACCATAGTTGGATCATTCATTTGAAGGACTAAGAAGGAAGTGGAAGAAGAAAATTTAAAGAAATATAATTGCATTAAGGAAGGAAGTTATGGAAGAGTATTAGAAGTAGCAAGAATATTGGAAGTTGTAGAAGAAATGTAACAATCACAACTATTTTGGACCTATTTTAAATCTAGTTCAAAAGTATAAAAGGAAGTGGAATATGGGAGGAGATGAGAGGAGATAAATAACACATGTACACAAGTACCCAAGCTAAGAAGAACATCATAAAGAGCTAGTCGCAAACAAATAAATACAAATCTATCCCATGGGTTTTGTAATGGGGTTTTGGATTCTGTTACATTAAGTGTGTATCCCAAAATGAGTAATTATGTGGAGACTATGAGGATTGGAGCTATAATATTGTTGTTGTAATGAATATTTATTAATATAATGGAATATATTGTTGTCCCCCCTTTAAATTTTTTATTGTGCATGTCCTTACAATGTTTTCTTTTTTTAATAGCTCTGAATTCAATGGATGAATGATGAATATGCTTAAGTGTTGCTACAGTATAATGAACATTGTTTTAATGTGTACTATTGTAAATACACAACACAACAATAAAATTAACTAATCCCTAATTTGTGTTTTCTTGGTTGTTCTTCGAGTGGTACCTTCCCCCTTAAGGGGATTGAAAATGCTAGCACACTAGACTATAGAAGAGCCCCTTTGTTGGCTAATGTGTAAGAAACTTTGTCTCCATTTTGTGCCAACAATATATATGTGATGGTTTCCTTTACTGATTTAAAAATGAGGAGGCTTGAATCCCTTCCTCCTTTAGCCAAACTTCTCATTTTTCTTGTCCTTCCATGCTTTAAATCATTTTGGCTTTCTTTTGTTTTGATTATAACAATACTTATCCTTCCTTATAGTCTCATATAGAGTTTGATATTCATCAAACTCAATTGATTCCTTGTATGACTAAGGTATTCCTCTTATAAAATGTTTATTTTTCATCTTATCATCTCAAACCTATTTGAAAAATACTAATGGTTGCCACATGCATTACATGCAATTTTTTGTTGAGTGCATCAACAAATTTGTTCTCTTTCCATTTTATGTGTTTGATTTCAAAATCAAATTCACACAAAAATTCCAGCCATCCATATTTCCTCACATTTAATTTTGGCTAATCAAAGAAATATCTCATATCACAGTGGTCAAGTCTAATCTCAAATTTCCTACCCATAATATAATACCTCCACATTTTAAAAGAATGCACTATGGAAAAAAGATCTAAATCATGTTCCTTTAGATTTGTTGACTCAAAACATACCATATGATTATATTGTATAAGAAATGTTTTGATTACTTTTTTATATGCATCCATACACACCACAAAATCCTTTTCTGGATTTGCAATTTTCAAAATTGGAGCACTGGTAAGAATCTTCTTTAATAGCTAGAAGTTTTCCGCACAATCTTGTGTCCACTCAAATTTTATTCCCTTCTTTTGCAAAGGCATAATGGGTTGTGCAAACTTGTAGAATAATTTAATGAACCTCCTATGGTAACAAACAAAACCCATCTGGGGAGGCAGGTGTGGGTGGGATTATTTTCGATCCCGGAGGAAATATATTTTCAACTTATGACTGGGGTCTTGGTAAAAAAACCAACAATGAAGTGGAGTGGCTCGTGCTTCTCTTTGGATTGGATCTGGTTAGGAAAAATAATATCACCAAATTTATAGTCATGGGAGATTCTAAATAATTTATTCACAAAATGATCAATGGATACAATCAAGGATCAGTCAAAATTAGAATAATCTATGAGCGAATTCGACAAACCTCCACAAATATACAAACCACCTTTTATCACATTCTCAGAAGCAATAACACTAAAGTAGATAACTTATAAAATCAAGGATCTAAGTTAAAAGTTGGATTATCCAAGGTTAATGGTCATTTAAAAAACTTAATTTATGTCCCCTAGGAACATAAGCAATGAAGGGTGGGCTCAAGGGTAGGTGTTCTCCCTCCTCAATGCTCTAACAACCGAATGCTTTTATTTTCTTGGCACAAGGGTGGGTGTCCTCCCTCCTCAATGCTCCAACATCTGGCAGTCAACATGTTTCTCGGCGTCCATCTGGCCTTCATGCACAAAAAATGAAGAATCCCATTTGAAGTGCTTAAATGCAAGTTCTGACACCCTTCAACTAATTAGAGTCTCCACATGAGCCATGGAAGGCGTCGATAAGAAGTCTCCTCTAGCTCTATCAGCTTCCCATTGTGACTATGGTGCAAACAATTTTTTTCTCCCTGTAGATTCATTACAGTCATTACCTCTTGGATTCCTCAGCATAGAAGAAAAGGAAAAGCTACCCAACACCCAAATGGCACAGCCAGTTCTCTCGGTGCTTACAAGATTGTCTTCTTCACAGGCTACAATGGAAAATAACGACTGGGACATTACTCTGAATGACCTACAGGATTTCTTGTTGGACATCAAGAAACATATGTGATGGATTTATGATATCATGAATAGGGGGGTCAAGGAAGGGAGCTCAACTACAGAAGAGGTGAAATGGATGGTGAGGCAAATGGGCAACCATGATGTTAGAATTGAATATAATCACAGGGACTTACACAATATCATGGGGACTGTTGATTACATTAAGGAATATTTGCAAAATCTAGTTAATATGAACCAGTGTAGTCATTGTCAAGACTCTCTTGCAAGAGACCACCCAATGGAGGAGACTACAATAGCTCATCCAAACAAAGTTCTAGGTGAAAAGTAGCAGAAGTAGCAAAAGTATGAATTTTTTTCTATATTTTGCTTCTAGGAATCTATGTCCATTTTTACCCTACGAAGGGTGATAGAATTATTTTTTTGCAAAACAACAAGTTTTTGTTAATAGTTTCTAGCACAAACAGTTCATGTTTTATTGGGATAGACAGGTTGAACGACAGGATTTGACCTTTTTTTGTATGCTTGGTTGTTAACAACCTTTTTATATAATACAATACTTTCCGGGTTCTTGTTAAATAAAAAAACCAACAAAACCCATAAAACATCTCACATCTATCACATTCCTTGGAGTTGTCTAGTTCATATTGGCTTCAATATTTTCTAGATTCATGAATATTTCTTCCTCTAAAATAATGTGACCCAAATAATGAGTTTATTTTGATAGAAACCACATTTTCTTAGATTTTCATGCAACTTATGTTCTCTTAGCACTTGCAAAACCATTTTCAAATGTTCATCATGCTCCTTTTCATTCTTAAAAAAAATAAGAATATCATCCAAAAAAACTAACACAAACGTATCCAAGTACTTACTAAAAGCACTATTCATGAGACACATGGGTGTAGCTGGTGCATTAGTGAGAACGAATGGAACCATCACAAATCTATACTTTCCATAACTTTTTCTAAACATTTTTTGTGGATTTCTTGTTCATTGATTCTAACTTGATGGTGACCAGACCTTAAAACAATATTTCAAAATAGCTTTGCCCCTCTCTTTTGATCAAATATGTGATTATTCCAAGGTAAAGGGTACTTGTTCTTCAGTATAAGATTATTTATATGCATAATAAATTCATAATGATATATTTGAATTCTTTTTTTCACAACTAACACTAGTGCTCCCCATGGAGATACACTTAGCTAAATGTATTTCTTTCCAACAACTCTAGCAATTATGGGGTATTCATTCTATAAGGTGTTTGGGATACTGGTGAAGATTCTACATAATAAATAGTGAAATCAATATCCCTATTTGGATAAATTCCTGGCACTTCATTATGGAAAACAACATTGAACTCTTGCAAGACTTGATAGTCCTCCAACTTGGGAACTTCAATTTCTTCTCTATCCAATACATGGGCTGCATATGATTGACAACATTTCTTGAAGCATTTATTCAATTGCAAGGATAAAATATACCTAATATAATCAATCTTTAGAATTCCCTTTATTATCCTTGGGTTTCTTTCTTCATCAATGAATTCAAAATTCTTGTTGTATCAATACAATTTAACTCAATGTGCTTTCCACCAATTCATTCCAATGAGAACATCATAGGAACCAAGTAGAAAAAAATTCATATTTTCCAGTGTGAAGAGTCCATCCATCTCTAATGGACATTTATTCACCACTTAACTAATGTTTCTTTTGATTATGGTGGCTATTTGAACCATCCAAGATTTATTATGCTTTCTTTTCTCAAAAGCACAAATCTCAACAATTTTAGGAGTAACATAACTCTGAGTAGATCTAGGGCCAATTAAAATAGAAATAGTTTTCATAGAAAACTTAACTTTGACCTCAACCACAACTGATTAATGGTTTTCTTGGAAATACTCTAGTGTAGCATGGATGTTAGGGATGATACTTACTATATCACCCATAGTTTCATCATCTCGGATGGTGTGAATATGTTTGTATTATAACTTAACGGGCATTAAAATATAATAACTTGAAAGAGAAATAAAATTAGACAAGCAACCATTGAATATAGGCACACAATGTTTACATGGAAAACCTAAAATAGGGAAAACCACCATAATAGATCTTTTATCTCCCTTTACTAATCCATCCAAGCTAGGTCAAGTGAGTTGGCCACCACTCACCTCTAGGACACTTTACAATGGAACCTCCTCAATCAAATGCCATGGAAAAATACAATGGGATATAATCACTAGCATTTTTTAACACAAAATACGGTGACTTAGATGTCTAATTTTCGACATATTGTTGTCAGAAATTTAACAATCCTCTTTCATTTTAAACATCGGTTAAATTTCGACTATTTTCCAACAATGAAAAAATGCCTGAAAATCTGACTAACTTTTCTTCGTAGACATCAAAAATCTGACCACACATTTTAGTGCATTGATGCTAGATATCGGACTATGTTTGTTCCGTAGTTGTCGAAACTTCAACCACACATTTCAATGCATAGATGTCAGATATTCGACTACGTTTACTTCGTAGCCATCGCAAATCTGACCAAAATTCCAGTGCATGGATTTCAAAACTCCGACTAAGTTTTCTTTGTAGATGTTAGCAATCCAACCACAAATTTCAGTGCATAGGTGTCGGAAATCCAACTACGTTTCCTTTATAAAGATCGGATATTCGACCCTCCCCTTCGCCGGTAGTATAGCAACGTTGTCGGATTTAATGTAAATCCGACCACAAATTTCACTTCATTTATGTCGGATATCTGATGAAGTGTCCTCCACTTTGTTGTTGGGAATATAACTAATTTGTTAGATTTAATGGAAATTCAACCACAAATTTCACTTCGTAGAGGTCAGAAATCCGACGACACTATGTAAATTTATAATAATAAAAAATCCCTCTATATTTGGATTCACCAACGAAACCTAGTGACCAACTTTTTAAGATCTTATAGGATGTGAAATTACTCAATACAATATTGGATATGGAATGCCTCATTCTAGATGCCATATTTACTTCAATGGAGTAGCCAAGTGAAGTTAATATAACCTAGCCATAGATGTAACTCCCTAATAATGCACCAATTAATGCACCACCTAGACCTCAACTGCCTGCTCAACCCATTACTAACCCCAACAATAAGGCAGTACATCAATTTGAAACTCATAACATGCTAGCTTACTCCATTCCCCAATTTCACTACAATGATATACACCTACGATTAGGGAGGGTAGTGGAACCCATAGTCATTGAGGATGTTCCATCCTCTATGAATGAAGCAATAATGAATCAACAGTTTGAGAATTCAGTTAGTACAACACTCCCCATTATCGAGGATGTTGAAATACCTACTGAAACACTAGCGGAAACACATGCAGAAACACGCATTGAAACACAGTCTACAAAAGTGACAAGAGAACCACCATATCCTTAACGTTTGACTTTACAAAAGGAAGTGGAACAACCTCATTTCAATCTCCTAGGGGAATTGAAGAATATTTATGTTAAGATTCCATTTTTATAGGCCTTACATGATGTACCCATCTACGCCAAGACCGTTAGGGATTTGTGCATGAAAAAGCGACTACAACTGTATGTTAAACTGATTTCAAAGAATGAATTCATTTCGCATGTTGCAACTGATCCAAAATATCAACTTACGTAGGAGCAGGGATCTTCCCATATCCTTGAGAACTCTAAAAAGAACTACTGCAAATACGTACAGAAAATTGTACATAAATAAATTGTTTTTATTTTTATTTGTATTTTTAAACTTTGATGGGTTTATTTTTTTAGAATTGTGTACAGGACTATGGATGAAGGTTCACCTGAAGAAGTATAGTTGCAATAGGGGCCAAGCGATTGCAGGAATTTTGGTTGATCCTCCTATTTTTGGACAACTCCTTGAAAAAATATTATTATTATTATTTTAGAACGATATTGCAACACTAGAAACTCCACTAAACTCTGCCAACTTTTCCTATTTCGCAGCTACAACTCCGCTACAATTCTGCCAACTTTTCCTATTTTGCAACTGAAACTCCGCAAAAATTCTGCCAACTTTTCCTATTTCACAGCTGCAACTCCACTAAAATTCTACCAATTTTTCCTATTCCGTATCTGCAACTCTGCTAAATTCTGCCAAATTTTCCTATTTCGTGGTTGCAACTCCGCCAGATATTTCCAATTTGTGGTTGAGACTCCGCTAGATCTTTCCATTTCATGGTTGCGACTCCACCAGATCTTTCCAATTCGTTGTTACGACTCTGCTAATTCTTCAGCCACAAGATTGGTATATGTCTACCAGTTTCTATTATCCTGCTCCACTCTCCATGAGGAACATTAGATGCTCATCTGAGTGTCATGTGATTTTGTGCCAGCATGGATGTACTTAATTCGCACGGTTGACGATAGTCAACTCATGGAAGAATGTGCATATTTATATCCTCATGAATGATGTGACCATGAAATAATGCCACCATGGAAGGATGGCGACTCAACATTATATTGGAAGGTATGGGTTCTAATCATAACCATAATTAGGCATGATTTGACACAACAACAATAATTATACTTTGTCATTAGTCCTCATTATAAGACCTTGATTAGTTCTCCACAAGGGAAACAAGTTAAAAATTTATTGCCCGTATTCGTGATATGACCATCATTCTACCTAAATCGTGCGAGATCCAACCAATCGATTTTAGCCCATAACCATACCAATTTTCAAATATAATCGTGCACTTTCCGAAAATACCCAATTGAAATTCGGCTATCCATTGCATGTTACTGCATGTTGTAATTCCAACGTCTGAGTCTGGTAATTCTTGCATTTGTTAACAGAACTTACAGAGAGGAAGAAATATGGGTATACCTACGAGACAGGAACCTGAAAACATAGTGTCTATGCGCAAAAATGGGAAATTATTTACCATATTTCAGGAAGTCGGATGGACAGAGTACTTCCAGGGATTAAATGACTTCCATGTGGATACGACATTGCAATTTTCTCTAAACTTGACCGATACTCATTCAACAGTTAAAGGATTGTGGATAGATGTTACAGAAGCAATTGTGGCATAAGTGACATGATTACCACAGATTGGGATGATATGGTTTGGTCAGAAGGCGCCCAATTCGACTGCAGTACATGACTTTCTTGTAGCAAGAGCAATTGTTTATCCAAGAGGAGGGGGGAAATCATTGGAGTCATTACCAAGACCCTGGGATCAAGTTGACATCTTTCTAAAGAAATATTGTTAACTTGTGAAGGTAGGTACTGAATCATTTAAATATCTGACTTTATTCTATTGTCCCATTTATGCCATAATATCTTACTCAATATTCCATTTTATCTCCTAAGAACCCTTCAAAGCATGTCTCAATATGTAAAATCATCTCAGAATCCCGTATCTTCCCTAACAACTCATGGATTAATAAAATCATTAGTTTTGAGGGCCCTTGCAAATCAAATTTTAACATGGGAACAATTTTTTCCTAGGCCAAGGGTAGACCGGGAAGCTGTATTGGAAATAGAAGGTATTGGGGAATAAAGTGATGAGAGGAGCTCCTCAAGTCTAGTTGGGGTTAGGGATGGAATGTTGGCAGACCAATTGGAGAATGTTCAAGAGGAAGGTGTGAGAGAGGTTGCAGCAGTAAAAGATGAAACTGGAGCTATTGTAGAAGCTGCGACAGTAGAAGCAGTAACTGCGAAAGCTACAATGGAAGAGGAAGGACATTATACAGAGGAAATAGAAGGAGGGTAGGTAGAATTCATAAACATTGAATCCTCCCCTGAAATAAGGGGAACCATAATTCAGGAGGAGGAATTTCTTTTTGAAACTAGGAAAGTTAGTAAATTTTCCATCCCTACTTCTGAAAATGTGGAAATTTGTGTGTCACGTAGAAGAAGGAAAAGACCAAGAGTTAAGGGACAAACATCCAGCCCTGAAAAGAGGAGAAGGACTAGGGATTCTACTGTGGCAGAAATGGTACATGTAATAGGGGAAAATGTTGAAATTTCGATTCTAAAACCCCAAGCATCTGTTGTTACAGAAGAACCTGCTGGAAGTGAACCTCAAATTGAAAATTTACTTTTTGCAAATGAACTATTAAAGGAAGAAGTATGAACACTCTGGGATGAAGTGCAGAGGTTGAAAGAAGCTTGCACAAATAAGACAGTGCATATATTAAACACCTTGGCTGAAGCTTCGGACCAGTTGGAGAATCCACCTTCGATTTTGAAGGCTGGTGAACATGATGAACTACTATGCCCTGAATGTGGAGATCTATTCAAACTTGCAAGGTATAGAGTTACAATGGTGGATCTAACATCGTGTAAATTAGAAAAATCAAGGAAGGGGAGAGAATAAATACCTCCAACAGAGCATAACCCCTAATTATGAATTGCAAGAACAAGAGGAAATATAGTCCCAATAGTCAAAGGACATTGAACTAATTCCATATCAGTCTTAGCAATCTAGGGAAATTGAATTAATGTAGGATCAGTCTCAGTAGTCAGGGGATACAAAAACCATTCAAGATAAATAACTGTAGCCTAAAAGCATGGAAATAATTGTGGAACAGGAGGTTGTTACATAAGAAACAACACTCCAAAGATATGACATCGAAGAAGGAGATCAAACATTGTGTACTTTGAGTGAATCATGGAACTTGGATGTTGTTACAAAAGAACCAGCATCCTTAAAATTATTTTCTAAAGCTGCAACTTAAACTAAAGTTGTTGGGGCTGAAACACAGAAAACGGATGTTGCTACACAAGAACTAGCATTCCCAAAATTGTCTTTTGAATCAACAACACAAACAAAAGCACCTGGAGCAGGGGTTGAAGTAGAAATTTTGTTGGACAAAGGAAAAGGAGAGGATAAAAGAGGAAAGAAGGAGCAAGAATTGGAAAATAAGCTCTATCTATTGCAACTTGAGCTCAGTAAATGGAAATACTGTACCATCCCAATGGAGAAAGGAATGATGTCCCTATATGAACATAGGAGGATTATCCAAGAGCTTAAGGATAAATGGGTTGAAGAAATATCCCAATGGGACGATTTGCAGAAGGAGCTATAGGAACTAAGAAAGATTAAGTTCCTAAAAGAATAAAAAGAACAGCTGGGTAAGGACATGTACAACCTAATTCAAGAATTGTTGAGCTGCAGAGCTCCATCCCCATCTTATCCAGTGTTCTTCTATGAACATATGGTCCTGTTTAAAATTAGAGCTAAAAGAAGGGAGATCCTATCAGGTATTTTCAACCACTAAATTCTTGGACACCTTCATTAAGAGCTATTTTTTGAATCAAAATTTTCTATGTGAATTATTTTTGCATGAAATAGCATACCTATGGACGTTCGCTCCAATCCAGTTCCTTAATTGGGAGATATTCAGCTAAGAGAATTTAATTCATTTGTTACCAATAATATGAATTGGTTGAGCACCATTCAGACCATACAGAAGAATTAGGAGACTTCTACCCTATGGGTTCGAAGTGAGCCCCAATCTCCTACATCATTAAGAATCAGACATATGATTCAATTACAATCTCCTCAGAAATCTATTCAGATGGAAGCCTTCCAACAAGAAGTTGTCTCTTCCTATTTCAAGTTGGTCTCTCAATAAGAGATCTTTGCAATAGAAGGAAACCAGGGTAGATGGGATTCTTCTTCTATTTTTTCTAGAGAAAGAGATCCATACTGTGTTGAAAACTTCAAATATGCCCTGTCCCGGTCGCCCAGTTATGTTGCATGTATTAAAAATTTTGGACCTAATTGGCTGGGAATGAGATTTAAGTTTCCTAGTTTATGGTGGCTAGCAAGAAAATACCAGAGCATGTACTGACTGACTAAGAAGGAAGAGAAACAATGTTGTGATGATTTAATTACATGCAATGGGTTTAGGAATCTAGAAGAGCAATCTAAACCTTCTTTCAATCTTACCCATCTCCACCGAAATAGTTTTGAACTAGAATTGGATTCAGAATAGTTGGGTCCCAAAATAGCCCTTTTTTCCTATACCTATCAATGCCTTTTCCCCTATTTCACCTTAATTTTCCATACCCCAGGCAAATATATTTCCAGGTTAAGAATGGATCTTGACATGCATAATCTATTACTGCTTTATTCTAATAATTCCTAATATTGAATATGATTATGAAATTGAAATTTTTATTTGTGCTAACTTATGTTGGTTCAATAAAGATAGTTCAAATCCTTGAAGGATTACAGCTGTAGCAACCCGCTGAGCCTGGAGAAGAAAGGAATGTTTGGTGCCAGCTATTACTTCCTGGAGCTGGTTCCATGCATTGATGTAGCAGCATGAGTATCTTTTCATGCGGTCAATTAATACTGGGTATCGCTGAGATAGTCATGATATCTCCCCTTCCAATTAGTTGATTCTGTTCGATCCATTCATCACTCAGAGTAGCAATGCAAGCTTGGATACGAACAACTTCATTCAATTATATTTATGGTTGTAACCATTTTTGTTGTAACATGGAAGCCTAATGATCGTAGATCTTCATGGATTCCCGATATTAGTGGATATGGATTATGTCACATGTGTATAAGTATGGAGAAGCGATCTAAATCGTGGGTTCTTTCATTGGATGTTAGAATTTGATTGTAATAAGTTGTAACAAATATTACTGTAACTGTGGTTTTACTTTCCAAATACAAGGAGCAACAATTCTGCATATATTTTTGTTCTAATTTGTGTTAGTTAGCAGCATCTATGTTAGGATGATAGGTCCCGACTTCTCACAGAGATCATCAAGTTAAGTATATGCTTTAGTTTTTCTTATGTTAATCTGGTGTGGAATTACAGTAGGATGATTTGCAACAAGCTGCAACAGTAGTTAATAATTTCAATTTCCTTTGGATTGATGCAACAGTGTGGTGTGACAGTTGACTGTGTCAAGTAGTCTATTTTTCTTTTTATATAAGTGTGTTAGATCACTATTACAGTCAAGCTCAGCTCTGATTATTACTATTAATTGTATTTCTTAGGATTTTCTAAATTAGATGGTTATGGTTTGGGTTACTATAGTCTAATATCTTTAGGGTTTGATTTCTTGAAAAAGTAATTCTATTTCATTTATTCTTAGATCAATTAATATTGGATTGCTGTCGTAGGAAGGTAAAATTCCATTGAATTCTTGGATGGATAATTTAGATTAGTTTTAGCAATGAGTTGATATTGGATGAGAATTCAGGTAGGATAATTGATTTATATTCATTTGATCAACTGCTTGAGTTTTTATGCATAGATTGTGCATGGTTACCTTTGAAATAAAATACTTCCTCAAGCTGATAATCTATGTTACGGGAGTTTTATTTGTTTAATGAATTAGACAATTAAACTTCCCAACAACATCTAGGGATATCCTTTTATGGTCTAATAAGACCCTCAAATCACTCTTTTTTTCCTCAGGAAAAAAACATATTATATTTTGAGGAGAAATGCAATACCTTCTTCAAAAAGACCCAAAACAGATACATACGATGACCACCTAGAATTTCAATTGTCATACACTATTTGTAATAGTGTTACAAAAGATCACCATTTTATGTTCCATGTGTAGTACTATCATCTCAAAAACCTGAAATACAATACATAAAGTTCAACAATAGACTTGTCCCTTAGTAAACAAAACTGAGGAAACAAGAGAAAGGATTAAGGACTTTGTAAGGAGAAAGACTTGGTTGAAACCACAGTCCTTGTCCTGTATTCATCTTCAATAACTTGTTGAAGTGTACCTCTTAAGCCTACTTTTGAAAGAGTTCCCTCCTGAACATTAGATTTTCTATATATATTCTCAAAAGAAATCATTTCAAAAGAAGTTGATAGGACTCTCAAATGTGTGGCCAAGTTATGTATCCCAACCCTCTGAATATATTGTCATAAGGACCATAGACATCGACCAACTGAAGTGTCTTATCTAGCTCAAAACTTGCATATACCAACAAAAATATTTAGAGTTTCATTTAAAGTTGGGAAAGAGAATATTCTTCTCCTATAGATAATATGCTGACCAAAGGAAATGTTATGGATATTATGGCGTACAACTAAATCATCAACACCTTTTGCAAAGCATGTTAACTAGAAAGATCCATATAGAAATAAGTGTCTACTTCAATGACACATTTTTCATGAAATTGATATTCACTCACCTTTTTCATAATATTTACATCACTGAGTTCTTTGGCGTAACGAAGTTTTTTCTCCTGGCATCTTCAACACACATAAGCAGAAAGTTCACTACAAACTCACTAAGAGGCTAAAAAGAGGTAAAGTGGCCCTTGTATGAAATACAAATCAAATTAACAGAAGTAAAATAGGTATAAGAATTAGGAATATGTTGTCGATACTTATAATTTGTTCGTACAACTTACCTTGATTTGTGGAGCTTGACACTATCTACTTTTGCTGTACCTTTCAAAACATCTTTCAACATACTACAAATATTTTCTTGTTGCAATAATTTCATGTTAGGACCCATCAAATAAATATTTGCTCATTTGTGAAAATAAAAAAATGAAGCTAAAAAAATATAGTTTTAGTAGTTTGGCTCAATGAATAAAAACAACATTAATAATGAACATTTTATGTTTGATGAACATTTTTATTTTAACAATGTAAATTACAATAGCATTCAAGTAAAATCATTGGTAATAAGATATCACCTAAGGAAACAAGGAGAACCACAAAACAAAGTATATAAGGCCATCGATCACATCAAAACGCCAATTTTTCTTCTGAAATATCAAAATGTTTCCCAATGCAATCTATAACAAGTTCCAATGGATGAATGAAATAGAAATAGTAAAATTTAAACACTACAATTATAGAAATAATTGTGGGAAATGTATAATTCCTTACCATTCATTGAGCTCCTCTATATTTCGAGAATAATTTAATATTCTCTACTGAACAGGGCCAACCATGTGAAGGTGGAATCTCTTATGCCCCCCTCCCCCTCCCCCCCGTCCTCACATCACTCTCAATTCCCCAAACCCAATGAATCTACTTCCAAAAAAAAAAAAGTGCAAATTCATTCATTCAATAGCAAAAAAAAACAGTCATTAAACCATTCCATTAGAGGAAATTTCAATTTAAAATGGGCCTTCCAAAAATAATAAAAATTCCATGTCATAATGTATTATCCAATCAAAATTATTTAAAATTAAAAAAGGGAGCACCTCTTAAACAAATTTTTAATATAAATTTGGGGATAGGTATCATAAAAAAACTACTTTTTTTGTTCGTATTTTCGACATATCTCCCTGTATTTTTACTCAAATTTCGATTGGGAGAGCTCGTTAGATGCGGAATTAAATTATGCTTCCAATGAGTACCCACTTGGAATACTTTTGATGGGCCCCTCTACCCCCAAAATAAGAAATACTTGAAAAAATGTTATGATGACATCATGATCACATTTTTTGGTATTTCTTTTTTTTGGGGTAGAGGGGCTTGTTAAAAGTATGTGGAGTGGGTACTCATTGGATGCAAAATTTAAATCCACATCCAATGAGCTCTCCTGATCAAAATTTGAGTAAAAACATAGGGAGATATGTCGAAAATACGAACAAAACAAGTAGTTTTTTCTTTTCTTCCTCCAAAATTAATAAATATTATTTTATTATTTTAACTATTATTTTATTAATTTTCCTCAGGAGACCCATTTTGAGTTGAAATTTCCTCTAATGATTCATTCAATATCCAAAAAAACAATTCACTAAAGCATTCATTAAACCATTCATTCATTAAATAGCCAAAAAAAACCATGCATGTCATTGTATTATAAAAAATAATTACTCAAAATTTCTCCTGTCACTTCTTTTTTAGTTTTCTTCTCTTTACAAAATGAAAAAGAAGCGCATCTTTTGGAATTTTTCGTTCGGTTCCTTATGCTTCATCAACTTGTTCTGATGTCTCCCTAGTAGACTTATCGCCATGTGGATCTTGCGGCAAGGGGTTCGAAATTGTTACAATAATGTGAAAATGTTGCATTAATTTATTTTTGCTTTTATAATTACAAGTATTTCATTTAAAAAAACATTACAAAGGTGGTTTTTTACCTGGTGTGGCCACTTCATGTTCTTCATTTTCCTGTCCAGGATCAACCTGTACAGTGTGATCCTCTACATGCTCTGCAGTTGAAATATAGAGAAGTACAATTAATGTTCACCATATGCAATTATCTATACAAAACTGTAGCATATGAATATATTCATTACCAGGAATCGAAGCATGATCTTCAACGGGTTGTTGTCCATCATCGACATTAAGGGGATCATTGCTTTCGTGCTCAAAACCGAATAATTATTTTATGTTAATTGTTTATAAAGAATAGATTGCATACCAATTAATAACTTTTCATTAAACTATATAGATTTTATATACATGTGCACCATATGGATCACCAGAAGATCATGTATGCCCAGACAAGATTTTCTGTTGTTGAACAACAACTTCAAATCCATGTTGGAAGCCAAGCTTCAAGTCTTCATGAGTGGGTACTTCTTTGAATTAGTTGGCCTGAATATTTGCATAACATCATTAATTTTACATTTTGTGATGATTTAAAATGAAAATAATTTTCAATTTAATATTTGGATGCATTATTGGGTTTTCGATACTTACAATTCGTGCCGCCAAATTTGAATAACCACCATGCCCAAGCTTGTGCTGACCAATTTTTTTCATTCTTTCATTTGTGGCCTTTGATGTGTCTGACAGACTAGGAAAGTGTTGAATTACGTTAGATGTTCCAAATTCGATATAAAAAAGAATAATAATAATAAGGGTTAGCATTACATTGTGGAAAGTATTGCATACCTCCCTATGTATGGTGGTATATTTCCTTCTTTTCTTAGATCCCTATCATTTCCATCTTCCACTAGGGATTTCCACTCCCTTGATGGAATCATCAAAGGGCGCTCATACCTAGGGTTCATTTCTAGGTTAACCCTATGTTGGTCTCATAAAATATTCATATGTTGTCCAACCTTCTTTAGGACTTTTGTTGTATCGAAGGTATCGTTGTCGAATAAGACAACCAACTGATTATTCAGCTCATCCTTTAATTTTTTTTGTTTGTATGTCCCACCTTGTGTGTATGGTGGGCCTGAATATCTCTAAGGTCAAATCATTTATATTTTTATAAAAAAACATATTTTCTTGCAAAAAATTCATGCTATCATTAGTTTAAAAAAAAAAATTTATCGATATATTACAATCAAATTATAAAAACTAAATTGAATAATGTATAATTACCTGGGATATTATCTATTTCTATTGAACGAGTTCCTCGTTCACCAAAAATGTTGTCTCTATTGAACCCGTGCTAGTGACACGGGAAGATCCAGGAAATGTTGCTTTAGCATCAACATTACTAGCAGGATTTGCATCCACCCCTTCATCTGCACAATCTAATGTGCGTAGGTCAGCAAAGGTTGCACTCTCTGTTGGTCTAGAGGGTGTCACAGAACATGTTGTCAACTGTTCAATTGACAACAATGGTGCATTGCATGGTCTACATGGATTCGTTTTCTCATTGGGCCCAGCACCGCCTTCACCACTAATGTGTGGTTGTAGAAAATCCTATAAATACAAACCATTCAATTATAAGTTCACTATCATATAAAAGTAAAAATTAGAAATTTCTAAATGAATTGATATTATGATTCAATATTCCATAGCCTACTTTCAAGGCCTGAGATCTCTTTACCAGCACTTGAAACTTGGCTTTAATTTCGTCTAAATAAAAGATGAAGGATATCCACATTAATTTTTTTCAAGGTCTTCTCTATCACCTTAACCAAGTCTATAGAATAAGCAATGTTAGCATCATTCAACAACTCATTCACATCAAAATATATGGATTGTTGTGATGCTATTTCATAAACCGAATCATTGGTATGAAACAAAAATATATAAAACATTACTTATGTGTTAAATCAATAGTCTGAGGAAAAAATTATATTAACAAAACATATCTATAATGATAGATTCCTAGAATTACATCTAGGTTTAACTGATTCCTAGATGATAGTGTGGTCTGATCAACAACTGGGGACTTTCTTTGATCATCCACCTGCAAAAAAAGTAGACAAAATTATCATAATGAAAGAAATTATACAAACGAAAAAAATAGATAACAAAAAAACATTATGCTACATTTTATATATGTGTACAATTTTGAAGTATTTAAATTGTAGAATTACATTCAAGTTTACCTATTTCCCCGAGGCTACTGTCGTCTGATCAACATCTGGGTGGCTTCCTTGATCAACACATTGCATCAAATATAGATAAGATTATATAAACCAAACGAATATACTCATGAAAAAATATAACAACAGAACTATTTGTACATACTAGATTTGTACATTGGAGTCGATGTATACCTGTCACCTCGAGGCAGGTCTGGTAACATCTACTATGAGGAAGGTGCCCCTCACAAAACCCTGCATCAAAAACATAGAAAAAATTAACTAACGAAATCAAAATACTCACTAAAATAATATAATAACATAACATTTTGATGTACTTATACTTGTACTATTACAAAGATGTATACGTGTTCCCTCGAGAATAGTATACTCCTCTAATAAGCTATTGGGGTGATGAGCCCCCGATCACCTCCCTGTGAAATAAACATAAAAAATTTAATCAAAATTATAACAATATACTAACGAAAAATCTTAAAGATGTTAAAATAATTAATAAAAGGTTGGGTAAATTGTTGGATGTACCACATCCATAGTAACTGTGTTTGTATCTACTCGATTCAAATTGTAATTAATAAGCAGTTATTCCCCTGCAGCTATTGATTTAATGAAACATACAAATACACGATTTCCTTCACGCCCCTCAAATATGTAGTTGGGGTTGCTTAAGTGTAGACCCTGGTTGTGTATTGTTTATAAATCCTGCAATATTCCCAGTCGACTTTGGCCTTCCGTCAATGTACAACGTTGCTCCTTTATTTTGATCTTTGTCTTTCAGTTGTAAATAATTTGCTAACAACCCATATCTACACGTACTTCATGTATATTGGACCAGGCGCATCCAATCTTTGTAGTTGTAAGAGGGTCCAACATACTGCACCGATTATGTACATCTGTCGTAACCGACCTTTATGCCATCCATGCAAAAAAACTCCAATCCATGTAATGACGACGATGCAATTCTATATATCCTCTTATTCACACAAAAATATGTGTTAAGTTGAGGAATATCCCTAGGTACCCATTTTTTCAATAGATGTTTGTACCTTAAGGGCACCTTGACGTTGACTATTGTCTCATTATCATAGGAACATGGCCCCCCTCTTGCGAGAAAAACTTCCATGTGTTTATTGAATTTTATTCTGATCTTCTTACATCTAGTTGATCTAGCCCTTGTATACCTACTCGATGTCTTAATTTCCTCTAGCCTTCTTAAACTCCCCTCGCTTGAGGAAGACAGGTATGGAAAATACATGTTTGGTTCTACCTGCACCATGGCTGAACAAAACTTGGCAAATAAGAGCAAAATACCATAATGTTAAAGAAACCTCCAACCAATACCAAGTTTAAGCAAGAAAAGGATGTACAATCCAAGATGGATAAATTTTGTAACTTTTTGTAACGCACAAGCTAATATTTTGTAACTTTTTTTCAGAAGAAAAATAGGAATTCCTTAATATTCAATAGTGAATCAATGGTAACTTGTACATAGTCCTGACAATAATCCTTTCCAGACGCGAGTGGAGATAAGTATCAAAATATTTCCCTAGGGGAGGGACATAAATCACAATGCCAAGATGATTGAAGTAGCAATACCACAGGGAGAAAATAAGGATCCCAAACAACTTATCCAAGGAGGCATCAAGGGTGGATAAAACACACCTCTGGAGGATCAAAACAAAATCTATATCCCCAGCTAAAACAAGAAAGATGCTAATGTATCTGATACTCAAAAGAACCAAAAAAGAGTATTCCACATAAATCATAAATCTCTTAAAAGAGTTTTATCATGCCTTCCTCAATGATTTCTCCTTCTAAAAGTTTCGAGAAGGAGAGGAGGCCAACCTTCATATTTAGTACTTCCTTGGATAAACGATCCGCACTCATATTTTGTTCCTTGTAGACGTGCCTAAAGTCATATAACCCATGAATTGAAGTCGTCAGTAGTGTAGCATATATGTCAGATTTAATGGATATCTGACGAAAAATTTCACTACATAGATGTCGGAAATTCGACGAAGTATCCTTCATAGAGGTCGAATAACCCATGAAATGATATCATTATCTTGAGGACTTATAAGCATGGCTTAACATTGACACCACTTCCTACTATCTGCTGACTTGGTACACTCAACTAATACATCAGCTTGGTGTAGTTAGACTAATACTAAGTATCTGAAAGTGTAGTTTTAATACTGTTGGGTGTTAGTGCCAAGGTACTAGACTTTAGTTAGAGGTTGGTTTAGTCCTTAGTAATACTCTATTCCTAGACTTCAAAGTTCTAACATAAAACCATATCTCCCTTGGTAAAGGTTTAAGCCATGAGATTTTTGTCACACACCCTAACTACGTAACTATGGTACTACTGCATGTGCTCCAATGATTGAGATCCCTTTCATCTAGGCTCTCTAACTCTAACATACATGTGGTGACAAGCTCTTCATCAGGTATAGCATCATGTAGTGCAATGCTAAGTGATGGGACTAAGACCTATTAGGGAAACGTAACTTTAGTTCTATATACCAATGAGTAGGTCATCATGGGGATATGTAATCTTCATTGAGTGGGACCTGTTAGCACTATTTTGGGCTAATTGGTTGGAAGGGGGTTAGTCCAGCGAAAGGAAGAATAAGGTTTAAATTTGTTTTCATATCATATGACCTTGAAAGAGGTTGATGGGATCTCTAAATGTTCTAAGGGGTTTTTTCATTGGTTTGAAATGCAAAATAATTTAAAATCCTAAGTATTAACCTTGCAAAAGTGCCTGGATAAGAAAATCCGCTAAAGGTTATATGGTAACAGGAATGGAGGGCTTGGATGAATATCGAAGAAGATCAAAAGTTGCAGAGGTGTTCACCAAGGTAAGAAGCTCGGTCTAAAATAATTTTGATGTTGGTGGAGGGATGTTAAATTGCAAGAAAAATCGATCGTCAGATGGAGATAAGGAAGCATATCAACGGTGCACAATTATTTTGCTAAGCGAACATGCAAGGAGAAATACAATTTCTAGATTTGTGAAATCTTGTATACTCCATAGTTTTCAATGGTTGAGATCATGAGGTTGAATATATACAGTTGAAATGAATTTAGAAATGGAAACATGCGCAAGGAAATGAACTTTTCACCTTTGTGAAATCATGTAGGCTCCACATATTCCGACGGTCAAGATCATTCAATGATAAAAATATGCAGTGGAGATTTATTTCGCAATGACAACTAGCACAAGATAATTAGATTTTTCAATCTGTGAAATACCATAGGACCCTCATATTTTAATGGTCATGATCTTGGGAGGAGATATATTAACGACAGACATTCATTTCGTAATTCAAACATGAACACGTAAGTGAATTTTTCGGGGATGCAAAATCCAGTAGGCATTGCACATTTAAACAATGGAAATATGGATGGATTCTTGATCCATGGTCCAGGATGATTTCGCAATGAGAACAAGTAAGGGATAAAACATGTTGGAGGATTGCAAAATCGGGTAGGAGTTGCACCATTGAACGGTTGAGATGCATGGTAGATTAAGATCTACGGTTGGAGATCATTTCGCAGTGTAAAGATGCAAGAAAAGGTGGAATGGTGGAAGCTACAAAATGAAGTTAAAAGGAGAAAAAAATAAAAGTTGAGGATTTAAGTAGATACAAATCTATGACTAGCAATGATTTCGCAGGGTGAAGGTGCAAGGGAGAAGAAAATTGGTGGACCTGTGAAATGGAGTTAAAAGGTATAATAAATGAGCAATCCAGATTAGATCTAGGGATGATCTATGGTCCAAAATAATTTCGCAGTGGAAACATGCTCACTCTAAGTATAAAAGGAAATCTACGAAATTGGCTAAAATAAGATGAAGATCAACGTCTTAAAAAGATCCTATCCAGATCAATGGATATAATTTAACTTGAAATTTTGATCTACAAGAAGGATAAGGGGGGTGTGGTTGTAATGGAAGGAAATAGAGGATTAAGTTGGAAAAAGGATCGATGGTATAGAATGAATCATGTAGGATGGAGGGTTGAGAACTGTATCTACTATAGAAGGTACAAGACTGATATGGATATAAAAAAATATAAAAGTACTGTGCACATGGAATTAGGGAATTTGTTTATTCTCCTACATTGAAAAATGAAAGATAAAGATTGTGCGGAAGAAACCAACTCACACGAAGTCCTTTGGATACTTTTCAATACACCAGGTAGGCCTTTTGTTTCTGTAGTAGGGCTTTCTCCCTAGCTACGAGGAGGAACAACTACCTTCCGTTTATAGGACGGAAGGCTAGGGTTCATGCGGATGAAAAACCCTGCAAGGAAATGTAGCTCTAAGCCATGGAAACCCTGCAAGAAACTGTTAGAAAAATTAATAAATGGCTACAAGCAATCAGAGGAGAACTTGCAACAAACCATGAGCAAATAAACAATATCTAGGAAACTAAACTATAAACAAAAACAAAATGGTTATACCTTCAGCCTTTGTGGAAATGGGCCACCATGCCTTAGCTTTGGAAGCACCTCTCTATGGAATGGGGTTTTTGTCTTATGGAGCTATGGAGGAGAGGGGTGAATGGCTTGAGAGGAGAGGGTCTCAAGGCACTCACACAAGCAACATAATGATAGGGAGATAAGGAGTGTTTTGAGAGTGAACCCCACCCCTCTATTTATAGTTTTTCTTTGAGATTTTTGGGATTTAAGCCCCTTTTGCTCAATTCTTAGCTCCTTTGGGGATTTTAAGCTCCTTTGAGGGGTTTTAGCCCCTATGAGAGCTATTTTGGCTCTTTTTAGGGGTTTTAAGCCCTTTTCATATTTTTGAGCCTTTGAAAGGGTGTGGGGGTCAAATGAGGGTAGTGACATAGATGTATTTGGATGGTGTAGGTCATGTAGATCTCATTGAGGGATTTTTTGGGTTAACAGTTCCCATTGGAGGTATTTAAAATGGCCCAAGTTGAGAATGTAGAAGCTCAAAATTTAGAATACTAGAAAATTGAATAATTGTTTGAGAATAAAGATGCATAAGTTTTTGACACTGTTTTTCTTAATGGACTTGTTGACACTGTTAAACAAAAACTAATGCTTCTAAAATATCAAGGAACATATAATCATAACATCTACCAGTCCTATTTTCATTATTTTACTACCGACCAAATCCTCAGCTGCCCCGAGTTCATTGATTGGTGTGCTAACAATTATTCCCTCTCTGAAAGGGTAATAATGGATATTACCAGCTCTAAGATACTTTGTCCTGTTATTTCTTTGGTTGTTAGAAAAACCTTGTCATTCCCTATTGAGTTAACCCTAAATTCTTAAGAATACAATGAAGAGTTTATAGCCCAATATTTTAGGGATTCTGCAATAGAGAAGAAACAATAATTATTCAAGAATTGTTTCAAAATAGATGTCCAGCTAGAAAATATTCCATTCCCTATGGATGCAAATGTTTTTAATGAAGAAAACCAGTGTGTTGTGACCTTAATGAGTCGGTTCCTAGGGTTAGATACAGACAAGTATATCATTGAACCCCTTATGATTTTATTGTTTATTTTGAGTACTAATCTAGTTGAGTCTGCAAAGTCCATTCAGTCGATACAACCTTCATGTCTTAAATTTGATGAATTCTTGGCTAAGAATATTCATTCTCAGTTAATGGATTTCCACAAGACTAGGACTTTCATATTTTAGCCCTATTTGTTGAAAATGTTTTTATCATTCAATGATTAGAAATTACAGCTTCCAGAGATGGCACTAACTGAGGAAATGAACATGGATTACACTAAGTTTATGAATTTCCTCATGTCTGAAGTATACAATGCCATTTTTCAGAAGAAATTGCCTAGAGTACTGCCATAAATGAAGAATATATTGCATCTTTCTCCACGGAAAAGGATTGGGGATTGGTTTCTGTTTGAGAAAGGGATGATGATTAGGTCGTATGGCTTTGTTCATCAGCCTTATTTATTTCCTTCTCTCTTGACTCCTAGATTTTTTTCAATGGAATTCATTAGACAAAAATTGATCGTGGAGATTGAACACTTTCTAAATTTCAAAAGGTCCACTGAGATCAGATATCCATGGGTTGTAGGCCTTTTCATCATAAAAAATAAAGCTTATCTTCCAATGATAAAGAGTTTGCTAAAAGAGATTGGTTTTTTGACAGAAGTTGCCATTAATTATGATCCCCATCATGTCATTTCAAATAGAAGACGGGATCTGAAAAGAAAACCTTTTGAGCATGATGAGGTTGTTGGATTAGCAGAAGTTGCAGATTGGTCTAATTATCCACATGAAACTTAGAAGGATACTGATATGCAGGAAGATTCAACTTCTTCTATAAGACAAATTACTTCAATACAGCCTGGCACCTCTAACTTGGTCTTAGTAGCTGCGAAGATTACACCTTTAGTCAGTTACTCCGAAAGGACGAAATAGAGATATTTTTCAGATTCCATGGATACCGAAGAAGAGGATACTGTTAAGACTCCGAAGAAGCAAAGAATTGAAATAGAAGGACAACTTGTCCAAGCTACAGAAGAAGATAGAGGTAAGAAAAGGATGAAAGTAACAGGGTCTGCTTTTGAGGTGAAGGATTATGCATTTGTTGATACACCAGTTGATTCAACATTTGAATTTAAAAATAAAACAGAATTGTTGGAGAAGTACAAAGAGACTAAAGATATAACTTTAGAGGAAACTTTGAAGTTGTATTCAGAAGTAAGGAAAATCTATAATCAATATGTATCCCTTATTTCTGTTACGGATTATTCCCATAATACTTTGAATTTAGCCTTGTCAACCAAGAATAGGGTTGTTGAAATGAAGATGGATTTGGAGAACATACATATGTCTGCCATGATACATCTGCACAAGCAAACATGAGATATTATTTTTACTGGTCTGTTGAAAGCTACCTTGAAATTGTCAAAGTTGTAGACCAGTAAAAGCAGGATTGAGAATCAATTGAGACAGGAAAAGGTAGAGAATAAAGCCCTCTAGGCACAAATAAAGAAGTTGCAGACAGATATGATGGCTGCTAAAATACAAACAAATAAGGGAGCAGGGATACATAAATTGCTAAATGAAAAGGAGAATGCTATCCAACTATTGAAAAAGAAACTAAAAAATACCTTCTTTATAGTTGATACATGCACTTGAATTAGATGAACTAGAAAAGGAAAAAGAGAGCCCGAGTAGTGAGTTGACAAATTGTAAGGATAAACTATTAAAGTTTGCAGAAAAATAAAAACAGTGGCAAAAAGACATGACTCTTGTATTTGAGAGTGAGAAGGATCTCAAAATAAAATATGATGAAATGGAAAGGAAAGAAAAACATCTACAAGAGAAGGAAAAAGAGATTGAAGGCAGAATTGTTCCTCCTACAGTTGAATCCAGTGAGAATACTATTGTCCATGCTATGTCACAGGTTAGCCTGAAATATTTAGAGTTAGATGGATTAATCAAAATAAAAATGTGGAAAACCTGGTAGTGAAAAGGGAACAAGAAAGAAATACTTGGGAAGCCAAATTCTAGGAACTACAAAATAAAAATGACAAGCTCATGAAACAGGTAACATATTAATCATTAGTGCAAGGGGAAAAACACATCATTCAGGATTCCATCATTGCAAAAGCGGTCAAGTTGAGACCATACCTTGACTATGTATTGGATAAAGAGGCTGTGATTCAGTCATCAAGACAAATCATGAAAGAAACCAAAGAGAAATTGAATAAAAAGCCAATTGATTATGCCAATAATGCCATCAAATTTTGAATGGATTGACATAAGATTATTTAAAAAATGAAAATATCAAGGACATAATATCAATTATAACCTGTTCCAGAAAGGTAGTGTGCAAGTATCATCATTTAGACACAATCCAGACCAAAATTGATATTATGGCACATCAATTGAAGCTATTCAAAGATATGTTTGATCCCCTATTTAAGAAAGGACTCCCATTCTTTTGGGAATAAAAGGGCACAATGCTGACTTAGAAGGAATACCAGGAAAGGTTGATTCAATTCAGATTGGATCACACCAATTTCGCTAATATGAACCAATCATTGTCTGGCAAGACAATTCTTGACATGTTGGTTGATGAATTTGAAATATTTTTTTCTTTTAAAGAAGAATGTGCACATCTATAGAATTATTCTTACAGGGATCATATTGAATTGCGTGTGTTGGAAAAAGAGATGTCCACCTTGGAGCTTCCATCTACAGACTAATGGAAGACAATAAAAAAGTTTGGGAGAACTAAGTACACGTTGCACACCTAAAGACATGAAGATCATGGAGAGTTGAATGCTAAAGAATAGGCATTAGTTTATTTTCTAGAATTTGTTAGTAGTTAATAAATGTTGAATGACACTTGTAAAGGAAATTATGCCTATTTTTAGAAGTCAGTTTTATTTTCAGCTCATGGAGCAATTATATAAGTACTTCCAAATGTTATGGAAAAAGGGTTGGAACTCGTGAGAACTCTGTTGTGTATTTTGATATCTATCCTAATAAAATTTCAGAGTTGAAGTTGGCCTTTCATCAAATATTCACGTGTTATTTCCAATTACAGCATGTATTTCCTTTCTTAATATGAATTTGTTTCCTGTTATTGCCTTTCATTATGTATTCCATCATGTCTAAAATGAGTGTTTAATGGTTCAGAATTCATATGTATATTCTCTGGCTATTATTTCAGATATTCACTAAGTTTTTTGCTCGAAATTTAGCTTTGGATTCATCTTATATAGATCCCATGTTAATGGACTGTCATTATTTTCTTCTTTTCCACTAGACTCAATAATTTTGACTGTAACTAAATAGCTATCTTTCCTTTGTTGAAATTTCCAAGCACACAACTTTGTGATTGATAATATATATTTTGAATTCCAATCCCAATGTTTACTTTCCCTGTTTCTACCAAAAATGCAATCTAATTTTTTATTTTATTTACACATCTAGCCTTGTTAAAACACCCATTGATAGATACCTCTCAAGAAAGAAAGAATCCAACTTTCTTTCCTGAAGTTGGTTTTGTGGTTACCTTGAGATTGCCTTTCAAAACCTGAGGTATATTTTAAGTGATAATAGGACCTTTTAAATTATAATGAAAGTTTTGTAAGCCCATAGTGTAGGATATATCTTGGTGTGCCAATGGTCACCTGAAGCATTAACTGTGTGTTTAAGGATGTATAGTAATGTAATATTTATGGCTTCAACCTACCCATTCTCTGTATATAGTAGGGTGTGGAAAACTTATGTTTGATGTTATACTTATCTACGAGTCTCTTTATTTATGTAGATATGAGCTAGCTTCCATTGTCAGCCACTAAGGTATAATGGAATATCAAATGATATATAATTTGGTTTCTAATGAATTTCAAAATAACATGTCCTATGAAACAACTAAGGGGCATGTCCTTTACCCATTTGGTTCAATAGTTAATTATGATGATGATGAACTTATGGCCATTATAAAGGTTGCATGTATAACTCTGATGAGGCCTAAACCCCACAATAAGAATGGTCAAAGGTATTTGATTGAGATTAAGTCACAGGATGATATATGGTACAAACTCATATAATGCTAGTATACTTTGCATTATATTTTTTTATATTTTTTTAATATTGGCTACTAGTAGCCCATGTACGAGATCTTAGTTAAGGTGGCATGTGATCAAAAGTGGCCCCGATAATTTCCACTATGTGATTCTTGCAAGATAGAGTAAACCTCGGGATAGTTTATGTTGCAAAAGAGGAAACCATTAAAGCTTTTATTTTTATTAAATAATGCTAGGATTCTAGGAAGTCAAATGGGCATGTAAAATAACCTTAATTCATCCTAGTATTGCAACTGAATATTGTCATCGCATTGATCCTTATATTTGGTCTGTTTTAGAAGTGTTTGGAGAATTATAATGACACCTAGCAGTCACAAATCATCCCTAATATAGATCTGGCCAACACTGAGCTAATTTTGGACAAATGTGTGGAAAAAAAAGAGCAATGGAAATGAAACCTAAGCAGTGAATATAATGGTTTCCTGTATTGTATTCTATTTACTACACCTACGTCAAATCAATCTAAGATGAGGAAGGTTTTTAGCACATGTGGGTTCCCATTGTCACTTATATTATACCATCCCAATTTGGAATCATTCTCTACTGCTATACTATTGATATGTTGTATTTGGCATCCACCTTTGAGAATTCTTGAGGTATGCCATCATTGGTAAACCGTATTTTCACAAGTTTGATATGCCCTTAGAGGATTGTGAGGTCACTTGCAGCCTTGAAGTGTGGTATATATTGTTTCTTTGAGAAGAAAAGGAGTCGATGATCATATTGTATGATATAGAACCCACCTTGCAGTAGTGATCAGAGTCTGTTGTGCATGTAATATTGGCTATATACACTCTATTCATTTACTTGAACACATTATATTTAGGCTGAACACCTTTTAAGAGAGGTCCATGAATCTTTATCATAGTTAATTCAAGGGTACCAGGATATCTAACAATAACACTAGGATGAACAAAATTACAAATGGTTGGAATCCAAGCAAGAGGCTCATCAAAAACAACCAACCGAAAGTAAGTCTTGTGAACAATAGCCCCAACGAATTCAAATAACATTTTTTCAAACAATATCTAGTAGTCAAACTAGACTCCAACACAATGATCATTGACAAAAGAGATTCATCTACAAAATCATTATTCACCATATCCTCACCCCTTGGAAAGGAAACACCTCTAAGATGACCCTAAAAGTGAGTTGACACCAACAGATAACTAGGGGCATCGATAGTCAATAAATCCACCACCTTATAGATCCTGACAAAAAAGGAAAAGTGGTCAGAGACCCCGATGACATCATGAAGCGAATAAAAGCTTCTTTAACGTTCGTAAATTCTCTAAAATGCCCACAGGTAATCTGAATCCCACATGTTGGTAAGTAGTAATAAATATTGATAATAAATAAGATGATGAATTACATATGAGGGTCTGTTATTTATATTTTGGTGAAATACCCTTTCATTAATAGTTATGTCTTTTCGTAAAGACATTATTAATTATATATATATATATATATTGTTATTGTTATTATTATTATTATTTGTTGTTATTATTTAAGTTTGTTTCAGTGGTATCAGAGCCAGCCCTTTCTCAGCTTGTGCTCATTCTGGCTTTTAGCCAAAATTTCAGATTTTATCTGAGTAATTTCATAGTTTCTCTGTACACTTGGTCTTTGACCCTTCTTGGCTTTGGCCATTCCCAGATTTCAATTGACGAAAATATATATATAAAAAGTATTATTAAAAAAAAAACAAAAACAAAAAAAAATTCCTTGAAGAAATATCCGCTGCAAATTTGGAGAATACTGCTGCAAACCTGAAGAAGGTGGTTGTAATAATCTGCTACTGATCCACCTCCCTTCACCACTCCACTCCACACTTGCCTCACCTTCGCTGCACATCTCCCACGCTCCCCTCTCAGTTTTCACCTCTGCGTGCCATCTCCACATCCGTTGGCTCCCTTCACGTTCGTGCAGCTTCCCCACGCTGCCACCCACGTCCACCAACATGTGGGATTCAGATTACCTGTGGTCATTTTAGAGAATTTACGAACGTTAAAGAAGATTTTATTCGCTTCACATCAATACATATCTTTCAAGACATCCACCTATTACTTGAAGGGAATCCTAAATTAAAAAATGTAGAGGGAGGTTCAAAATCCATTCCAAATTGGAATAGTACATAAGAATTTTGAGAAGGGATTGAATGTTCATCATAAAGGCCCTTTGTAGAGCACGTCATCTCTACCATTAAATAGATAAAATTACACATTGAAAAAACTTTGTACAATGATGAATAATAGTGCCTCCTATACAAAGGGATTTCAAGAGTTTATTATCTCAATAGATAGTGTAAGAGTATATGTGTGGAAAACATAATAGTAAGGCAAGGGAGTGCTTCTCCTACTATCAGCAACACACACAAATCTCTAACTTTGGAAATTTTCACCTACATGACAATTGCAGCTGACTGTTTAGCTAACAGTAATATACAGGACAGTTGCAGCTGATTGTTTAGCTAACAGTAATCTATAGGACAGTTGTAAATGAGTTGCAGTTGACTATTTAGCTTCACTTTGATGAACCCTAAATTATGGGAAGACATGGGAGTGTTGTTCTTACTCTGATCAACACACATAAATCTCTAACTTCAGAAATTTTCATCTACATGACTGTTGCAACTGAGTTACAACTGACTATTTAGCTAACAGTAATCTACAGGACAGTTGTAGCTGAGTTGCACCTAACTGTTTGGCTAACAGTAATCTACAGGACATTTGTACCTGAGTTGTAGATGACTGTTTAGCTTCATTTTGATGACCCCTGTGTTCATAAAATTAAAATTGATACACTATTTCAGCAATAAAACACATTTAAATCAATCGGAGGCATTATACGCTTCTCTATTTGACATAAGGAACAACGTAACCACCTATAGGCTATGTATTTGGAGGCTGGCAAGGATTATTCTTTATTAAAACTTTTAGTTTAATTATAATCATGGTATTTCTTGAAGGATTGTGGAAAGACTCATATTTATAGACAGATTCGATGAGAATGAGACTGTAATGGTGAAGTCAATAGATTGGATGGCGATCGAATGTTTGAAGGAGTGTTGAAAGGTTTGAGCCCCTAACTGTTAAATGTGACCATAGTGACCATAAACCCATTAAACCATAATCCTAACTCTTTATAATCCCCATAAACCCATATCCCCTAAGCACTTAACGCCCTAAATCCTAACCCATGATTCCCCTAACCACTAAATGTGACCATAGTGACCATAGTGACTATGTATATTATGTAACACATTCATATGAAGTAACGTGACCATAAGGCCCCTAACCACTAAAACCCCCAATAACTAAGCCCTTGACCCCTTAAACCTAAACCTCCTTATACACCTAACTCCTAACCCCCTTAATGTTACCTTAATGGACATAAAGACCATAACCCAAGTGAACTGTAACCCTAACTCCTTATAACCTCCCTAATCCCAAATCCCCTAACCCGTTAACCAACTAAGCCCTAACCCCTAAAGCCTTTAATTGCTAATTAAGGTGACCATAGTGATCACCATAGTGTGACCATAATTATTATGTATTTTTCACAATGCATACATCATAACGTGACCATAATTAACCTAACAACTAAAACCCCTAACAACTAAACATTGAATTATTTAAAACCTTCTATCCCAAACTATTAAGATAGGTAAAGAAAATTCCAATCCTAATGACTTTTGGAGGCAGTTTTTAAACCCCCCCCCCCAACTCCCTAACCCCCTAATGCGACCATAATGACCATAGTGACCATAACATTGACTCCTTATAAACCCCCTATGCCTAAATCCCCTAACCCCTTAACCAAACCCTAATCAAAATAAAAATTTAATCCTCATCATAATCATCGTCATCAACAAGGACCTAAAATTTGTCCATGAATGATATCTCAGGCCATGAGAACCATTCCTAGTGCCCATGAAGAACCTTATAGTACACTAAATTTTTTGACTCAACAACCTACATTTTTGGCATTGAACTCAACCTAGTGTAACCTACTTTAAATGGACACCATATCCTACTCCATGACAAAGTTCCCATTTATAAGGCCTATGTAGTGGGTAAGGACCCCACAAATTATGGCTCATGAAACCTTTACTTTGGTATTATTTATAACCATCCATGTTGTTCTAAAACTCAAAATGGCCATGACCATATCCAAGTTACATGCCAAATATTCCCCATGGAGTGCTTGTGGTGGTAATTTGGGGCCCCACGTATGGAGCATGAGCTTTAGAGGAAAATGTTGTAGCCTATGACCATAGTTTTGACTGTATTTTAAGCCACACATCAAGAACCATCAACATATGCGCAATTTTTCAAAATGATGACCATATATCACATGTATACTAGATATTTTCTAAGCAGATTCATGCTATGTGATAGTCAAGGGCATCATGATGGTACATGACCCTGTAAGCAAATGGTGTGAACTTAGGCCATAAATTTAAACCCTATACCATGGTGTGGGCCAAGAGATCCATTATCTATGCTATAAATCTCAAAATAAAAACATATCCCACTTCTAGTTGAAAGAATATTCCCTCCATAGATATTATGTGTTGTCTCAAGTCCTTGCGATGCATCAATCATGAGCCACATTGTTACATGTAGGCTAGATATTCCATATGTAGTTCTTATGTGGTAGTCTAGATTAACATGCACTAGCATTTTTTAACACAAAATCCGACAGCTTAGATGTCTGATTTTCAACATATTGTTCTCAACAATTCGACAATCCTCTTTCTTTTTAAACGGTGGTTAAATTTTGGCAGTTTTCCGACAATGAAAACACGCATCGGAAATCCGACATATCTTTCAAGACATCCACCTATTACTTGAAGGGAATCATAACTTAAAAAATGTAGAGGGAGGTTCAAAATCCATTCCAAACTAGAATAGGGCATAAGACATTTGAGAAGGGATTGAATGTTCGACATGAAGGCCCTTTGTGGAGCACCTCATCTCTACCATCGACTAGAGAAAATTCCACATTGAAAAAACCTTGTACAATGATGAATAATAGTGCCCCCTATATAAAGGGATTTCAAGAGTTTATTATCTCAACATATAGTGTAAGCGTATATGTGTGGAAAACATAATAGTAAGGCATAGCTTTTCTATGCGTATATAACAGGTCTTTTATTTAGCCAGGGTCCTACTGATGTGATGTAATAAATAGCACATTCTCTATGATCATTAAACACTAAAATTATGCACATACCTTGTTATTTTGATGGTGTGTCTATTGAAGACATACGCAACACCTCATCAGCATTTTAGGGCATGAGGAGGAAACTCTGGGTGAACTGATCAGTCAAGCAACCATCCCCAAAACTAAGTAATTATGGGAACATTCAGGTACTTAACCAACCCTAAATTGTGGGAAGGCAGGGGAGTGTTTCCCTTACTCTCAGGAACACACACAAATCTCTAACTTTAGAAAATTTCACCTACAAGATTGTTGCATTTGAGTTGCAGCTGGATATTTAGCTAAAAATAATCTACATGACAGTTGCAGCTCAGTTGCAGCTGACTATTTTTAGCTAACAATAATCCATAGGACAATTGCATTTGAGTTGCAGTTGACTATTTAGCTAACAATAATCTATAGGACAGTTGAAGCTGAGTTGCAGATGATTGTTTAGCTTCGTTTTGATGAACCCTGCATTCATAAAATTAAAACTGATACATCGTTGCAGCAATAAAACACATTTAAAGCAATCAAAGGAATTATACAAATCTCTATTTGACATAAGGAACAATGTAACCACCTGCAGGATATGCATTTGGAGTCTGGTAAGGATTGTTCTTTATTAAAAGTTTTATTTTAATTATAATCATGGGATTTATTGAAGGATTGTGGAAAGACTTAGATTTATAGACAAAGTCAACGAGAATGAGACTGTAATGGTGAAGTCAATAGATTGGATGGTGATCGAATGTTTGAAGGAGTGTTGATAGGTTTGAGTGGGGTTTGTAAATGCGCCCAGCTGAGTGTGTCTGTATTTTGTATTGAAGACGATGGGAATTGAATATGTCATTGGAAGGAGATGAGGCTAGTGGGAAACTCAAGTTGGCATAGTAACGTGTTAGTGCTAATAGATAGGTTCTTCCAACTCATGAGTTTGCCATGGTTCTTGAACAAGACCGAATAAGTCGTACTATGGAAGGACCATTATGTCTAGAGTGGAGGTCATTATGTAGGAAATAAAATTGAACAGGGGGTTATAAAGAGTGGTCGTTTCAAGATGGATGACTAAATGGGTGTTTGAAGCAAGTTGTGCCACTATTTCGTTGAGGCAACTCGGGAACAATCTTCTTGACTCAGCTACTTTCAAGTTGGCACAGTAATCTATTAGTGTATTGAGAATACAGTTGTGTGGGTAATGTAGATATTTTCCCAACACAACCTAAGTGCTAGTGCATGCCAATTTTCCCATGCAACACTTGAGCAAGTAGATAAGCTTCAAGTAATTGAAGAGATAGAGTAGGGGTATTGAAGATCCCTGCATTAACTATACTATTGAGATGTTCCATTTGCCCAAAACGGTTAGCTACATCACTCCCTCACTCATAGTCGTAGTTTCTAAAATGGAGTGGAAAAAAGGGATAGAAATTTGTACTTATCGAAGACATATTTGCAGTCAATTTAGAACCAGTCACAATGAAGGCCTGAAACCAGTCATAGTGGGTAAATCACAAACCCATGCAGAGAAGTTTGCAGTAGAATCCATGCAGTCAACTCCATGAAGGAATAACGCTGAAGAAATTGATAGAGAAAAGAAGTGAAGGAACCAGCTTTGCAAGGGAACTCAACCCGTGAAGGAACCGGCTCTGTGAAGGAACTCAAGAAGTGAAAAATGAAGCATGCGGGGTGATTGTTATATGTAAGTGAAAAATGCAATACACAGGATGATTTCAACTTGAGCTAAGTGAAAAATTAGTGTACATGTTTATTTTCATTTTTATATGTTTTGTTTTTTTGTTTATTTATTTATTTATTTATTCTTGTTTTATGTATTGTTTTATTTGTTTATAATTAGTTTAAATGTGTATTTTTATAAGTTTTGTTTTTTTTTTTTATATGTTATTTTTTATTATTTTTATGTAATGTTTTATTTGTTTATTTGTTTATTTATGTTTATTTAATTATTTAATGACGATGAAGATGAAGATGGTGTTGACGACGATGATGATGAAGATGAAGATGACGATGACGATGATGATGATGATGATGATGATGATGATGATGATGATGGAAATGATGATGACAATGATTATGATGATGTTAGTTATGATCATTAAAAAGGTGAAGTGACAATGTTTATAGTAACGTCAAGTTTCAATCACATTTGACGATCAAGATAACGATGACGATGACGATGACGATGACGATGATGATGAAGATGAAGATGAATATGGCGATGATGATGAATATGAAGAATATGACAAAGATGATGATGATGATGATGACGACGACGACGATGGTGATGACGATGATTATGATGTTGTTAGTTATGACGATGACAACGATGATGATGATGATGATGATGAAGATGGTGATCACGATGTTGATGTCATATGAAATGATGAAGATCATGATGATGATGATGATGCTAATGATGATTATGATGATGTTAGTTATGATTACGATGATGATGATGACGATGACAACAACGATGATGATGTTTAAGTCTGTAAACCATCCCATACCGTCAATGCATGTGTCATTCATATTTTTTAACAATGAAGATGACGATGATGATGACAATGATTATGATGATGAATATGATGATGATGATGACAATGATTATGATGATGTTAGTCATGATCATGACCATGCAAAATTTCAGAGCAAGCTCGAATTATTAGATTCGGTCATGTTTAAGTCTAGAAACCCTCCCACATCATTAATGCATGCGCTAGGTATAACCATGCCAAATTTCATTCCAATCCAAATTTACATGTACCAATAAATTTCAATATTTATATCGCAATATTAAATCAAAATATATAGAGTAGAGAAATTAATACATACCTCGTACACTTCAATTGACTTCATCATATTCTTCATCCATATCATCAGATCCAGAGTCAACATTGTAAGGATTGGTCGTATCATCATCGTCATCTAAGTCAGTTGCAATCATCATGTCATTGTCGATGTCATCATCATGGACATTGTCTACTACATCATCTGATTCAACTATTTCTTCAACATATTCTTCTGGAACATGATCATCTAGCTCATGTTGATCATGATATTCATCATTGTATTCTTCTTCTAAACCCTCTTCATTACCTTCCTCTAGGTTAAACTTTACCAGCCTTCCCCTTAGATCGTGTCTCACAACAAATGACCAACCCACTTTAACTGGAACCTCAGAGTAAAATATTTGTTCACATTGGCTTGGAAGAACATAGGGCTCCATTCCTGGCTCAAACAACCTTGTATTTACCTGTACAATCAGGATCACATTGATTCAATTGTAACCTATACTGTTTGAAAACGAATAGAACTACCTTATAGGAGTTAAATTCACATTGAATAATATCTTCTAGATACCCATAGTATCGATTTTCTAGAGTTCTGGATGTCTACCACTTTTAGAGGAAACATTGGTCACCTCAAAGATTGCAAATATCCCACAATATGATGGTTTCTTTTATTCATCCAACCTTTTGATGCGATGTCTACAACCATTGCACACCATAGCCTTATGGTGTTTTACCTACAACAAGCCATACATGAAAATATTACATAATGATTCAGTATTTATGATTAAGTGCATGTTTATTCCATACAGGGAAAAAATAAACGTGTACATCAATATGTAATTTGCAACAAAAAATAGAGTGGTTGATTAATATGCTTTCCTTATTATCTTTTAAACCATATGCTAAATCTATTTCCCTTTGTGTAAGATTGGTATCAACATTGCGATGCGCTTCTTTAACCAATGAAGCCACACCTTCCCATGATAATCCATGACCAAATTGTTGACATCGTTCAATCCATACCTTCATCCAGCCAAGACTATTTGCGATGTATAAATGAATTTCATTCCACTCTTGACCAACTGCTTGATGACAATAAATATTAAAATTCAATACAAATGTAAATTATCTTAACAAAGTATACGCTCTTAATTGATGCAATATATTGAATATAAAAATAGAATATGTATGATATATATACATAAAAGTCATCAGTCAAATGTATTATATTAATTAATATCTAATAGATAATAATTACTTTTCACCTTCCTCAATCTACCTTTCTTCTTTAGGTTCTCCCTTTCAAAATTGTTATTGGAGTATGGATCACAAATACGACGTAAATTAATCTTTAACGCTAAATTAGGAAGATATTTACTAATATACAACATGTTTTGGTATACCGTATATCCCTCCATCATATAACCCTCATCATGTGCTCGTTGTCTAACCAAACCCTTCATAAATTTCAAGTTCCTCTCAACCATCCACATGGACCTTGAGTGCACAGGTCTACACAATTCAATATCCTCGACTTGGTGTATGAGGTTGTGTTCTTGTGCATTGAAAAAATCTGAAGGTAGATGCTTCTGCATTTCACACATGAGACAAGGAATTTCTCTCCTCCAATACTTTATATATTCTTTATGGATTTATTTAGATGACAACCATCTACAAATGATGCAAGCCAATAATGATATTTAACAAAAAAAAACATTAAATTACATAACATGAATTAGTGCACAAAAAACAAATATAAGTTCTATGATGAATTAAACAAACACTAAGAACATGCAAAAAATCGCTAGTTACCTCATGTATTTCCAAAGATTATATATAACTTGTTTGACATTGTTGATGAAGTTGTCCGGGAGAGAGAGAGGTAGAACATACTGCAACAATATACAAACCACATCATTTTCAAACAAAGAGTAGACAAAAAAATAACAACAATATGCACTGGAATTACAAAAAAATAATTATATGGATACCATAATAATTACCTTCATGAAGACATGCCAATCATGCATTTTCACCCCCGAAAAATCACCTTTCTTTCTTATGATATTCTTCATGTTCACACAAAATCCAGTGGGAAATTTAATTTTCCGCATGACTTCTTTTACAACATTACTTTGCTGCTCCGTTAACGTCCATGGAATTGAGTTTATATTAATTTGGTCTGTGTTGCTATGAAATTGAATGACATCTTTCATTGCATGGTTTCCTTATTGAATGTCTTTGCAAAATTTGACAATTTTTTATTTGTCGCTCCTTAGCTCCAATAGTCACCATAATGTTTCAGTCACACTCTTTCTGATATGCATTTTATCAAACAAATGAACAATTTGTAGGTGCTCATAGTAGGGAAACCTGCTGCATTGTTTAGGATAACTTTTCAATCCTCGTGGAATCCCATTAATGCCTTCATGATCACAACGGACATCGTGAATCATTGTTTATAAAGAAATTACAGAAATCAATGGCCACTATAGTAAACAACACACAATAAAAAAAATACATAACATTTCATATACGATGATCCATACGTACCATCTTGACGATTTCTATTATATTGCAACTTCCATAGGTAATGTGTCATTCTCTATGGTTTTAATGGAGTCTCTTGCTTCCCATTGAATAGATTTTTTCAGTTGTTCGATACCTGTGATTCTTAGAGAGGAAGTGCCTATACTCATGAGACACCTCCTTTCTTAATATTTTTGAGCGACATGATTTGATATTAGGACCACAAGCTGGACATGCAAATTTTCCCTTTGTTTGAATACCTACATAAAGATATGGAATATCTATGTAAATTATAATTATATATAAAACGAATGGAATATTTATAAAAACATGCATGCATAGTACTATATTAACTATTTCATAAAATTAAATGCAATTAAAGTGGAACTTAAAAATACAAACCACAAAAATGGGTTAACCTTGGGGCATCGTGTATTGTCCATACAAGCATTGCAT
>LPNX010557563.1:1047441-1099600 GCA_001517045.1 Pseudotsuga menziesii
ACAACCATAGAGGAATTTTACTGTTGATAACAAAGATAGGCCAAACTGTGTAAACGGATCTCATCTCTGCAAATGGATTGACAATATCTACTGCCAAAGAGATCTTAATATTATGGGGTTCTTTTTTAAAGTGAGGCCACTTTTCCTCCATATCTATAAATTAAGAACCATCTACAGGCACTTAAATAACGTCATCTTGAATTTTGTTCCTTGCATGGTAATACATAAATTGCGTTAAGTTTTTGCACCAGAAAAGTCTTTGCAAACATGGAATAATGGGAATATAACGAAGAACCTTGCGAGGCACCTTTTTTGTTACTTGATATGTTCAATATCTACTTATATGACATTCCCACATTCTTTTGCAAATTCATGCTATAGTATAATATATAACATGGTCATTAGGGAATGCATGAATTTCTTCATAATGCATTCCAATTTCTTTAATGATGGTAGATAAATCTCGATATGTGTGTGGTAAAATACTTGATGGTGGTAAAAAAAATTCAGCTATCTAGTTATATCAAATTAAAATAAAAATCGACTTAATATAATATATAAATAATATTAATGAAACACATTTCATCCATACTAATTTGAACTATGAATTAACAATACAATTATTAGAGGGACAAAGATAACCTTTATCATGATCATATATATGTGATGGATTATTTTACATACCTTAACATCCATGTGATTGATATGTTTGAAAGACCATTCATAACCTTCAAGTTCATTATCAACAATATAGAAAAGAGAATATTTTTGTTGGAGCCTTCATAAAGGGGTTCATATGCCTTTCAATAAGAGGTATATCGTGAACACCATCAAATTCATCAATATTTTCATGATCATCATAATCATCATCATCCATTATAACATTGAATGATTCATGGATCAATGTATTTATACCATGATCTTCAACTACATTATCAGTATTATCATCTTCTTCAATAGGATCATTAACTTGTTCTCCATTAATCATAGCTCCATGTTCCTCTGGTAATTATTCTAAAAGAAATTCCTCTGGATGATATGTCATAGGATGTATGATATTCATTCCCACCCACAGCGTGTCCATGTTCCCTATAATGTTTTGTGGATGTTGTGATCAATATTATTCTCCTCTTAAATCCCTTGCATTAACTACATGGAAAATAACATTTCTCATCACCCCTTCTTTTCATTGCATCCCACCTTCTAGCAAGCAATTGTCGATTTTGTTCGTTTGGATCAGGAATATTGATATTTGACATTTTGTCACAAAAATATTGAATGAAGACTATCGATGATCTTAAAAAATCAAGGTCCACACATCACTATTTCTGCAAACGATCGTTTGTCAAAGAATAAAATAATTTCCGCAAACCATTTGTCGAATAATGAAATGATATCCACAAATGATTCATCGAAAAATAAAATAATTATGCAAATCATCCGTCGAAGAATAAAACAATTCCTCAAACCGTCCATCGAGGAATAAAATAATTTTTGTAAACCGTCCATCGCTTTGATGAATCAGGTCTTGTCACTAAGAGGGTGGGGGGGGTGAATTAGTGACATAAATTAAACACAATTTATTTTATTTTATCAAATGTAAAAACAATTTTGGACACAATTTTTTAACGTGGAACCCAATAAGGTAAACCACCAACACGTTTCTATTATCTGCAAAACTTTTTTTTTACAATATACAATAGTTATTTGCAACCAACCACTTGTTGGAGACCACAATACCCAAGTTTCTTAGCCACTACTGAAGGATGCACCCACACCCTGGTTTTTGTCTGCACCTACAGACAAGGATACACCAATACCATGATTCTGCAGCCACTACTGGAAGGAGGATAATACCTCCTTGCAGGCATGTATCTTGCCCTAGCACCACCCTTCCACCCTTATTTGATTTTTATCATTCTGCTATGAACTCCTTGGACTCTTTCATTTGCAATTACAAAGACAAGTTATTTCATTCAATAATTATGTCAATAAATACCTTCCTATCTTCCCATGGATGCATCTCTTCACTATTGTGCCATTTCAGTGATCATACTTCTTCAAAAACAACTAAGCTTAATTCCTTGTTAATCAATTTGTAGCTTAATATTCTAGTTGTGATCTTCCGCTATCTTCATTTCCACAATCATTCTCCTTCATTGATTTTACATCAAGATTCTTCCTAACCGTAGATCTCAAAAATATCTTTCCACACTCTTAGATTTCCGTAGTCATCTTTCCACACTCATCCTGAGCTGTTGATATTTATCCTGGGCTATTTCCTAACAGTAGATATGACATGGGATGCGGTATACAGATTTCTAAACCATGACATTTCTCAAAATTTCTTTCCATAGTTAGCTTTCAGCCTCAATCGTTCTGCACTGCTGATCTCCTGCGTGCTTCTTTGTGATCATTGATATTCGATAAGATGCGGATAATGGAATGAGGGTTTGTGACTTTTCCATAATGTCATGTCGATATTTTCGCTTCCACACTAATCTTTCCACCCCAATCATTCCGCACCATTGATCACTTGCAGGCTCCTTTGTCACCTTTGATCTTCTAGAACGTGGGATGCAAAGTGTGGGTTCTCAAATTCTCAAACGTTGCTTTCACACTTATTTTCCTTCTATTTTCTACACCAACCTTTCCACACTGTTGATCTTTCATGGAAGTCTTTATGACCATTGATATTCCGAATCACGGGATGTGGAATGCAGAACTATGGAATTTACCACATTATTTTCATGATTCTCTGTCTTTTATTTTCTGCACTAACCTTTTTCGTACCGTCAATATTTCACGGAAGTCTTTCTAACCGTCGATATTCCATATCACCGGATGAGAAATGTGGAACTGTGACATTTCCTACTATCTTTTTCATGATTCTGTGCCTTCCTCTTTTCTTTGTACAGAAATTATTCTCTGTCATTGATCTCCTTGCGGATTCAATCCTAACCATCCAAGTTTCCATTGTAAATGGAATTTTTCTCACATCCACGTAGTTAACTCACATGCTAGTTGAATCTGCGAAATCCATTAGGACCGTCAGGTCTTAGATCTGGTCAGATCAACAATGGAATCTAAATGCATTAAACTATTTTTGATGGATATTTCACGCCCATTAGCCCTTGTTAACCTCCTGTCACTTTACCCAACGAAATTCCTTTACCACCGTCAGATCAGGATATCCACCAATCAATGGTGGACTTCAAATAAGATGAAGAGAGTTTCATATAAATTTCATGCACATCAAATTTTTCTTAGAACGCGCAACTTCTCCCAGCAAAATTGTTAACAGTTGTTGATCTATTCCCATGATCAACCTCGTCCTTTGATCTCGATTAGCTACAAAAATTCACGTCATTCTTCTACATTTTGCGGATCTTATCCCCAACTGTTGGATCTCTTGCAAGAGGCTTCCTCACCATTTATTTATGAACTATTGCAGAACTTCACCTCATCCTTCTGCCCTTCCACTCACGACCATCCTTCTCTGTTGGTCTGCGGGCTCCCTCAATTTCCATCAATTCTACCCTATATTTCCATGTTTCCAACAATATCCCCCTTTGGATTTGATGGCAATATTATTTTCATTTCTCCTCCTTTGACATCAAGGGAAAAGGATTGAGTGACTCCCCCTAACTTTTATCACTATCTCCCCCTGAATTGATGCTAACTGATACATTATTTTGAAAGATTAGATTGGAAGAGAAACTACTCCTAATATTTGTTTTAGATATTCAAATACATATCTACTTAAGGGTTTAGTGAAGAGGTCTACAATCTGTTATTGAGTTGGTACATATTCCAATTTGATGTTCTTCTTTTCAGCCTGATCCCTCAGATAGTGATATTTTATTTGAATGTGTTTTACTTTGGAGTGTTGGACAAGATTCTTGGAGAGACTTATAGCACTTGAATTATCATAGTAAATAACCATGGGTTTTTCAAACAATAGTTTGATGTCTTCTAGAGTTTGTTTCATCCATTCCACGTGTGCACAACATTATGCTGCTGCAATTTACTCAGCTTCAGTAGTAGACAGAGAAATTGAGGTTTGTTTATTGCTTATCCAAGCTACCAATGATTATCCTAAGAATAATTATCCTCCCATTATAATTTTTCATTCATCTACACAACCTGCCCAATCTGCATCTGAATAGGCTTTTAAAGAGAATGCGTTCTTGCTAGGATACCACAATCCAAGATCAATGGTTCATTTTAAGTACCTAAAAATTCTTTTCATAGCATGAACATGGATCTCTTTTGGTCCAGCTTTAAATATAGCTACCATTCCAATAGCTTGCTTGACATCAGGTCTAGAAGTCGTTACATAAAGAAAACCCCCAATCATTGATATGTAGTGTTTTGGATCTACAGTCTTGGACTCATCTTCCTTGCTTAGTTTGCATCCTACTATCATAGGTGTACAAACAGGTTTGCAATATTCAAACTGGAATTTTTTAAGCATATCTTTCACATAGTTGGACTGATGAATAAAGATTCCCTTTTTGGACTAAACTATTTGAAATACTAGAAAGAAATTCAGTTCACCATGCAAAGACATTTCAAATTCTTGCTTCATATTACTAGCAAAATCCTTACTCATTTTTTCATCACAACTCCCAGACATGATATAATCAACATATACTTCCACAATAATCATGCTATCACCAATAATTTTATAATAAATATTATTGTCTATTGATCCCCTTTTGAAGCCTTGTACTTGTAAGTAAGAATCTAGCCTTGGATACCATGTTCTGGGTGCTTGTTTTAGCCCATGGAGATATTTATTTAGTTTACAAACATAATTCCCTTTATCAGTTAATTGAAACCCTTATGGTTGATCTATGTAAAATTCCTCTTCTAAGTTTCCATTGAGAAACGCTGATTTGACATCCATCTAGTATACTTTCAATTTTCTGTAGCTGGAAAAGGCTAAGAACATCCTAATTTCCTCAAATCTGTCCACGGGTGCAAACATTTCTTCAAAATCTACTCCTTCAACCTGAGCATATCCTTTACATACCAATCTAGCTTTGTTCCTGATTACTTGCCCATTTTCATTTACTTTGTTTTTGAACACCCATTTAGTTCCAATGACATTCTCATCCTATGGTTTTGGAGCTAGTTCCCAAGTTTTATTCTTTTCTATCTGGTCTAATTATTCATTCATAGATTTGACCCAACTTTCATCATTGCATGCTTATTTGATTGATCTGGGCTCAATACATGACAAAAGTGTTAATTCTGTTTGATACAACAATTGTCTTCTTGTTTTTACTCCTGTACTTTTATCTCCAATAATTAGGTATTCAGGATGATTCTTTTGGGTTATTCTTGAGGGTGTTTTTGTGTCTCTTCTTGGGGATTATTCTATTATCTCTTCTTCTCGAGTATCTTCCTCTTCTTTCTGGTATCTTTTCATCTTCTTGTGTATCATCCTTTTCTTGTGCATTTGTTTGTGTATCAACTAACTCATCATCATCTTCATCTTCATCGTCAGGTAGGGTCTCTTGATGTTTGAATTTCTTTGTTTTTAAATCATCCACCTTAACATCTGTACTCTCAACAATCTTATGTAATCTAATATTATAGCATTTGTATTCCTTTTTGGTAGAAGCATATCTAGGAAAGATACCTTCATCAGATCTAGCATCAAATTTTCTGAGGTTCTCATCAAGCCTTTTAATATATCACTTACTTCCAAAGACCTTAAAGTATTTTACCGAAGGAGTTCTCCCAAACCACTGCTCATAAGGAGTCTTATTACTATTAATCTTGAGCTGATGTAACCAAGAATATTTCACCTTCTACAGACAAAATTTGTTCCTCTGGTCTGAATGGTTTAGATCTAGAACAAATGAGTGAACGACAAAGGATGAAGACCTCCCTTGGATGTCACAAACACCTGGAATGCCGCTTCGATAGTGAACCTGTGTATCTACAAACAGATCAAACATGCAAACACATCAAAGTTACCATAAAATCATCTACTTATCCATGTTAGTGACTAAGGAATCTAACAACATGTACATGTGAAATCAAAACAACAGTAATGTGGGACGGAAATCAGCTTTGCATTAAAGATGTATAGAGAAGCTTACAATCATTTCCTTAGTGTCGACGAGCATCTCCATGAAACAAACACTTCATCCCCATAATCTCCAACTTTGCTCTCTATTCTCTCCAATTACTTGGGTTAAGTGATCAATCCAACAACATAACAATACCTCTAGAATTCTCCCCCTAAACTATGGACATGAGCTTGTATTTATAAGACTCAATGGATATGGATAGTTGAAATATTTGTGGATGAGGTGGCCTCTAAGATCCTATGATGGGGAATCTCAAGCTCAACTGACCCACAATGATAGGGATAAGGGAGGACACGAGGCTCATGATCTATAATCCTTGAGAAACTTCTCTTTTTCCCATTTTACCCAGGGTACCACTTTTCTTCTTCTATGATAGAGCGGTTCAGATGAGAAATGCTTATGGACCAAAGACCAATGGTGGTGGCACCACTTATGGAAAATAGGATACATGCATTGCGAGCAAGGTACCGCTCATGGGCCACAGGGAAAGTGCGGTTCTCAGTTTTTTCATGCAGAAATGGAAAATATATTAGGTTTCCACTCTAAGTCCTAGGATTAAGGGAAAACATGGGAGTTAAAGATATTATCACATGGTGGTGACAGGATTTAGCTATAACAGGATTCCCCCCAAAGCATGAGACTTAGAGGGATACGATAAGTAAGAGCTTTGAGAGAACAAGTCGTCACTTTGAGGTGAAGATTTCAGCTCGATCAGAGCAGGTCGTCCAATAGGCATCTATAATACATCAATATTTTTGACTCATAGACACAAGTAACCAACTCATGGCTACAGACCAATACAAGGAAGATCCATGAGAGGAATAAACAAGCATGGCTACTAGAATACAGTGTAGATCCATGTGATAGAGGACTCAAACTTGGACATAGCTNGGACACAAATTTGAGCATAGCCACGACCATACAAATGTGGATCCATGCTAGATATATGAAAATTCATCGCAACCTGGGGAAATCAATGAGTGCTAAACAAATACCCAGGGTCTTTGTCTCGTCTTCCACAAAGTACAATTCTATCCATGTGATTACAATGATCTGAAGTCGAACATGGTAGAAACCACTTGATTATTGACCAATGATGTGAACCGTTAACAAGTTCGAGGGAGATCACCATTGAGGTCAATGATTCCCAAGGTACCCTAGTACAATCCACTAAGTGTGAATAGATGTCCTGACGTCGAACACCCAGTCGATTCTATTGATCAAAGGCCATTGCTATGAACCTATGTCGAGAGCAAGAGAATCTATCATTAAGGCATACAGATCTCAAGGTACTAAGTTTTTGTTTCTAAGACTATTTACCAGATGATGAGCTGATGTCGATGGGAAAAATTCTCATTGAAGGAGGGCCATGATGAGTCCCACATCGACAACATGAAACTCGAAACAAATTTTAGGAATTATGTGAATGTAGTAACCATAAGACTGACTCAAAAGTACTGACACAGAGACTATTTTGACTGTAGAGGTAACACTTCTTCAACATCCCTTTGAACATTAGGCGGCATGACAAAAGACTTGGCATCATGAATAAACGGGACAAACACACAATGCAATAGTGGACAATTCATTCTTTCAAAAGACTCAAAGGAGTGGCATGACTCATGAAAGTGGGTTGTCATAGAGATCAGCTAAATACCCAATTGATTGAAATGATATGTAGACAAGTACCATGTTCAAAGGTAATGACAAACTACTACCTTCACAAAATGATTCCCTTCCCATTTCCCCCATCATGGTTGATGAGTGCCTCTTTTCGGTTTTACGAGTTCAAAGAGGGTAACAAACACTCGGTATAGCTCGTCCGAAGACAACTCCAAACTCATATGTTTTACGAACCTGAGAGAGGAGGGGTTCATTCCCCCAAAAAAGGTCTCTCAATGTTTAATTTAATGAGTCCAATGAAATATAACTCAGTATCATTCATGTTTAGAGAGTTTGAATGACCACAGAAGAAGACTCCAAAGGGCCCTTTTTCTTATGATTTAGTCTTTAAGGCCCGAAAAAGTATAAAATAATACCTTAGAGAAATATTCCAGTAATGATTGGCTGGAGTGTTCCTTTTTCATAAACAGTCTAGCAGAACCGAAAAAGAGATAACCTATCGTCGGAGAGACGACTCTTAAAATACTTTAACGAGCGTAAGGAAGACAAGATCGCTCGACAATATTTTCGTATTTAGGGAGCCCAAAAATAGTTTAAAGAAGACTCCATTAGGTCTCTTTTCACTATGAGGGATTTTACGAGCCTAAAAAGATTCGAAAACGAACTCAGACCATTGATACTGGGTTTCAAGAGTGTGATCAAAGTTTCGTAATAAATGCTCAATGACTTTTTCTGTTTTATGGTAGTGCGAAAAAGTCAAAAACGAACTCCAAAACCTTACTGCTACTATTATTCTATCCTGCAATGACTCAAACAAGTGTCAAATGCACCAATAACTAACATTAAGGGATTATGACTGATAAATTTTGAGTAATAAGCGATTTTAAATCAAAACTATAGCATGTCAAACCCAAAAATGCTTATAAAAGTCATGTAAATAGTGAAAAATCAAATCATTTTACTATTTGCCCATAGTGGAGAGCATTTGGAGCACTTTCTTAGTCAGATCTTCAGTTGTTGATATCAGGAGTTTCCACCGTCGGATTTGGGCGCCGTTAGTTCCAGGTAATAGTTCAAACCCTACTCTTCCTTTTCATAGTCTCAATTTTCATTTTGGATGGTGTTTTAGGCTTGTATAGCAAGCCCTAAAATTGTGTAAGTGGGAACCGCGCTTATCCCTTACAAGATACACAGTACCTCGCTAGAACCGTGCCGAAAACAAAGTGCACAGGTAGTACCACTGCCTATCTTCAAAGGCGCACAGGTGGTACCAGCCGTGAAGATGTAAAACTATTGACACAAGAAAAACTAGATCATTTCTCTTGATTTGAATGACTAAGAGTGATTCTAATGGGTCTTGTGATTGTTTTTGGCAGGCTCTTGCTGATAAAAAATTGTGATATGGAAGGAAAGAGAGCATGATAATGACAATGATTTTGCTGAAAGGAATGCGGGTTGCATATCCACATTACAATACTGTGGACTCCTAAAATTCTTTCGGACTCCCAGTATGGTATCACACGAGCGATTGCTTGAGCATATACTCCGGATGTGGAATTCAGAGCAACAACACTTTGAGGTTGGGCCTCATATTCTGAAAGTTGAGGTAGAGGATATCTACTTCTTGACTGGACTCTTGAGACGGGGTGCCCCCATCTCGCTGACAAGTTCCCGGGGAGGGGATATTACCACACAAGAGTTGATAGACCGTCACTGTATTCTAGGGACAAGGACTTCAGGGAAGAAAATCCCCATAAAGGCAGTGATGGATGGGCCTCTACGAACTGTACTATTTAATATGTAGAGAGTGGTGGGAAGCCAGGGAGTGCACCAATATTCTAGAGCACATATCCTCTATGCCATAGAGGCCATGGCACCTACAGTGTTCAACTGGGTGAAAGCCCTACTTCTGATATTCAAGGATCAGCTGACTAAATTTTGGCAGGGGGAACTAAAGGAGTTTGGTTTTGGTTCCATTCTAGCTTTCTTCTTCTTTGAGTAGGTACCATAGATGAGATCATAAGTGGTCTTTACAGAGCTGAGAGCATGGGACCCTCGCATGTAGAGGTGGGTCCGGATTATGGCCCGTACTGGAGCGGGAAAGGGGAAGGTGAAGTTCGGTGACTCGTTCTTCTGATGGCTAAGGGATCAGATCCTCATGGTGGAGGATTATGCTTACGCTGGTACAGAATTTAGTGGAGACCCTGACTTACCACTCCCACTTGGTGGATAGTGGGGTGACCTCAGTAAGAAGCAAGAAACCCTAAAATCAAAAAATGTTTTTATGTTTTTGATGTTTTATATTTTTTATGTTAATTAACGAGACTCTAATATTTTCATGCAGACGTCGGAGCAGCACAGCCTGGGGGAGATTCCCCATTGGATAGATGAGTTGGATCCCTCTTCATACTGCAGGGTGATGATGTGACCGGGGAGCTAGAGGAAAACCTAGAGAGGTTGACCCTAAATATCCCTGACGCTTCCATTGATGACCTCCATCTGAGGTATCAGAGACCCACAGCTAGAGTAGCGGGTCAGTTTAGTAGACTGCTACGTAGAGTATCCCGGGCAGTGATGTGTTACCACGAGCATCACTAAATGATGTATGCATGATGTATCTACTAAAAGTTGATAGATTCAGGATTTTGTATGGTGATTTTTACCTGAAAGCCTACGTGCTTCAGATGAGGTCTTGTGACCTATTTTTTGTAAACATGTTCATATATATATATATACAGACTTTTACCTGGTATTTATATTTCTCAAATGGTGAATGTATTTTACATGCGTTTTATGTGTCTTTAATTTTTTATTTACAATGAACCATGTTTGATTTTAATGTCATGAATGGGCAATATGCTAATCTAGGATGTAATTAGCCAATGAGTCAGCAACTACAATATGTTCCCTAGGGATATGCCTATAGGTGATGGTTTCGAATGACCTTTCTAATAAGCGTACTCTCCGGAAGAGGCAGAGAAGCACATGGTTCCTAATGGTGTAAACATGATTTAGATGACAAACCATGAGTTGTGAGTCCATCAAGACTACCAGATTGGGAACATCTTGGGAGGTAGCTTCAGTTAGAAGACCTACGATTGCTCGATACTCGGTGATGTTGTTGGTAGCGAGACCGATACAAATCACTCCTGAACTGACCAAATCATCAGCTAGGGAATAGAGAACCCAAGTAGCTGAGGCAAGATTCAAGGTGTGGTGGCAAGCACCACAGCGAAACCATAGAAATCCATCTGATCTACATGACCAAAACATGGTATAAATAGATACAGACACTAAACCCAAAACCATATTGAAAATACTAAAAGCACACTGAAAGCCAAGCAATATACATATATATAGGATACTATCCAATAAGAATCTAGGCATAGTACCTCTTCAGGTACAACCCATTGCGGGGTTTCCTTAAAGGGATTCCATCGTAATCAATGAGCTCGTAGGCCCCTTTCTCTAAAACTTTAGAAATGACGAAAGGACCATACCACATGGACTTGAACTTTCCTTTCCCTAGTTTGTCATATCTCTGATCATAAGTCAAAACTAGGTCACCCTCATTGAAAGCACGAGGTTGGATGGATTTATCATACTGCTCCTTGACGCGTTTCTCATGTGCCCCATTAGCCAAGGTAGCATCTCTCTGAGTTTCATCAACATTATTCAAATACAAAAATCTCGCTTCCTCTACGGAAGTGTCTGGGAGAATTTTAACGACAAGTTCCAAGGATGGAATCTGACATTCAATCGGTAAGACAACTTCAAGTCCATAAACAAGATGGAAGGGTGTGAAACCAGTAGCTATTTTCATTGAAGTCCTACAAGCCCAAAGAGCAGAGAAAAGGATATGGTGGTAGTTGGATTTATGATCTCCAACCATCCGTCGAAGCATAGTTTTCAAAACTTTGTTAATGGCCTCTACCTGACCATTAGCTTGCGGATAATATGGTGTAGAGTTTTCATGGCGAAAACCTAGCTTGGTACTTAGTTCCTCCATAATTTGATTATGGAAATGTGATCCGTGATTGGTAACAATGGACTGTGGGACTGCAAATCTAGCTATGATATGATTGAACAAGAAGAGAGTGGTAGTCTTACCATCTTCTGCATATGTAGGCATGGCCTCAGCCCACTTTGTAAAATATTCAACGGCTATGATGATGTAACCATGCCCCCTGGCTGAGGTAGGATTACAATGAATAAAATCAATACCCCATTTGGAAAAAGGGCCAACGGCAATGATGGGGTGTAGCGAAGCAGGATGAGTGCGCTTTTTCAAATAAAAATCTTGACAAGGTGGGCATTTCTTGATAGCCTCGTGACAGTATTTAAAGACTAAAGGCCAGAAATAGCCACCGCGAAGGATTTTCTTGGCTGTAGCCATCCCAGATAAATGACCACCACATGCTCTAGAGTGGCAATCATTCAACACATGTTCAGCTTCCTCATGGGTGAGGCATCGCCGAAGAATAGAATCAATCCCACGGCTATACAAGGTATCATTCAGGATGAGATAGTATTTTGTGTGGCGACGGATACGGAGGTGATTGTCGCGAGATAGATTTGGCTAAAATATTTGTGTTTGGAGATAAATCAACATATCTCCATATCATGGATCAGTAGTGCTTATCAAGAACAGGAATTCATTCGGAAATGAATCACTGGGATCAGATTCCATCGAAGCACAGGGAAGATCACACATGAGCTCGGTAAAGACTAAGGATTTCTTTGATGTGGCTTTGGAAAATTCCAGATCAAAATCCTATAGTATGATTATCCATTGGGAGTGCTTTCCCCCAAGCACCTAACGAGTCAGGATGTAATACATCGGGTTCTGGTCTGCCAATACAATGGTTGTGCAGAGCAAAATGTAGTGACAAAATTTTTGTACAACAATGACCGTGGCCAAAGATAACTTTTCCATGCATGAATATCGGGTTTCAGAATCCATAATATTCTTGCTAGCGTAGTAAATCATGTGCTACTGACCATTGGGATTTTCTAGTACCAAAACCATAGCGATGGTAGTAGTGGAGGCGACAATATATAAGAGAAAGTCCTTTGAATAATCTGGGGGGTGTATCACAGGTGAATGAATCAGAGCATGTTTGATATTATCAAAGGCACATTGGGCTTGATCATCCCATAAGAACAAAGTATCCTTCTTAAGGAGATGCATATAACTATGCGTTTTCTCTGCGAAATTGCACACGAAATGGCGGAGGAAGTTTGCCTTCCCTTGCAAACCTTGGAGTTTGAGAAGATTGGTTGGGGCTGGTAGAGCTAAAATGGTGGCAATTTTCAAAGGGTCTATCCATATGCCATCCTTAGAGACCACAAAACCTAACAGACGTCCCATCTCAACACAAAAAACACATTTATGTGGATTGAGTTGTATATTATAATGATGGCATCTCGGGAAAATATCTCTAAAATGACCAAGTTGGTCCTCACATTGCTGTGAATGAGCAGGGAGGTTGTCAAGGCACAGTTCAACAATATGTTTAATATCGTAAAATGCATAGGACTTCACACGCTGGAAAGTGGCGCCATCATTTTTCAAGATAAAAAATAACTTTCGATACACAAAGGTTCCCCATGGGAAAATAAATGTCATCTTGTGCTGATTGGTGGGTAATATCTCAATCTAATTGTAGCCAGAAAAACCATCCATGAATGAGAAGATGACACTTCAAGCATAGTTGTCGATAATCTGATCAATATGTGGAATAGGAAAGTTGTCCTTGGGACAAGCTTTGTTCAAGTCTCTAAAATTGATACAAACTCTAATGGTGCCCTACTTTTTATTGACAGGGACAACGTTTGATACCCATTTCATCAGGGGCATAGGATAAATAAACCCAGCTTTGAGAATTTTTTCTATCTCAGCTTTAATAGATGTGGCCTTCCGTGGATGGACCTGCCTTAATTTTTGCCAAACAAATTTAGTTGTGGGATAGGTTTTAATTTCATGGACCACAATGGATGGGTCTATCCCTGGAATTTCTTCATAAGACTAGGCAAAAATATCACAGAATTCTTTGAAAAGTGCCTTGTATGCTTCAAATTCATCTTCCGAGTAGTTCTTCCCAACATGAATGTGCTCAATGGTACCAGGCTTGGCTGATATGTCAATCGAATTAGTCTGGGTAATGTTGCAAAGGTTTCCTTCAGAATCTGTGTCTTGCAACAATATAGGGCTTTGAGGTGCTTTGACAATATCAGTGGAAAACAAGGATGCAAATTCATGGTTAACCGAACTGGTGTTGGGAAGGAACAGGGATCTATGATGGTGATCCTCCCAAATGGACTCATTCGTATTCAAAATATCCATAATGGAATCATCGGAAGGAAAAGTCTCGGAGAGATAATCTAGAACACGAAGAGATGGTTCTAACTAGTAAGGCAAGTGATAAGGATCTGACGCCACCAGATGAAGGTCATCGATGTGATCATCGGAAAGGGTTTGAATGGTGTTGTACATTTTTTCATGTGGACTAAACGAGGTGGACTCAACAATTTGTTTTCCCTTGGGATCATGATCAAATGACACAATCATATTCATTGTCGCTGTGTCTATGTTAGGAGGAGTGGATGGAAAAATCACCATAAGGGATGAATCCTTCAACATGCCTACCCCAATTGACTGGTAAGGAGGAGGGGACTCGCCTAACATAGGGATGTTATTATATGTATAGGTAGTAACATCCGGCGAATAGAAATCAAGCTGATCAATGGTAACAATTCTCCCTAGATGTGGAAATTGGACTGTTCAGAATACTGTCGAAGCGACAGCAGTCATGGAGTAAAACCAATTTATTCCTAGAAGGAGGTTGTAATCTAATGGGGCATCCACTACTTCTACTTGAATAGAAATATTTTTTCCCCCAAGCTCAACTACAAGGGTAGATATGAGACCATGGGGCTAGAAACCTCATCCGTCAAAGGATTTCAGAGTCGTAGGTGATGCTACAAGCTCGGGAGAGCCGATAGCTTTCCAATAAGACAGGGACAAAACCAAAGTTGAAGCTCCTTTGTCTAAGACAGTCCTAAAAACTTTCTTTTTTATTACTTTCATGATGATTTGGAAAGCAAGTTTGTGAGGTAGTCTAGACTTAGAGTTCTCGACATTGAAATGAATCAAATTAGTATTGTCTGGGTCTACAGCTCCTAATGCAGTTAACAAATTTTTGCACTGTGTAGGACAGCTTTGGAGCACTTATAAGGTAGACATTTCACATGGTTCCTGAGCAATATATTCAACTACATTATAAAATTGAGCAGCTTGGACATTATTATTAAAAAAAGCCTTCCTAAGAGTACTCTTGGGTGGACACAAAATCATATCGAGAGTAGGTTTCTCGATGGTTAGGGGGACAATAGATGAGGATTTAGGAGAACCAATAGAGGGAGATTTCCCTAAAGAAGAATGGTCTTCTTTCTTATCTGCGGGTTTGATATAATTCTGAATTTGAGTTTGCAAACTAATGGTATCCGAGGACATCATACGAATTTCCTCTGATGAACTAGAGTTTCCCTGATTAGACATGTGGTCAATTGTTGTTGAGAGGGAAAAGGATCCGTGAGAACTGCGGATGCAGGATTAGTTTTCAAAAATTGGGTGATTTCATCCTGGCGGGGACACTCTTTTGTGAAATGGTCACCACCACATAGCAAACATGGATGTTTTACTTTTCTCTTCCCTTTATCGTTATCATTGTTTGTTGGTTTTGGATTCTTCTCTTGGTTTCCAGGTTTTTTATTTTTATTTTTACCTTTATTTTTATTATTTCCATAGGTTTGAATGCTCTAAATAGAATTAACCTCAGTGGAAACCTTGGGATTCTAAGGAGTACGGGTGGTAGTCTTGGGTTGCTACGGCAGGTTTTGCTACTGACGGGGACTGGATTGAACCAACAATCCCATCAACAGGGACTTCTACCGGCGGCTTTGCAAGATTGGTGCTTGAGAGAGGAGCTTGAGGAATCAAGTCATATAAAGTTTCATACTGGGAATAGACCAAGTCTAGATACTGGGCTCGACTAATGGATTTCTCTTCGGTAACGGCACCACCCATACCCACATCGCGGGCAATCAGAGGTAACAAAGATTTGGTAAACCAATCAGCTAATAACTGATCCGGAATAGGAGCCTTAATAAGTCTTCTCCACCTTCTCCACTCATGGATATGATCGGATATGTGGGTGGAGGTGTTCTATCACAGAGAAGTTAAGAGATCAATTTCTATTTCATAATGAATAGGAAGCTGAAAGTGCGTAAGAAATACAGTTTCCAATGAGCCAAAATCCACAAACGAATGTTGTGGAAGTTCAATGTACCATTTCATGGCTGTACCGATCAAAGTTCGTTGAAAGAGTATTAAACAAACTAAGTCATCCATAAGGGAGTTTGAAGAACACCACAAATGGAATGTCATGACATGGTTTTTTGGATCATCTCCCTGCTTCCCATCGAACTTTGGAATTTCCAATGGTAACTTTACCAAAATGGGAGACCACGAGGGGTTATGTTGAATGGGATCATTAATCAACTTGGACAAATCAAGCAAGTCCAAAGTTGCTAGGAAAGGTAGTTGACGGTTAGGTTGTACATACTGGTAATACTAATATGGCATATAGTTACCATTAGGACCGTAAGTAGACTGATAGATAGGTTGTTCTGAGGAAGAACTCCTGAAAGATCCACCCGCAGGGGATTGATTTCTAGGATTATGAGCATTTGGACCACCAGGGCCTCCTAGGGGAGGACCACCAGGACCACCAGATCCTCTGGGACCACTAGGAGGAAAACCTCCAGATCCTTTGGAACCACTAGGAGGAGGGCAACTAGACCCTCCAAGACCACCAGGACCATTAGGAAAATAAGGAGGAAAGCCACCAGGATCCCCAAGACCATTAGGCCCCCTAGGGGGAGGACCACCAGGAGGTGGTCCTCCGGAACCTACCATAGTATGTATAGGTATTCCCCCTATAGATGGCATGTAGGACCAGTTAGGTTTCCCCCATGGAGTGAAAGTATTACTAGGATATGGACTTCCAGCATAAGGAATTCCTATAGGGTTGGATGGATAATTAATGTTTCCTATAGGTATTTGATTTGCTATATAACCATAACCCCAGGAGGTTGGATTGGTTACAGGTTGTGCCCCTAAGGGCTGACCTGAACTAGATGGGGGGTTAACCTAACCACATTAGTGTGGGTGGGAGGGACATAAACTGTAGATTCTTCTATACCAAAGGTCTGTCCTTGACTATGTACAATTCCAAAGCCAGATAACTTAGGTCGTGTCAAGGGTTTCCCCCCGGCGCTAGAAGGTAATGACAAAATAGGAATTGAAGGTTGAGACCCAGGTGCGGAAGACCTGGGAGGATTGGGGACAGACATGATATAGGAGGTGGTGGGGTTGGTAGTTTGACCTAGGTTGTGTGGGGTCACTGTGTGATCTATAATTGGTTCAATGGGTCTCATAGAATCGAAAAGTGAACAATATCCCACAGGAACAGCTGTGGATCGTGATGGTGGTGTGCCCAATATATCATCTATTTTCTTTTCAATCTCCTATGCACGGAGAATAGTTGCCTATTATTGTATCCATTCTTCTTCATCTGATGTTATTTCTATAGAAGAGTGGTGCCAAATGAGGCAATGGCCTATCCTATAGAGGTATCCCAAAATGGAGCATTGGGACCATAATTCGGACGGGTAGTATCATCAACATGACCTTCTATGGGAGAATGAGACGTAGTGTTACCCCGAGAAGGTTGTTGGACCAAGGGAGGTGAGTGTGAAGGATATGGTCCTCCGCTTTCCGCAACCACATTCTCTCCCACTTGGGAGGTGGTAGCAACTCCTTGGTCAATAGCTTCCATTGGATTTTCTCCTGAAATAGGAATAAAATTGGGTGGCAAGCCCCGTAATCTTTTGGACTATCTTAGCTCATCTAGTTCGTACAGATCCTATCTAACGTAGGGTCTCAAAAAACTAGAAAACACACCAAAAATTTCCCTACTCAAGCTATAGGTCCGATAAGCAAAACTTAAATGACAGGAGGAGTTCAGATAGTCAGGTCTCTCACTAAGATTATCAAGAAGGTGCCACTCGTGATATACCTCGAGGGTACATGCGTATTAATCTCCCTGAATGATTTTTTCGGTGTATGGCTCCAAGAAAGACGGCCAAAGGGATTTTCTCATATAGATAAGGTATCCTAGTGGGGTCTCCTGATATACGCAGGCTACATGGGAGCTCAAATCAGTAGTAGTGTTGTCTAATGCATAACCATACACAAGGGGCCTTCTGATGTACAATCAAGTACATGAAGTACCTTTCTATATACCTCAAGGGTACGTGAAAGGCCGTTCGATATACCGATGGTAGATGGAAGAACCACGCGAGTCCTGGGATGTAATGCAGACAAGTAACGACAACTCCTACGCTTAACGACACCCGAACACGTCTCTAATCTATCAATCAAATTGCTATGTAAATTTTAACCTATAACTACCATTAATTTTAAAGTGGATGGTTAGGTGAATGCATGGAGTTTTGAAAGAAAAAGTAAAACCATGCAATATGCACATGCAAAAAATTTCACTTTATCGTTTGTGGTATGCCTACCTATGGGAGGGAAAGAGAGTATTTTCTTTTGTTTCAAGACCAAGAATTTCCAAACAACAATATTGAACAAATCAAAGATAAGCAATACTTTCCAAACTCATTTCTCTTTTCAGAAAGCAATCAAGAAAGGGTAAGAGTCTCTTTTCCTAAAATAAAGACAAGAATCACACTATATGCATATGCACTCTATTTTTAAATTTTCTTTAAAGCATAGGTAGATCTAACTTAAAACTATAATATTTTTTATTTTGGTGAGATAGTATTGATGCAAAAGAGACAAAAGAACACCAAGAACCTGAAATCTTGTGAGTCTAATAAGAGATCCAATGTCTTATGTTTGCTAATGATGATGACCTAATCTCAATCAAAAATGTTCTTTTTAAACAAGCAAAAATAAGTCTTCTATGGAAACAAAAATGAAATCAAGATGCTAATTAAATGTTTTTCTTTCAGTCTATATAACAGAAATGAAAAGAGAGCTCATTAACACCTAAGCTTTCGAAAAATAAGTCCTTTAACAAACACAACCAACAAGCATGGAAGAAAATGAACAATCAACAAGCCTAATCTAGCTTTTGAATTCTTTAATCAAACCAATCTTTTACCACAGAAATTCAAACCAAAACCATCAGATTCTAGCACACAAGCCTGACAGTGCAGGGATGAAAGCACATCAACTCAACTTTTTTACAAAAAATGAGAAAAAATTAGTCTTGGAATAAGGCCTACCTGGCACCGCACTGAAGAAGTCTTGATAGAGCGGTTCCCTAAATAAATCCAAAACACAAAGGAGAACAAAAGATCAAGTCAGAAAAAGATCATATCGAGGTAAAAATTGATGGATTGATTGTAACAAAGAGCATAAAAAGTCTAAATACTTCAAATCTGAGCAGATATGAAAGTTTCAAAGCAAAATCTACTGAGTCAGATAGCAGATCTGAATGATGAGAGTTGGAGATGGAGCCTGGATTCGGACAAGAGTTCAAGAACTGGGGAAAATTAGATCAACTAACATATGTACTATTCCCCAGTGGAGTCGCCAGATTTGTAACCAGGAATATTTCACCTTCTGCGGACAGAAGTTGTTCCTTTGGTTTGAATGGTTCAAATCCAGAACAAATGAGTGAACAACAAAGGATGAAGACCTCCCCTAGATTTCGTAGACACCTGGAATGCCACATTGATAGTGAACCTGTGTACCTACAAACATATCAAACATGAAAACACATCAAAGCTACCAGAAAATCATCTACTTATCCGTGTTAATGACTAAGGAATCTAACAAAATGTACATGTGAAATCAAAACAACAGTAATGTGGGACGGAAATCAGCTTTGCATCAAAGATGTATGGAGAATATTAGAACCGTTTCCTTAGTGTTGATGAGAATCTCCATGAAACAAACACTTCATCCCCATAAGCTCCAACTTTTCTCTCTATGCTCTCTAATGACTTGGGTTAAGTGATCAATCCAATAGCATAACAACACCTCTAGAGTTCTCCCCCTCAACTATGGACATGAGCTTGTATTTAAAAGGCTCAATGGATAGGGATAGTTGAGATATTTGTGGATGAGGTGGCCTCTAAGATCCTATGATGGGGGATCTCGAGCTGCAACTGACCCACAATGATAGGGATAAGGGAGGACACGAGGCTCATGATCTAGAAGCCTCAAGAAACTTCTCTTTTTCCCATTTTACCCAGGGTACCTCTTTTATTTTTCAATAATAGAGCGGTTTAGATGAGAAATGCTTATGGACCAAAGACCAATGGTGGTGGCACCGCTTATGGAAAATAGGATACAGGCGGTGCGAGCAAGGTACCACTCATGCGCCATAGGGAAAGTGCGGTTCTGAGTTTTTTCATGCAGAATTGGAAAATGGATTAGATTTCCACTCTAAGTGTTGGGATTAAGGGCAAACATGGGAGTTAAAGATATTATCACATGGTGGTGACAGGATTTAGCTATAACAGCTGACCTCTATTTAGTATGTGTATTGTTGTGTTTACAGCTTCCCTCCAATATCCATCAGATAATTTTGCTCCATTGAGCATAGTCCTTGCAACTTCCTAAACTATTCTATTTCTCCTCTCAGCAATCTCATTCTACCGAGGTGTCCTGGCAGCAGAGAATTGTCTCATAATTCCATGGTTTTCATAGAAGAGATCAAACTCTTTAGAGGTGAACTCGCCACCATTGTATGATATAAGACATTTGATTTTTTCCTCTGTTTCATTTTCAACAAGGAGTTTAAAGGCTTTGAACTTGTTAAAATATTCTAATCTTTCCTTGAGAAAAAATACCCAATCCATTCTAGTAAAATAATCAATGAACAACATAAAGTAATATTTTCCTTGCAAACTTTTGGTCCTTGTAGGTCCACAGAGGTCAGTGTGAACCAGCTCTAAAGGTTTTGAGGTTAAGTACTCTTTTGTTTTGAACCTTATTCTAGTTTGCTTCCCTAATTGACAATGTCTACATATAGGATTTGAAGGCTTTGTGATATTTGGTAATTTTCTTACAGCCTCAATATTGCTAACTTTCACTAGATTATCAAATTTAATGTGCCCCAACCTTCTATGCCATAGCCAACTTTCATCCACTAAATTCATATGACATTTCTCAGACTGTCTTGTATTTAGTGTGTATACTTTTTTCGGAGTTCTAGAAGCAATACCAACCAATTTTCTTGAGTTCTTCCTTCTTATCTCACATTTCTAAGAATAAAAAATGCAAATGTTCCCTTGATCACAGGTTTGGATGACACTTAAATGACTAGGATTCATATTTTCTACAAGCAACACATTTTTGGCTTTGTCTTTTCCCACATTCACGGTACCTTTCCCAATAATATTACATGAAGCATTGTCACCAAATGTAACTCTACCCGTTTGTTTTTTTAAGTTTAAAAACTTGTCCTTATCTCCTATCATATGTTTAGAACACCCACTATCAACATACCAGAGATACCTTTTATCTTGTGTTCTCAAGGCAATAAGACATTCCTCTTTTAATGTTTTTTCTTTCCACAACTTCTTTTGCTCTCTAATGTCCGTTGGTCTTTATGAGATTTCCATTAATCTACAATTGCTTGCTTTATGTCTATAGTTATGAAAATTGTAGCATTCTAAATCTCTTTCTTGTAAAGGTGCAAATGAGTTATAATTTCTTCTCTTAACTTGATCAGCTGTTTGATTGTTCTTGAGGTTGTAGTTTTTAACCTTCAGACTTTTCCTTTTGTATGCTCTGCAATTCATAGCTTTCTGTCCAAAGTTGGACCATGCAAAACAACAACCAAGGAAAATGTGGGGATAGTTGTTTTGATAAAAATTCCTTGGAGTTGTCTTGAATTACTTCTTGATGGGTGGAAATGATCTTCTGGCGTTTTGACCATTCCTTGTATTTTCTTCCTCTTTCTTCTTGAATTTACTGAGAAGAGCAGCTACATAATATTTTGAGCTAACTTTATTTTCTTCTTGAGAATAACCAATCCCATTTTTGTTACTTGGATCTGTTTGTGTGGTTATAATCTCATCTAAAATTTTAGAGCTATTTTCATATCTAGTTTGAATTAATTTTGCATCGAGCTCTTTTCTTAAGTGAACTTATTTTGCCTCCATTTTTTCTAAGATCAGTTGTTTTTCTTTAAGATAATTCTCCAGCCTTTCTTCTACCTTATTTTCATCTTGAATTTGGTATTTCAAATTGCTCATGATTTTATTCATCTCTTTTTCTTTCTGTTCATGCTCTTCCTGTTGTTTAACTACAAAACTTTTCAGCTATCTATATTTTTTTTTATCTACTTAATCCATCCAAAGCACTGAGTAGTTCTTCTTCCATATTAACCTCTGCTTCATCTTCTGACTCTTCCTTGTGATCAATTTATTCTATCTCATTAGATTCTTCAATACCTAGAAAAATGAATTCATCATAACTGTCACTAACCTCAGATGAACTGATATCTTCTTCTTTTGAATAGAAATTATTTTTTCCTTTTGTAATTTTTATTATAGTGGAATTTTCCCTTTTCCTTGTATTTTTTTTGTCATCTTCATCTTCAGAGTCTTCCTTGGAATAAGGACATTTGGCTTGAAAGTGCCCAATTTTTCCACAATTAAAACATTTGAAGGGAAGCTTTCCTTTGTACTTCTCTGATCCTTTCTGAAACTTTTTTATAAAATTGGCTTCTTCTTCATCAAATTCTTCATTATGGTTAGTCTGAGGTTTTTTCTTGATTACTTTGAAAGTTGCTTCTCCTTTTGGGAGATTATCAATACCAAGTCTTAATTCATAGGCTGTGAGGATTCCACACAATTTATCCATGGTAATATCTTCTAGCTTCTCTCGGTCTTCAGGAGTGGATACTTTGGGATTATATTCCATAATAATTGTTCTTAGTATATTTTCAACTAACTCATAGTCTGGTAACTCTACTCCCAAACCTTGGATTGCATTAACACGATTCTCAACTCTTTCGAAGTACACTGAAATATTTTCTTCAGCCTTAATTTTTAGACTTTCATATTGTACTTTGAAATATTGAAGTTTTTCCATATTTACTTTGGAGTCTCCTGCATATATGGTTTCCAATTTGTCCCAATGCTCTTTTTCACTTTTATAGATCAGTATTTTTTCAAGAACCTTCTTACTTATTCCAGCATGTTCCCAAAATTTATTCCTTTCTTTTGCTTCTGTGGGAGTGAATTCTAGAACTTTATATACTTCTCCAACTAGATCCCAAACTTCTAGACCAATGGAAATCATATAGTTTTTCATTCTAATCTTCCAGAAGACATGGTATTCACCATCAAATATGGGGACTCTTATTGACATGTTCATATGTTGATACATAGTGGTTGAAATAGGCTCTTCCTTCCAGTGGTTAAACTATGGTGAAGGATCCCACTCTTATACCAATTGATGACTCAGGTCTTGTCACTGAGAGGGTGGGTGAATCTGTGACAAAAATCAAACACAATTTATTTTATTTTAGAAAATTTAAAAACAATTTTGGACACAATGTTTTAACGTGGAACCCAATAAGGTAAACCACCGACACGTTTCTATTATTTGCAAGCACCCACTTGATGTATACCACAATCCCCAATTTTCTTAGCCACTACTGAAGGATGCACCCACACCCTGGTTTCTTTCTGCACCTACATACAAGGATAAACCAATACCCTAATTCTCCAGCCACTACTGGAAAGAGGCTAAGACCTCCTTGCAGGCATGTAGCCTTCCCTAGCACCACCCTTCCACCCTGATTTTATTTATATCAGTATTATATGAACTCCTTGGACTCTGTCATTCACAATTACAGAGACAAGTTCTTTCCTTCAATAATTTTGTCAATAAATACCTTCATTTCTTCCTATGGACGCATTGCACCATTTCATTGATCATAATTCTTCAAAAACAACTAAGCTTAATTCCCTGTTAATCGATTTGTTGCTTAATATTCCAGTCGTGATCTTCTGCTATCTTCCTTTCTGTAATCATTTTGAGTTGTTGATTTTACATCAGGCTTCTTCTTGACCATAGATCTCAAAAATGTATTTCCACACTATTAGATTTCTGCAATAGTTTTATGCACTCATCCTGAGCCATTGATCTTTATCTAGGACTGTTTCCTAACCATAGATCTGAGATGGGATGTGGTATGCGGATTGTCGAACCATGACATTTCTCAAAATGTATTTTTTCACTTAGCTTCATGCCTCAATCGTTTTGCACTGTTGATCTCTTGCAGGCTTCTTTGTGACCGTTGATCTTCGATAAGATGCAGATAGCGGAATTTGGGTTTGTCACTTTTCCATAATGTCCTTTCGATATTTCTTCTTCTACACTAATCTTTCTGCCCCAATCGCTCCACACCGTTGATCTCTTGTGGGATCCTTCATGACCGTTTATATTTTAGAACACGGGATGTAGAGTGCGGGATCTCAAAATCTCAAACGTTGCTTTTGCATTTCTCTACCTTCCATTTTCCGCACTAACCTTTCCACACCATCGATATTTCATGAAATTATTTCTGGCCGTCAATATTCCGGATCATGGGATGAAAAATGTGGAACTGTGGTATTTCCCGGATTCTTTTCGTAATTCTTCGTCTTCTGTTTTCCGCACTAACCTTTTCACACTGTTGATTTTTCACAGAAGTCTTTTTGACTGTCAATCTTCCAAATCGTAGGATGTGGAATGCAGAACTGTAACATTTCCTACAGTCTTTTTGCGATTATGTGCCTTTCGATTTTCACCATCTGGATTTCTTTGTGTGGAAATCATTCTCTATCGTTGATCTCCTTGCAGATTCAATTTTGACCATCCAATTTTCCGTTGTAAATGGAATTTCGCTCACATCCATGTAGTTAAATCACCTGCTAGTTAAATCTATGAAATCCACGAGGACCATCAGATCTTAGATCTGGTCGGATCAATGGTGGAATCCTAATGCATTAAATTGTATTGCATGGATATTTCGCACCCATTAGGCCTTTTTAACCTCCTGTCACTTTACCTAGTGAAATTCATTTACCGTCGTTGGATCAAGATCTCCACAAATCAACGATGGAATTCAAATAAGATGAATCAAGTTTCATATAAATTTTGTGCACATCAAAAATTTCTTAGACCGCGCAACTTATCTGAGTGAAATTATTGACAACCGTTGATATATTCCCACGATCAATCTCATCCATTGATATCGATTAGCTACACAAATTGACCTCGTTCTTCTGCCTTTTGTGGATCTTATCCTCAGCCATTAGATCTCATGCAATAGGATTCCTGACTGTTTGTTTCTAAACTATTGCAGAACTTCACCTCGTCCTTCTACCCTTCCACTCGCAGGATTCCTTATCTGTTGGTTTGCGGACTTCCTCAATTGTCATCAATGCTAACCTATATTGCCATGTTTCCAAAAATCTCCCCCTTTGCTTTAATGGAAATATTATTTTCATTTCTCCTCCTTTGACATCAAGGAAAAAGGATTGAGTGACTCCCCCTGACTTTGATCACTATGTCCCCCTGGACTAATTCCAACTGATACATTCTTTTGAAATATTAGATTGGGCAAGAAACTACTCCTAATATTTGTTTGAGATATTCAAATACATCTCTGCTTAAAGGTTTAGTGAAGATGTCTACAATTTGTTCTTTTGTTTGGACATATTCCAATTTGATGTTCTTCTTTTCAGCCTGATCCCTCAGATAGTGATATTTTATTGGAATTTTTCTTTGGAGTGCTGGACAGGATTCTTGGAGAGACTTATAGCACTTGTATTATCACAGTAAATAACCATGGGTTTTTCAAACACTACTTTGATGTCTTGTAGAGTTTGTTTAATCCATTCCACTTGTGCACATCATTTTGTTGCCGCAATTTACTCATCTTCAGTACTAGACAGAGAAATTGAGGTTTGTTTCTTTCTTCTCCAAGCTACCAATGATTCTCCTAAGAAGAATACTCCTCCACTTGTACTTTTTCTTTCATCTACACAACTTGCCCAATATGAATCTGAATAGTCTTTTAAAGAGAATGAGTTATTACAAGCATACCACAATCCAATATCTATGGTTCCTTTTAAGTACCTAAAAATTCTTTTCACAGCATGAACATGGCTCTCTTTTGGTCCAGCTTGAAATATAGCTACCATTCCAATAGCTTGCTTGACATCAGGTCTGGAAGATGTTACATAGAGAAAAATCCCAATCATTGATCTGTAGTGTTTTGGATCTATAGTCTTGGACTCATCTTCCTTGCTTAGTTTTCATCCTACTGTTATATTTGTACAAACAGGTTTGCAATATTCAAACTAGAATTTTTTAAGCATTCATTTCACATACTTGGACTGATGAATAAAGATTCCCTTTTTGGACTGAACTATTTGAAATCCTAGAAAGAAATTTAGTTCACCAAGAAAAGACATTTTAAATTCTTGTTGCATCTTACTAGCAAAATCCTTACTCATTTTTTCATCATCAATCCCAAATATGATATCATCAACATATACTTTCACAATAATCATGCTATCACCAATAATTTTATAATAAATATTTTTGTCTACTAATCCTCTTTTGAAGCCTTGTACTTGTAAGTAAGAATCTAGTCTTGCATACCATGCTCTGGGTGCTTGTTTTATCCCATAGAGAGATTTATTTAGTTTACAAACATAATTCCCTTTATCAATTAATTGAAACCCTTCTAGTTGCCCTATGTAGACTTTCTCTTCTAAGTTTCCATTGAGAAATGCTGATTTGACATACATCTAGTATACTTTCAATTTTCTGTAGTTGGAAAAGGCTAAGAACATACTAATTTCCTCCAATCTGGCCACAGGTGCAAAAGTTTCTTCAAAATATACTCCTTCAACCTAAGCATATCCTTTACATACCAATCTAGCTTTGTTCCTAATTACTTGTCCAATTTATCTTACTTTTTTTGAACACCCATTTAGTTCCAATGACATTCTTGTCCTGTGGTTTTGGAACTAGCTCCCAAGTTTTATTCTTTTTTATTTGGTCTTCTTTGTTCATAGCTTTGACCCCACTTTCATCATTGCATGCTTCTTTGATTGATATGGGCTCATTACATGACAAAAGTGTTATTTCGGTTTGATACAACAATTGTCTTCTTGTTTTTACTCTTGTACTTTTATCTCCAATAATTAGGTCTTCAGGATTATTCTTTTGGGTTATTATTGAGGGTGTCTTTTTGTCTCTTCTTGGGGATTCTTCTATTATCTCTTCTTCTTGAGTATCTTCCTCTTCTTTTCTGGTATCTTTTCATATTCTTGTGTATCATCCTTTTCTTCTACATCTGTTTGTGTATCAACTAACTCATCATCATCTTCATCTTCATCATCAGGTATGGTCTCTTGATATTTGAATTTCTTTGTTTTTAAATCATCCACATTAACATCTACACTCTCAACAATATTATGTAATCTAAGACTGTAGCATTTGTATTCCTTTTTGGTAGAAGCGTATCCAAGAACGATACCTTCATCAGATCTAGCATCAAATTTTTAGAGGTTCTCATCAAGCCTTTTAATGTAACACTTACTTCCAAAGACCTTGAAGTATTTTACCGAAGGAGTTCTCCCAAACTACAGCTCATAAGGAGTCTTATTACTATTAATACTAAGATGACCTCTATTTAGTATGTGTATTGTTGTATTTACAGCTTCCCTCCAATATCCATCAGATAATTTTTCTTCCTTGAGCATAGTCCTTGCAACCTCTAGAACTGTTCTATTTATCCTCTTAGCAATCCCATTTTGCTGAGTTGTTCTAGCAGTAGAGAATTGTCTCTTAATTCCATGGTTTTCACAAAAGATATAAAACTCTATAGAGGTGAACTCAACACCATTGTCTGATCTAAGACATTTAATTTTTTCCTCTGTTTCATTTTCAACAAGGAGTTTAAAGGCTTTGGACTTGTTAAAATCTTCTCATTTTTCCTTGAGAAAAAATACCCAAGCCATTCTAGTAAAATTATCAATTAACAACATAAAGTAGGATTCTCCTTGCAAAATTTTGTTCCTTGTAGGTCCACAGAGGTCAATGTGAACCAGCTCTAAAGGTTTTGAGGTTAAGTACTCTCTTGTTTTGAAACTTATTCTAGTTTTCTTCCATAATTGACAATGTCTACATATATGATTTGAAGGCTTTGCAATCTTTCGTAAGTTTCTTACTGCCTCAATATTGCTAACTTTCACTCGATTATCAAAGTTAATGTGCCCCAACCTTCTATGTCATAGCCAACTTTCATCCACTAAATTCATATGACATTTCTCAGACTGTCTTGTATTTAGTGTGTATACTTTTTCAGGAGTTCTAGAAGCAATACCAACCAATTTGAGTTCTTCCTTCTTATCTCACATTTCTAAGAATAAAAAATGCAAATGTTCCCTTGATCACAGGTTTGGATGACACTTAAATGACTAGGATTCATATTTTCTACAAGCAACACATTTTTGGCTTTGTCTTTTCCCACATTCACGGTACCTTTCCCAATAATATTACCTGAAGCATTGTCACCAAATGCAACTCTACCCTTTTGTTTTTTTAAGTTTAAAAACTTATCCTTATCTCCTATCATATGGTTAGAACACCCACTATCAACATACCAGATATCTCTTCTATCTTGTGTTCTCAAGGCAATAAGACATTCCTCTTTTAATGTTTTTTCCTTCCACAACTTCTTTTGCTCTCTAATGTCCTTTGGTCTTTCTGAGATTTCCCTTAATATGCAATTGCTTTCTTTATGTCCATAGTTATGAAAATTGTAGCATTCTAAATCTATTTCTTGTAAAGGTGCAAATGAGTTATAATTTCTTCTCTTAACTTGACCAACTGTTTTATTGTTCTTGATGTTGTATTTTTTAACCTTCAAACTTTTCCTTTTGTATGCTCTGCAATTCATAGCTTTGTGTCCAAAGTTGGAGCATGCAAAACAATAACCAAGGAAAATGTGAGGATACTTGTTTTGATAAACCTTCCTTGGATTTGTCTTGAATTCCTTTTGATGGGTGGAAATGATGTTCTGGAGTTTTGAGCATTCCTTGACTTTTCTTCCTCTTTCTTCTTGAATGTACTGAGAAGAGCAGCTGCATAAGATTTTGAGATAACTTGATTTTATTCTTGATAATAAGCAATCCCATTTTTGTTACTTGGATATCTTTGTGTGGTTATAATATCATCTAAATTTTAGATTTATTTTCATATCTAGTTTGAATAAATTTTGCATCCAGCTCTTTTCTTAAGTGAACTAATTCTGCCTCCATTTCTTCACAGATCGATTGTTTTTCTTTAAGAGATTTCGCCAGCCTTTCTTCTATCTTATTTGCATCTTGAATTTGTTGTTTGAGATTGCTCATGATTTTTTTTATCTCTTTTTTTTCATGCTCATCCTATTGTTAAACTACATAACTTTTCAGTTGTCTATATTTCTTTTTGTATATACTTAATCCATCCAAAGTACTGAGTAGTTCTTCTTCCATATTAACCTCTGCTTCATCTTCCAGCTCTTCCTTATGCTCAATTTATTCTATCTCATTTGACTCTTCAATACCTAGAAAAAGGAATTCATCATCACTGTCACTAACCTCAGATGAACTGATGTCTTCTTCTTTTGAATAGAAATTCTTTTTTCCTTTGTAATTTTTCTTATAGTGAAATTTTCCCTTTTTCTTGTATTGTTTGTTTTTGTCATCTTCATCTTCAGATTATTCCTTGGAATAAGGAGACCTAGATTGAACGTGCCCAATTTTGCCACAATTAAAACATTTTAAGGGAAGCTTTCCTTTGTACTTCCATGATCCTTTCTAAAGTTTTTTGATAAAATTGGCTTCTTCTTCATCAGATTATATATTATGGTTAGTCTAAAGATTTTTCTTCTGATTTTTTGTTTTCTTGATTACTTTGAAAGTTGCTTCTCCTTTTGGGAGATTATCAATACGTAGTCTTAGATCATAATCTGTGATGATTACATACAATTAATCCGTGGTAATATATTCTAGCTTCTCTCAGTATTCAAGAGAAGATACTTTGGGATTATATGCCATAGGAATTGTTCTTAGTATATTTTCCACTAACTCATAGTCTGGTACCTCTACTCTCAAACCTTGGATTGCATTAACAAGATTCTCAACTCTTTAGAAGTACTCTGAAATATTTTCTTTATCCTTCATTTTTATACTTTCATATTGTACTTTGAGAGATTGAAGTTTTTCCATCTTTACTTTGGGGTCTCTTGCATATATGGTTTCCAATTTGTCCCAGAGATATTTTGCACTTTTACAGGTCAGTACTTTTGTAAGAAACTTCTTACTTATTCCAGCTTGTAATGTATTTAAGGCCTTTGCATCTTCCCAAAAAAATTTCCTTTCTTTTGATTTTGTGGGAGTGACTTCTCGAACTTTATATCTTTCTTCAACTAATTCCCAAACTTCCATACCAATGGACATCAGATAGTTTTTCATTCTAATCTTCTAGAAGACATGGTCTTTACCATCAAATTTGGGGACTCTTATTGACATGTTAATATGCTGATCCATAGTGGTTGTAATAGGATATTCCTTCCAGTGCTTAAACCGTGGTGAAGGATCCCACTATGATACCAATTGATGAATCAGGTCTTGTCACTAAGAGAGGGGGGTGAATCGATGACAGAAATTAAACACAATTTCTTTTATTTTAGCAAATGTAAAAACAATTTTGGACACAAATTTTTAACGTGGAACCCTATAAGGTAAACCACCAACACATTTTTATTATCTTCAAAACTTTGTTTTTACAATATACAATAGTTATTTGAAAGCAACCACTTACTGGAGACCACAATACCCAAGTTTCTCAGCCACTACTGAAGGATGCACCCTCACCCTAGTTTATGTATGCACCTACAAACAAGGATACACCAATACCCTGATTCTCCAGCCACTACTGGAAGGTGGCTAAGAACTCCTTGCAAGCATGTATCCTGCCCTAGCACCACCCTTCCACCCTTATTTGATTTTTATGAGTCTGCTATGACATCCTTGGACTCTATAATTCGCAATTACAAAGACAAGTTCTTTATTTTAATAATTATGTCAATAAATACCTTCATTTCTTCCTGCAGATGCATCTCTTCACTATTGCACCATTTCATTGATCATACTTCTTAAAAAACAACTAAGCTTAATTCCCTGTTAATCAATTTTATGCTTAATCTTCCAGTCGTAATCTTCCGCTATATTCAGTTCCGTAATCATTTTGAGTCATTAATTTTACATCGAGATTCTTCCTTCTCGTAGATCTCAAAAATGTATTTCCACACTATTAGCTTTCCGCAATATTTTTCTGTAGTCTTCTTTCTGCACTCATCCTGATCCGTTGATCTTTATCCCTGACTGTTTCCTGAACATAGATATGAGATGGGATGCGGTATGCAGATTTCCAAACCATGACAATTCTCAAAATGTCTTTCCGCACTTAGATTTCCACCTCAATAATTCTGCACCATTGATCTCTTGCGGGATTCTTTGTGACCATTGATCTTCGATACGATGTGGATAGAAGAACATGGGTTTGTGACTTTTCCATAATATCATTTTGAGATTTTTGCTTCTGCACTAATCTTTCTGCCCCAATCGTTCTACGTCGTTGATCTTCTAGAATGCAGGATGCGGAGTGTGGGTTCTCAAAATCTCAAATGTTTCTTTTGCACTTCTCCACCTTCTGCTTTCCACACTAACATTTCAATGCTATCGATCTTTAATGAAAGTATTTCTGACCGTCAATCTTCTGCATCACGGGATGTGAAATGTGGAACTGTGGCATTTCCACATTCTTTTCATGATTCTTTGTCTTTCATTTTCTGCACCAACCTTTCCGCACAGTTGATTTTTCACAGAATTCTTTCTGATTGTTGATCTTTCAAACCGCGCGATGTAGAATGTGGAACTATGACTTTTCCTACAGTCTTTTCGCGATTCTGCACCTTTCGCTCTTTGCCTTCTGCTTTTCTTTGTGTGAAAATCATTCTTTGTCGTCCATCTCCTTGGGGATTCAATCCTGAGCATCCAAGATTCCATTGTAAATGGATTTTTGCTCACATCCATGCAATCAAATCACTTGCTAGTTGCTGCGAAATTCATAAGGACCATCAGATCTTAGATTTTTTCAGATCAACTGTGGACTCCAAATGCATTAAAAGTATATTTGATGGATATTTTGTGCCCATTATACCTTGTTAACCTCCTGTCACTTTACCCAGTGAAATGACTTTACCGCCATCGGATCAAGATCTCCACCAATCAATGGTGGACTTCAAATAATATGAAGCGAGTTTCATAGAAATTTCACGCACATCAAAAATTTCTTAGATCGCGCAAATTCTCTCATCAAAATTGTTGACAATCGTTGATCTGTTCCCATGATCAAGCTCGTCCATTGATATCGATTAGCTACAAAACTTCACCTCATTCTTCTACCTTTTACGGATCTTATTCCCAACCGTTGGATCTCATGCGGGAGGATTCCTAGTTGTTTATTTTTGAACTATTGTGGAGCTTCACCTCATTCTTATTCCCTTCCACTTGCGGGCTTCCTTCTCTATTGGTCTGCAGACTTCCTCAATTTCCATCAATTCCAACCTGTTGTCAACAAGCATCTATAACAAACATGTTGGAATGTTTCCATAATTTATATATTTTCAAATTCAACAGTCGTCAGATAACTGACAATTATGACCCTAGTTACCATTGCAAAAAATTGCCAAATGTTTCCATAATGAAGTTTTCGGTCGAAAATATGACGAATTTGAAGGTCGAAAATCCGACAAAGATGAAGGTAAAAACTCCAACGAGTTCTTGTGTCGAAAACCAACGAAATTCGTAATTTGAAAGTTAAATCTAATAAAACATTAGATTTCATCAGATTTTGAGTTCAAATCTTGTTTTGAATGAACCATGTGCTAGACCTCAATCACCTTTTACTCATTCCCAAGTCAAGGTTAACCCTAACAATCCCCCCTTCAAACTTGACTTGGAGTAAACACCAACTCCCCTCAAAGTTTTACCGAGGAATATCAAATACACCTCACTATCACCTTGGTATATCTCCTGACTTTAATGGTGATTTACCATGGGTATACATGCCTTACCAGGTCTTACATACATATGCCCTTTTACATGCAAACTACTCCATTAATTGTTTTTCATGTTCCTTCATGGGTACTACACCATCACCATATGTTGCTTCATCTTCTCACTTTTCCATGCTCACTTTCTTCCATGCTCCTTTTCTACCTGCATCCAACCTTGTCATTGATGTCCTTATACAGAAGAATCCACATTCCAAATTACATGGGTCCTCCATCGCTATAACTTTCGATTCTCTAGGAATTCTCTTCACATACATGGTTCATCAATCTTGGTTCCATAACTGATATTAAAGCATCTCACATTCCTCTCGCAATCAAAGACCCAACCTCTTGGATCCACATCAAGCTAGGATACAAGTACACCTTCCACCTTCGTACCTACCCAGTGTTTAATTCCACACTTGATTCAACATCTCTTCTCTACACATAATAGGGATACCTTGTGCTTATAGCACACGAGGAAATTACATTCTAACCAAGACCCTAAAAAAATGTTAGGGTGTTGGGTACCACCAAACATGCACCCCGCAACATATTAAATAAAACTAAGGTACAAAAACTACAGCCTCAAGGATTTCCAACCACATGCTCTAATACCACTTATTAGGATTTAACGAGAATTAAAATATAATAACATGAAAAATAAATAAAATTATGCAAGAAACCATTGAAGATAGGCACATAATGTTTATGTGGAAAACCAAAATAGTGAAAAATCACCATAATAGATCTATTATATCCCTTGACCTAAACCATCTAAGTTGATACAAGTGAGATAGCCACCACTCACCTCTAGAACACTTTACAATGGAGCCTCCTCAAGCCTTATAAAGACTTCCTTACATGCAATACCATGGGACAATATCATGGGCCACCAAATACAATGGAACACCAAATACCATGAAAAAATACCATGGGATATAATAAACCACGTTCCCAATGGCATGTGCTAGACCTCAATCACCTTTAACTCATTCTCAAGTCAATGTTAACCCTGATAGTTTTGCACTCTCATTCCAATGTGGAAAATTTCTGAGCAAGTGGTCTTCTCCACATCCCCAACATTGAAGGGACCCACTTGGATTATCTCCCATGAATTTTTTTCTCTTAGCCTCTCTATGTGATGTATTCCTTTGTTGATTTAAAAATGAGGAGGCTTGAATCCCTTCATCTTTTCATCAAACTTCTCATTTTTCTTGTCCATCGATGCTTTATGGAATTGTGGCTTTATTTTTTTTATCATAACAATACTTATCCTTCCTTATAGTCTGATATAAATTTTGAGGTTCATCAAACTTAATCCATTCCGTGTATGACTAAGGTATTCCACTAAGAAAATGCTTAACTTCCATATTATCATCTCAAATCTGTTTGAAAAATACTAATGGTTTCCACATGCATTACATGCAATTTTCTTCTGAGTGTATCAACAACTTTGTTTTCCTTCCATTTTATGTGTTTGATTTCAAAATAAAATTCACACAAAAATTCCGTCCATCTAGATTTCCTAGCATTTAATGTTGGCTACTCAAACAAATATTTCAGACCACAGTGGTCAATTCTAATCTCAAATTTCCTACCCATCAAATAATACCTCCATATATTCAAAGAATGCACTATGGAAGCAATATCTAAATCATGTTTCTTTAGATTTCTTGAATCATAACATACCACATTATTATATTTCATAATAACCCCTTTGATTCCTTATTTGCATGCATCTATACACACCAAAAAATCATTTTTTGGATTTGTAATTTTTTAAATTAGAGCACTAGTGAGAATCTTCTTCAATAGATAGAATATTTCTTAACATTCTGGGTCCACTCAAATTATATTCCCTTCTTTTGCAAAGAATTAATGGGGTGTGTAAGCTTGGATAATATTTTAGTGAACCTCCTATAATAGCCATCAAGACCCATAAAATATCTCACATCTATCACATTCCTTGGAGTTGACCAATTCATAATGGCCTCAATCTTTTATGGATTCATGAATATTCCTTCCTCTAAACTAATGTGACCCAAATAATGAATTTTCATTTTATAAAAGTCAAATTTTATTAGATTTGTATACAACTTATGTTCTCTTAGCACTTATAAAACCATTTTCAAATGTTCATTGTGCTCCTTTTCATTCGCATAATAAATAAGAATACCATCCAAAAAAAACTACACAAACTTATCCAAGTGGTTACTGAAAACACTATTCATGAGACAAATGGATGTAGTTGGTGCATTAATGAGACAAAATGGCACCACCACAAATCCATAGTGTCCATACCTTGTTCTAAACATTTTTTGTGGATGTCTTCTTCCTTGATTCTAACTTTATGGTAACTAGACATCAAATCAATATTTTAAAATAGCTTTGCCACTCTCATTTTTCAGAAATAGTATTGGTGGTCCCAATGGAGATACACTTGGATAAATGTATTTCTTTTCCAACAACCCTTGCAATTACATTTTCAAGTCTATAAATTCTGGGGTAATCATTCTATAAGGTGTATCGTACGATGATGAAGATCCTACAAGATCAATTATGAAATTATTTTCACTTCATTATGGAACATCGTTGAATTCTTGCAATACTTGATAGTCCTCCAACTTCATAACTTCATTTTATGATCTATCCAATACATGGGATGCATATAATTGACAATATTTCCTAAATCATTTATTTAATTTCAAGGATAAAATATACCTAACATAAACCATCTTCAGAATTACCTTTACTAGCATTGGGTTTCTTTCTTCACCAATGAATTCAAAATTCTTGTTGTAGCAATCAAGTTTAACTTGATGTGCTTAAACCAATCCATTCCAATGATAACATCATAGGAAGCAAGTAGAAAAACATTCAAATTTTCCAAACTAAATAGTCCATCCATACCTAATGTACATTTATTCACCACTTAACTAATGTTTCTCTTGATTCTAGTGGCTACTTGAACCAACCATGATTTATTATGCTTTATTTTCTCCACAACACAAATCTCAACAACATTAGGAGTAACATAACTATGAGTAGATATAGGGTCAGTTAAAATATAAATAGTTTTCTTAGCAAACTTACCTTCAAACTCAACCACAACTAATTAATGGTTTGGTTGTAAATACTCTAGTGTAGCATAGGTTCTAGGGATGTTCCTTGCTACATCACCCATAGTTTCTGCCTCTCGAATGGTGTGAACATGTTTGGCACTCTCATTCCAATGTGGACAATTTCTGAGCAAGTGGTCCTCTACACATGATCCCCAACATTGAAAGGGGCCACTTTTTGTATCTCCCATGAATTTGGTTCTCTTATCCTCTCTATGTGTTGGTTTACTTTGCTTGTTTAAAAATGAGGAGTCTTGAATCCCTTCCTCCTTTGGTCAAACTTCTCCTTTTTCTTGTCCATCCATGCATTATGGAATTTTGGATTTCTTTCCTTATATCATAACAATACTTATCCTTACTTATAGTCACATATAGATTTTGATTTTAATCAAACTCGATTTACTCCTTGTGTGGCTAAGGTATTCCCTTTAGAAAATGTTGAACTTTCATCTTATCATATCAAATCTCTTTGAAAAATACTAACGGTTTCTACATGCATTACATACAATTTTCTTTGAAGTGTATAGACAACTTAGTTTTCTTTTCATTTTATGTGTTTGAATTCAAAATCAAATTCACACAGAAATTCCAACCATATATATTTCCTTGCATTTAATGTTGGATATTCAAACAATTATTTCATACCATAGTGGTCAATTCTAATCTCAAATTTCCTACCCCTCAAATAATACTTCCACATTTTCAAAAAATGCACTATGGAAGATATCTCTAAATCATGTTCCTTTAACTTTCTTGAATCATAACATACCACATGATTATCTTGCATAATAAATCCTTTGATTCCTTATTTACATGCATCTGTACACATCACACAATCATTTTCTGGATTTGCAATTTTTAAAATTGGACCACTAGTAAGAATATTCTTCAATAGCTAGAATATTTCATGACATTCTTGTGTCCACTCAAAATCTTCCCCTTATTTTGAAAAGAGTTAATGGTGTGTTCAATCTTGGATATTCATTTAATGAACCTCCTATAGTAGCCTCAAGATTCATAAAATATCTCACATCTATCACATTCCTTGGAGTTGGCCAATTCATAATGGCCTCAATATTTTATGGATTCATGAATATTCCTTCCTCTGAAATAATGTGATCTAAATGAATTTTCTTTTGATATAAAACACACTTGCTTAGATTTTGATACAACTTACATTCTCTTAAATCTTGGAAAACAATTTTCAAATGTTCATCATGCTCCTTTTCATTCTTATAATAAATAAGAATATCATCTAGAAAAACTAGCAGAGACTTATCTAAATTCTTATTGAAAACACTATTCATGAGACGCATGGATGTAGCCAGTGCATTAGTGAGACCAATGGAACCACCACAAATTCATAGTGTCCATACCTTGTTCTAAACATTTTTTTGTGGATGTCTTATTCCTTGATTCCAACTTGATGGTAACTATACCTCAAATCAATCTTTTAAAATAGCTTTTCCCCTCTCATTTGATCAAATAGGTCATCACTTTGGGGTAAAGGGTACATGTTCTTCACTATAACATTATTTATATGCATCTAATAAATTCATAATGAGAGAGATCAATCCTTCTTTTTCATAAATAAAATTATTTCTCCCCATGGAGATAAACTTGGCCAAATGTATTTATTTTTTAGCAACTCTAGAAATTCTAGGTACTCATTTTATAAGGTGTCTGGGATATTGGTTAAGATCCTTGCACAATATCAATTATGAAATCAATATCCCTCTTTGGAGAAATTCCTATCTCTTCAATAAGGACTACATCTTTGAATTCTTGCAAGACTTGATAGTCCTCCAACTTGGGAACTCCATTTTCTTCTCTATCCCATACATGGGATGTATATAATTGACATCCTTTCCTGAAACACTTCTTCAACTTCAAGTCTAAAATATACCTAATATAAATTGTCTTTGGAATTCCCTTTACTATCATTGTGTCTCTTTGTTAATCAATGCATTCAAAAGTATTTTTGTAGCAATTAGGTTTAACTCGATGTGCTTCCAACCAATACATTCCAATGATAACATCATAGGACCCAAGTAGAAAAATATTCAAATTTGCTGATGTGAAGAGTCCATCCATCTCTAACGGAAATTGACTCACCAGTTAACTGAATTTTCTCTTGATTATGGTGGCTAGTTGAACCATCCATGATTTATTATGCTTTCTTTTCTCAAAATCACAAATCTCAACAATTTTAAGAGTAACATAAATGTGAGTATATCTAGGGTCAATTAAAATAGAAATAATTTTCTTATAAATATTACCTTCAACCTCAACCGGAAATGATTGATGGTTTGCTTAGAAATCATTTATTGTAGTATATATTTTTTACGGAGAGAAATTCCCATGGCTTGGGGTACCACAACAGACAGCTAGACTCCATAAATCAATCTTTCCCAATATGCAATAGAAATAAAAACATCTAACACTAAAGGATCGAACCTCGTACCTTATTCCGGACGGTTGAAGTAGATCCCCGTTGAGCTTTCCAATCTTCAGCTTGAATTGTTATAGCACGTCCTCAACAACAAGTAAACAACACAAGCATACTATATTTCATGGTGTTAGATCTATTATAGCATATATAATCAATAATGTATAAGCATTTGACATATTCCAATGGATACAATATTGATTCAAATACACATTACTGGATAGGAAAAGATATTTCTATTAATATGAATCAGAGATTACAAGTGACAACCTCTGACGGCACGTCTGCGAACCGGAGAAATTGAATCCCCCACTTGGGCCTCCACCACCTCATTCCTCCATCACTTCGATAGCAAGCTTACTAGCAAAAGGCAAGCTTGGGAAGAACACAACAGTGCTCCAAGGGACAAAGGGATCCAGACTCAAGCATAAGTTCTAGCAACAATGGACTATATTTTCGATGCTCTCAATTCTCTCTTATCTCCCCTGCTTTCAATGTATCAAGGGTTTCCTTATATAGCTTTACAAGGGATAATGAAAGGTCGAATCCGTGCAATCTCAAGGCATATGGAAGGCCAAGAGTCATATGAGTAGGATCCAAGTCAAGGAACGCTCCAAAGGATGCACACATCCCGATGTACGTGACTATCGAGGGAATATCCGCGTATGTACGCGGTTATCTGGGAAAAGGCCGCATATATCATTTTTCTAATGTTTTTAGGGATGGTCAATGATACATCAAAAGACAAAAAGTGGTCCATAGGGGCTAATGAGTCTACAGCGGGACAGGGGAAGGCCATACAATGTGTGATTCACCTAGTGTGGTGAAATCCGCTATAACAGATGCCCCCTAATGTATGATATCAGAGGGGTTATACGATGGCCGAAATACATTATAAGTCCATCCCAGAAGTGAAGTGATGAAGGTACCCAAATGGAAGACCAGCCACCCAATCAGCATAATACCATAATACAACTCTGCATATAACTGCACATACATATAGCAGTCCCGGATACCTAGGAGTACAATGGCCATGAATAGGCATGAAACATGATAGAACATATGTGGTCATCGCCACGTACAATATACATAGATCAGAATCTCCATGATGAAGATATACAAAGTACAATGATCTCCACAAAGGCTGAAGATATATAACAGATCAAGATCTCCATAGTGGCTGGAAATGTCTGACATATACTGGAACAAGTCATGAGAGCTGAAATCTCATGAACACTGGCACGATCAAGGAGGTAGAATATAGTGGATGCCACCAATCTGGAAGGTCTTCTACACAAACCGCTACGAGTACATGTCCTACTATGCGAATAGAGGTGTCGAGGTCGAACATAGTAGTCCATCGTCTGATTACCAGTCATTGATGTATACCGTTAACAGACGCAAGATCACCCACCAATAATGAAAATGGGAATCAAGGTACTAGAGTGCAAACTAACAAGTGTGAATAAATGTGTTGAGGTCAAACACTTGAGAGAATCCATCGATCAGGGGACATTGATGTATTCCCAAAACTGTCGATGGCGAGAGAACCTGCCACTGATGACTGCAAGTCTCAAGGAACTCAAAATGACTCTAGAATCCAATCCCAGAATAAATGATTTGAAGTCGATGGGATGAAATCCACTGGAAGGAGGGCATTAGGGCATCCCCCATCATCCAACATGAGGTACTCAGCAAGGCTGTATAATATGGAAGAAATCGATCATAAGGTGCACAAACCAGTAACTGTACCAGGAATGGCCGACATGCAAAGTCAAGATTAACTAAGGAATGGCCGACTCAGGTTTCAACTTCCTTCGAACAAGAGCATAACGACGTATGGTGATTGAATGAAGGCAGCATAGACTCGATATACAAACTGGGACATATCTATGACATAGGAGGCATCAATAGAGGCTCCATAGGGACTGGAAGCTTAACCAGTCGATGGAGATAAAACTCAGATAACAAGTACAGCTCCTAAGTCAAACTATAACCCAACCAATGGATGTGATATACAGTGCTCTGTTCGAAGGCGACACGACTCGATAGCTGCCAAAGATAATATCTTTTCTTGTCCGACTTTTTGGTTTTTTGATTTTTTTGGTCTTTCTCAGTTATTTGAAAAGCTTGAAAAAAGAATAAACTAGCTTTATAGTTACAAACTAGGAGGAGACGAGTGTCATTTAGGGAAAACAAACTAGTTCCAAGCAGTGGAACATACCTATGCTCAATGCAAGGATACATGTGTAGGATATCGACACTCGGGGGGAAATCCCCTCCCGGTAAAAAGGGAATCAAGCTGCGAAGGATATAAATAAAAGGCTCTGCATGAATAGACATGAGACAAGGTCGGGCTATATGGCTGAAACACAATGTCAAGGGAGCCGACATAAAGCTCAATAATACAGGAAAAGATCATGATAATGCATTCACAACTTGATATAAGGGGAGTTAGGGGGAAAACATGCCAGCATAAGATCAAGAGGAGTATGAGGCTCTTGCTAAATGTCATGGAAATACTATACAATGGACTCCCACACCCTAAAGGGGGAAACATCGGCATGGGCACCAAATGCAAATAAGGCGCTAACTAGGGTACCCATGTAAGGTGAGGCCCTACCACTCATATCATGCCACTTCTATAGCAGCAAGAAGGTTCTGTGACATAATAGAGTGGGTTCATACCTAAGGATACAGTGACATGGTCATAAGGTCATGCAAAATAAAAATGGTGGTGAACCTAACCTATATGCCAGTGTAGACATTATACCTGAGATAAGCACGAATGGTCTCTGGTCACAAAAGAAGCATCCAACAGACAACTTCAGACCCAAGGAAGACCCAACCACACTCACAACCCACCCAGCAACTTCCCACAACATCAGACTCACCAAAAGGGAGGATGTACACGACTGTATAAAGAACAGCTACGTATGTACGTGACTTTTGGCCAAAAATACGCGTATGCACATGACTGTTGGCCAAAAACCCGCGTATACAGAGAAGGCAGTGGTAAAAAGTAGGTCAAGGCCAAACCAATAAAGGGGAGTGTCAATGGACAAACATACTATAACATGCAACATAGAAATAGAGAGAAACAGAGAGAAAATCAATAATATCAAGCCCATTGTGCCCCCAACCCCAAAGAAAAACAAGGAACATCCCAAGTGGAGTCGCCATTTCTGTTACGAAGAGAAATTCCTATGGCTTGGGGTACCACAACAGATAGCTAGACTCCAGAAATCAATCTTTCCCAATATGCAATAGAAATAAAAACATCTAACACTAAAGGATCGAACCTCGTACCTTATTCCGGACGGTTGAAGTAGATCCCCGTTGAGCTTTCCAATATTCAGCTTGAATTGTTATAGCACGTCCTCAACAACAAGTAAACAACACAAGCATACTATATTTCATGGTGTTAGATCTATTCTAGCATATATAATAAATAATGTATAAGCATTTGACATATTCCAATGGATACAATATTGATTCAAATACACATTACTAGACAGGAAAAGATATTTCTATTAATATGAATCAGAGATTACAAGTGACAACCTCTGACGGCACGTCTGCGAACCGGAGAAACTGAATCCCCCACTTGGGCCTCCACCACCTCAATCCTCCATCACTTTGATAGCAAGCTTACTAGAAAAAGGAAAGCTTGGGAAGAACACAACAGTGCTCCAAGGGACAAAGGGATGCAGACTCAAGCATAAGTTCTGGCAACAATGGACTATAGTTTCGATGCTCTCAATTCTCTCTTATCTCCCCTGCTTTCAATGTATCAAGGGTTTCCTTATATAGCTTTACAAGGGACAATGAAAGGTCGAATCCGTGCGATCTCAAGGCATATGGAAGGCCAGGAGTCATATGAGTCAGATCCAAGTCAAGGAATGCTCAAAAGGATGCACACATCCCGATGTACGCGACTATTGAGGGAATATCCGCGTATGTACGCGGTTATCTAGGAAAAGGCCACGTATATCATTTTTCTAATGTTTTTAGGGATGGTCAATGATACATCAAAAGACAAAAAGTGGTCCATAGGGGATAATGAGTCTGCAGCGGGACAAGGGAAGGCCATACAATGTGCGATTCACCTAGTGTGGTGAAATCCGCTATAACAGATGCCCCCTAATGTATGAGATCAGAGGGGTTATATGATGGCCGAAATACATTATAAGTCCATCCCAGAAGTGAAGTGATGAAGGTACCCAAATGGAAGACCAGCCACCCAATCAGCATAATACCATAATACAACTCTGCATATAACTGCGAATACATATAGCAGTCCCGGATACCTAAGAGTACAATGGCCATGAATAGGCATGAAACATGATAGAACATATGTGGTCATCGCCACGTACAATATACATAGATCAGAATCTCCATGATGAAGATATACAAAGTACAATGATCTCCACAAAGGCTAAAGATATATAACAGATCAAGATCTCCATAGTGGCTGGAAATGTCTGACATATACTGGAACAAGTCACGAGAGATGAAATCTCATGAACACTGGCACGATCAAGGAGGTAGCATATAGTGGATGCCACCAATCTGTAAGGTCTTCTACACAAACTGCTACGAGTACATGTCCTACTATGCGAATAGAGGTGTCGAGGTCGAACATAGTAATCCATCGTCTGATTACCGGTCATTGATGTATACCGTTAACATACGCGAGATCACCCACCAATAATGAAAATGGGAATCAAGGTACTAGAGTGCAAACTAACAAGTGTGAATAAATGTGTTGAGGTCAAACACTTGAGAGAATCCATCGATCAGGGGACATTGATGTATTCCCAAAACTGTCAATGGCGAGAGAACCTTCCACTGATGACTGCAAGTCTCAAGGCACTCAAAATGACTCTAGACTCCAATCCCAGAATAAATGATCTGAATTCGATGGGATGAAATCTGCTAGAAGGAGGGCATTAGGGCATCCCCCATCATCCAACACAAGGTACTCAGTAAGGCTGTATAATATGGAAGAACTTGATCATAAGGTGCACGAACCAGTAACTGTACCGGGAATGGCCGACATGCAAATTCAAGATTAACTGAGGAATGGCCGACTCAGGTTTCAACTTCATTCGAACAAGAGCATAACGACTTATGGTGACTAAATGAAGGTAGCATAGACTCGATATACAAACTAGGACATCTCTATGATGCAGGAGGCATCAATAGAGGCTCCATAGGGGCTGAAAGCTTAACCAGTCGGTGGAGATAAAACTCAGATAACGAGTACAGCTCCTAAGTCAAACTATAACCCAACCAATGGATGTGATATACAGTGCTCTGTTCGAAGGCGACACGACTTGACAGTTGCCAAAGATAATATCTTTTCTTGTCCGGATTTTTGGTTTTTTGATTTTTTTGGTCTTTTTCAGTTATTTGAAAAGCTTGAAAAAAGAATAAACTAGCTTTATAGTTACAAACTAGGAGGAGACGAGTGTCATTTAGGGAAAACAAACTAGTTCCAAGTAGTGGAACATACCTATGCTCAATGCAAGGATACATGTGTAGGATATCGACACTTGGGGGGAAATCCCCTCCCGGTAAAAAGGGAATCAAGCTGTGAAGGATATAAATAAAAGGCTCTGTATGGCTAGACATGAGACAAGCTCGGACTATATGGCTGAAACGCAATGTCAGGGGAGCCGGCATAAAGCTCAATAAGACAGGCAAAGCTCATGATAATGCATTCACAACTTGATATAAGGGGAGTCCGGGGGAAAACAGGCCAGCATAAGATCAAGAGGAGTATGAGGCTCTTGCTAAATGTCATGGAAATACTATACAACGGACTCCCACACCCTAAAGCGGGAAACATCGGCATGGGCACCAAATGCAAATAAGGTGCTAACTAGGGTACCCATGTAAGGTGAGGCCCTACCACTCATATCATGCCACTTCTATAGCAGCAAGAAGGTTCTGTGACATAATAGAGTGGGTTCGTACCTAAGGATATAGTGACATGGTCATAAGGTCATGCAAAATGCAAACGGTGGTGAACCTAAACTATATGCCAGTGTAGACATTATATCTGAGATAAGCACGAACGGTCTTTGGTCACAAAAGAAGCATCCAACAGACAACTTCAGACCCAAGGAAGACCCAACCACACTCACAACCCACCCAGCAACTTCCCACAACATCAGACTCACCAAAAGGGAGGATGTACGTGACTGTATAAAGAACAGCTGCGTATGTACGTGACTTTTGGCCAAAAATCTGCGTATGCACGCGACTGTTGGCCAAAAACCCGCATATACAGAGAAGGCAGTGGTAAAAAGCAGGTCAAGGCCAAACCAATAAATGGGAGTGTCAATGGACAAACATACTATAACATGCGACACAGAAATAGAGAGAAACAGAGAGCAAATCAATAATATCAAGCCCATTGTGCCCCCAACCCCAAAGAAAAACAAGGAACATCCCCAGTGGAGTCGCCATTTCTGTTACAGAGAGAAATTCCTATGGCTTGGGGTACCACAACAGATAGCTAGACTCCAGAAATCAATCTTTCCCAATATGCAATAGAAATAAAAACATCTAACACTAAAGGATCGAACCTCGTACCTTATTCCGGACGGTTGAAGTAGATCCCCGTTGAGCTTTCCAATCTTCAGCTTGAATTGTTATAGCACGTCCTCAACAACAAGTAAACAACACAAGCATACTATATTTCATGGTGTTAGATCTATTCTAGCATATATAATCAATAATGTATAAGCATTTGACATATTCTAATGGATACAATATTGATTCAAATACACATTACTGGATAGGAAAAGATATTTCTATTAATATGAATCAGAGATTACAAGTGACAACCTCTGACGGCATGTCTGCGAACCGGAGAAACTGAATCCCCCACTTGGGCCTCCACCACCTCAATCCTCCATCACTTCGATAGCAAGCTTACTAGCAAAAGGCAAGCTTGGGAAGAACACAACAGTGCTCCAAGGGACAAAGGGATGCAAACTCAAGCATAAGTTCTGGCAACAATGGACTATAGTTTCGATGCTCTCAATTCTCTCTTATCTCCCCTGCTTTCAATGTATCAAGGGTTTCCTTATATAGCTTTACAAGGGATAATGAAAGGTCGAATCCGTGCGATCTCAAGGCATATGGAAGGCCAGGAGTCATATGAGTCAGATCCAAGTCAAGGAACGCTCCACACATCCCGATGTATGCGACTATCGAGGGAATATCCACGTATGTACGCGGTTATTTGGGAAAAGGCCGCGTATATCATTTTTCTAATGTTTTTAGGGATGGTCAATGATACATCAAAAGACAAAAAGTGGTCCATAGGGGCTAATGAGTCTGCAGCGAGACAGGGGAAGGCCATACAATGTGTGATTCACCTAGTGTGGTGAAATCCGCTATAACAATATTCTAAGGAAGGTCCTTGCTACATCACCTATAGTTTCAGCCTCTCGGATTTTGTGAATATGTTTGGTACTCCCATTCCAATGTGGTAAATTTCTAGCAAGTGATCCTCTCCACAAACCCAGCATTGAAGGGGATCCCTTATCTTATATCCAATTAATTTGGTTCTCTTATAATCTCTATGTGATGGTTTTCTTTGTTGATTTCAAAATGAGGAGGATTGAATCCATTCGTCCTTTGGTCAAACTACTCCTTTTTCTTGTCCTTCCATGCTTTATGGATTTTTTTCTTTCTTTCGTTTTAATCAAAACAATACTTACCCTTCCTTATAGTCTCCTCTAGAGTTTGAGGTTCATCAAACCTAATTCAGTCCTTATATGAATAATCTAGTCTGCCAACAAAATGTTGAACTTTCATCGTATCATCTTTAATATACTTAACATACCTCAGCATCTCAAGAATTTATTTTCCTATTCATACATTTTCATTTTCCATAGCATTAACTCATGAAACTCTTTGATTTTATGATCATAGTACCTATCATAGTGGTACTTTTGCTTCAAGTACTACTTGAACTAATTCTAAACAATATTTATTTTATTTATACTCTTGACTTGAGTAAGGTGATCCCACCATATTGGTTCTCTTCCACTCAAATTAAATATGGCCACCCTTGTCTTCATGTTCCTATAGTAGTCATGGAATTGAAAATAATTCCTCATTCCAAGAATACAAGCCTCAACTTCTTTCTCATATTTCACTTCACCGTTAAAGGTGGGGGGTTTGGATTTCCAAAATTATCCATGTGAGTTGTCCCTGAAAAGGCCTCTTCCTGTTGTTCTTGTGAGATGAATAGCTTGGATTGATGGTGGAGTTCTTAGAGGCAAATGACTCACTAGCATCGAATTTTGTAGTCCATTTCCTTTCTACATGAATTATTATTGAGCAATGGAACCTCTTGTGAGAATGTATCCTTGAGCTACACCGACTCTTATCATCATTGTTTGAGTTCTTCCCAAGATGATTTTTCCTCTGAAATGTTTTCAAGATTTGAAGAATGGTTTCATTTATTTGGTTCTATTCTCCTAAGCTCTAATCAGCCTTTCATTATCTTCAATACAAATTTGTAACTCCACTCTTAGACTTATAATGTTCTTTGCAAAAGTTGGAGAATTTACTTAGTTTCTACTACCATTGATTATGTCTCTACATTCTCAATGTGTATATTTTCTCCCGTGGAATCTGTTGCATCTTTGCAAGGATCATGTGCATCATTCATGGTGATATTTTTATTGTCCCATCCAACACCAAAGGATTTCTAATTTCACTATCTTGGATTTTGACCCCTAGTTTCCCTTGATATCACATTGTATCTACAAATTGTTCATATAAGAAACTTGTTAGCTACATTACATCCTCAAAAAATTATAAAATTAATTTTCAAACATTCTAGAAATTACCCATATTGACATTTTTTGTCAAATCAAGGCTATAGGATCATTCTTGTTCAATTGTTTGGAATGTATGAAACACTTATTCAGAATATAATCATGAAAATTTGGTCCCCTATGAATAATCTTTACAATGACTATAACCATGATTAGTTACGATCTTAAGCTAAAACTTATGGCCCTTCAAAATTAAAAATTTTCCACTTCTCATGTTGATGCATTTATTCTCGGATATCAACTTTAGACACCTATAAAATAAAATATATGGAGAAAAAAAATAATTAGTGTCAAGAGTTGATAAAAATCATGAAAGAGATTAATCATCAAATTTCATATCTCTGATCTGATTACCAATCATTTTATATAATTTTATATAATTTTCTACTTTTACTTTTTGCACTTATTCTAGACTTGGATCATTTTCCAAAAACTTATATCTCCCAAAATAAGAAATTTTAGGAAAACTTCCTCTAAGAAAAATTGTTCATATTGGTGTGTAGGAAAAATGTTGATTTCATAAATTTTTCTGGTTTTGAAATATTGGGTCACTTTTACCTCTACGAGAAGAACAATCCCATGCCCCCTCTTTGTCAATTTTGTAGTCCTCTTCATTGCGTACAAAATCCATAATTTTTATCAAATTCTAAGTAAATATGTTGTTGTTATGGCCAAAACAAGTTTTTGGCTCCAAACTTCCTATAAATATTTTTTGTATTGATGATGTGGTATGTCACATGGAAAGGGTAATGTGGCACCATGTCTACCTAGACCATATGTGGCTTCCTCTAATTCCACCATATCATATTCTTTTAATCCCATGCCAACGTCATCAATATCCTCGATGATTCTCATGCTACAATTTTTAACCCTACTGAAAGGAATCTCGTGAATGGTCAAAATATGTTGACCTGACCAATATGACTACATCGTGATCATTTACGACAAATCCCCCTTTATGATTTCCTCATGCACCTTCTTTTACATGGATGGACGAGATCTAAGGATAAACTTGCACAATTTAATATTGGTTATTCACAGCATGACCCATTCTAATGAGATTTAATCACATCCTCTTGCATAAATGGTTAGGATTTAAATATCTCGTCCACTTGATTTAATATAGTCCATTCATGATAAAGGTCCCTGTATTATACTCCTTACAATTATATTTACACGAAGGGCTAATATTTGACAGTATGAACAACTTGTTTTAATCCCATCTATTGATCATCCTTTAACTCTTAAACAACATCGTGAACCCAACAGTTTGAAACTTGAGCATCTATTAATTAGAAAATTAATATTTTTACTGATTCTAGAGGTCTTTATTGAATTTCCCTCATATCAAATTGGTCATTCCTACTGATAACCAAAATATATGTCATATATTTATTAAAATACCATCTAATAAATAAAACCATGATTTTTATAGAAGAATTTTGGCAAATGCTTCCTATATGAACTTTGATTTATGTTTGTAGCTACTAATTTCAGCTCATACAGTCTCGATGCTACAAACATGATATCTTATACCACTATGCAGCCTCCCCATCCATCATTCTAACTATAGGTGGTGGTGAGTTATGAATTTCATGTTTCTAAATTTCACCCCATGGGCCATTATTCAAATTCATGACTAATTTAATCCATCCATGGGCAACATAAAATAGGAAATTCATGCACATGTGCATGAGTATAAAATATATTGAAATTAAAACTATAGTTCACATACACATCATGCAAGAACCATCGTATCCATAATAGGAAGTAAATATAATCATTTCGCATACATAGTCAAAGAGAATACACATCTTTTAACAAAAGGAAATCTAAGCAACTAGTTGTGTAAGAGAAATTTTCCACCCAAATGTAGGTATTAATTGCATATACCACCCCCAAGCCAAGCTATGAGACTGGTAGGGAAAAGGAAACACCTACTTGCTTCTCTTTCTCATCCCAAAACCTATTTGGTCTCATTCTTATCCACTATGTTCACCATTGATAAATTATAGGAATCTCACTCAACCATCCTAGCCATGGCACTCTCTTCCACTACCCCAAAAAATAAGGAAAGAATTTCCCTGCACTGCTCTACAATCCCCTCCAGAAATCTAACCCTTACAGTACTTACCATTTTGTGCAAAAACAGTCCAACATGTTCTATGCTCTTAGAGAACCTCTTGTAACATCAATTCATAGCTTCTTAAGCATCCAAGAGTAGCAAATACATAGTGGGTTAAGGTTCCTATCTTTCCCATCGTCTATGCTCAATTACAATCATCCTCTTCAATATAATTTCTACAATTTCCTCTTCCCAATGTGAATTTATGGTTAGTTTCACAGTTTAGTAATTAGCTATGGATAAAACAACATGAAGGCTACATAGTGTATGAATTATGAATAGTAATTGAGTGATATACCCCAATGGAGATGAGAAGATTGGTAGAAAGACACATGGCATTACTTCTAACCATAGAAGGAAGTAATATTACAATTTTCATCAAATTATATTCATCATGTGCTTCCATATCTACTTGGGAATACTTTTCCCACCAGCCTTACACATGCATTCAATGATTAGATTTAGTAAATCAAAAGGAAGTAATTGGCTCATTTAAGTCACATGGCAGAAAATGGATGAGTTCTAAGGTTGACACTTGGAAAAATATGATTTAATCTCTTATAGGGCCCCTTTAATCCTCCACTCTAGTGGAATCATATCCCCTCTAGTGCTCTTTACAAAACCATCTTGTACCATTTTATTGTTTTCCAACAAAATATTGACATAGCTTTTCAGTCATCATGACAAGCAAACCACATGGCCCATTTTAAAATATTTATAATGTACCTGCATAGCCATTCACTAGCCGTGAATTAGCCTTGATCACCTCACTAGGAATCCATATTAGCATATTTATATCATTTACATAACCTAATTTAATACATTCCAAGGGTCAAAACTGGGGGTATTACACTTCTCAACTCATTCCTTTTTGACCTGCAGTTTCTCTTGGAAAAACACCAATATATCTTTGAAACTCCTAAATTATTGATCCCTTCCTATGTTGAGCATGATCATTCAATTCCATAATACCTGATAGCCTCCAACCCAATGTACATTTATATCTCCACCCAATTTCCCCAAAAAATGAAATTCAAAGTATAATTCAGAAGTTGCTAGTTGTCGGTGTCATATGTCTTGGTACCATGCCTATTTCTTCCTCAATTGTTATGGTCCTCAAGAAAGAAGGCACTTGGAACATGTGTTTTGAATTTAGTGTTTTAACAAATTGATTGTAAAATATAATTTTCCCACTCATGTTATTTACACGGGGGCTTCACTTGTTGGCCAATATCCTATCACGTTAGTTCATATTGTGGGTTTTAAAATTATTAAAAAATGAACCAATATATTGCAGGTATTGGGGGGATGAGGGGTTTAAGGTGAGGGTGGGTAAGGTGGTTTATAAGGATTGAGGTATAAAAAGGGGTGGGGAGGAGGTTTTAAGTATTAGGAGGGGGTTTAAACAAAAAGAGTTTGGGTCAATATCTCTCGAAATTAAGGGTATTCTTTAATATCCCACGATCGCACGTGCTATGTGAGAGGTTCACTAACTGAAGTCCCCGTGGTTATTTATTACCATTTAGATTATCTTAAGGCTCATTTCATCACCAAACTTAATCTCCACTCAGGAAATGCACCCTCTACCTTCTAGAGTTCATGAATAAAATATGTAAACCTTTTCTGCATAATTTTGTCCTCATTATTTTTATGACATGGTCATCTACAATAAAACATGGCAAGCCCATGTAGCACATGTATCACATGTGGAATAATTCTTACAACTCCTTTTGGATAATTGACTCCTTTTTAAAAGGTACAAGTGTGCCTTTGATGTCTTTTAAGTGGACTATTTGGTCCATAGTATTAGTCATGAGGGTGTGCGAGTGGATATGGAGATAATTGAAGCAATGTAGGATTGGGATCGATCTAAAACTCTTGAAATCCTAAGAGGTTTTCTTTGTCTCATTGGTTATTACCGAAATTATATCCAATACTATGGTAAGATTATTGTTCTCGGTCACAACTTTGCTAAAAAAATATTTCATGTGGAATGATGCAGTAGAAAATGAATTTCAGGACTTAAAGGAGGCTATGTGTACCACCCTTATACTCACTTTTCTTGAATTCACTAAAACCGTTTCTCTGGGAAGAGACACCTTGAGTAAAGGCATCAAAGTAGCCCTCATGCAAGAATGATGATCATTGTATTAGAGAGAATTTGAGGTCAAACATGGGCCTCCTAAGAGATGTACTACAAAAATATAAGATATATTAAAATATTATGAGTTAGGGGTTTTATGGGGTAGGTATATATGACAACTCACCTCTTACACTACTTTTTATGCACAATATAAATAACCATGGTTGAGTTACTTTTCTAAATTGACTAAAAATAAAAATTAATAAAATAACTCTACAATGATGTGACTAAGATTCATTGTAAATTCCCAAAATTTTATTGTCCTTTAGCATTTATTTGTCTTGAACATGTAAATAAAATTAAACAAAAATGAATTTAATTTATATGCATAAACATATTTTTTTCATATAAATATCATTCATGAATTTGATTTATTTTAAAAGTACAAGATTATATATATATATATATATATATATATATATATATATATATATATTAGT
>LPNX010557563.1:1099834-1110997 GCA_001517045.1 Pseudotsuga menziesii
TTTTACCTCAAATTCTCTCTAATTGAGAAAAAAACTATATGAGAAACACTTGGAAATTTTTACTTGTTAAAAAGAGATGATGACAATATTGCATGTTGGGGACATTTCATGTCCATACCTACTTGGGACATGTTTCTAGATAAAATTTAATAATCACAACTTGAAATACTTCTATGATAAATAACTTCCTATCTTGAACAACAAAAATGGGTCACCAAAATGTTGGGATATGTCTATGAGATAATTTACTAAAAGGGAAAGGATATTTTGGTAGTAGATGCTCTCTCTTGAAAGTATGAAGAATAAGGTACCCTTATTTCCCTATCCTTTATTGTAGTAAATAAGTTGGTTTAATGATGCATGTAATGAATAGTTCATAAATTGCATGCTCTCTACCATGATCTGGAACCTTCAAAAGGAACCCCATGCATCTCCAAGATACAATTGGCACAATAACGAGCTTTGCTATAAAGAAAATTTGTATTTGCATAAGAAGTAAAAATTGAAATCACAAGTATTGTTTGAGGTACATTCATCCCCCATAGTCAGTCACTGACATATTTCATAAAACATAAGAAATGATCAGATGTCATTTTTTGGTAAGATATGAAGAAAAACATCCAAACGTTTGTGGAAGAATGTGACAATTGCCAACATCATAAAGGGGAGACAGTGAAACATCCAAGTGAGCTTCAACAATTTCCCATTCTGTAACACCCCGGTTTTGACCCCATGGTATTGAGATTGTACATAATGTATATATTGTAAATAAATCATGGAGAGGAGCTTAAGGCCAAGGCCCTCCCATTGATTGGTGTTTTGTGTATAGGTGATAAAGGTTGATACCTATGGTTCTTGTGCTAGGAAAGCACAACATATTTTGAATTATCATGTAAATACACAATTTAATAAAATACCATAGCTAGCTATGCATTGCAATGTGAAAGAGACGGGGGCATGATTTCACTAGGAATAGGGAGGGAAGTTAGTCAAACTCCTGTGCCAATAGGGTGAGACTAGATGTCAATGGGGAAACCCATGAACTCTCAACTACCTTTTTGTCCTCTATGCTCAATCATCAATTCTTCTAGAATAACGGTTGAGGCAGTTAATGTCTTGGGCAAAGCAAGGCATGGCAGTCGGTTTTGTAACTGAGCTTTCCTACAGCCTACAATCTAGGAAGGCACGATATTTATTATGACACAAGGAAGCACGTGATGCGTTCCAGTCTATCTTTCCTCAGTTAGGGAAGGTTTTGTTGTTCCTTAGCATTTATTGTGGATCATTCTATCATTATCGATCATTCATTCATGCAGAGGCGTTATTCACCACCTGCATCATGGAATAGCTTGCTCATTGTGGAGCAGTGTGATTATGTATTGTTCATTATATGGAGTTGTGAAACAAGTTGTTCTACAAGTATTTTCCTTTGTTGAGATCCCGGTTGATGTGTCGCAGTGTTGTCCTAAACTACAAAGTGGTATGAGACCCTATTTCTCTGTGTTACAGAGTGAAGCCTGTGTTGTTGTGTCTCCCTATGGTTTGTTGTTATGTGCACCCTAATTTGGGTCTAAACTATATGCAAGACTTAGGAGTGGAAGAGATGAGGAATGGGCTTGATAAACCTAGTGCAGAGAGGAACCTCACAAAAATATAAGAGTGTCTAGTAAATATTCATTGCACTCCCTGAAGATAACTAGAAGGGAAGGAATAGCCTGAGGGATTATGGAGCAGAGAAGGGGATGATTCCTTGTGTTGGGTTGTAGGTAATGTGGATGCCAAGCCAGATGGATCTTGTGGAGGTGTCCCTAGATATTGAATGAGCCACTAGCATAGTCATTCTACCTTTCCACTACCTTAACATCCTATGAAACCTAAAGAAGATTAGCTTGGATGACAACCTATGAAAACCCAATTGGATATTGGCTTGGTTAAGCAGCATGATAAACCCAACTAATAGTTGGCTTGGTTGTGTCTTGTTGTGCATTTGGCCATGTGAGTAATCTTTGGATGGATAGCCTAATAAACCCAACTGTGAATGTTGGCTTGGCTGAATAGCTTGTGAAACCCAACAGTGAGATGGCATGGCTAAGTTCCTGATAAACCCATATGTTGGATTGGTAGGTCCTTAATGTAAATGTTGGCTTGACTATGTGCAATATGATAAATCCAACTGTTATGTTGGCTTGGATAAATAGCCTATGAAACCCGCCAGTTAGATGGCTTGGTTGTGCAGCCTGTGAAACCCATCGATTTGGCTTGTTTGCTTGCAGCCTAATAAACATAACTGTATGTTGTCTTGGCTGGACAGTCTATGAAACCCAAATTTTTATTGGCTTGAGTGTGTGTGATATGATCTAGTTGTGTTTTAGTCTGTTGTTTCCTAGTTCCTTGTGGAATTCATGTCCAACTCAAGGGTGGCAGTTGTATTGAGAGATTAATGAACACAACTGGCCTATGGTTGGGTGGAACATTGCAGTGACATAGCTAGTTGCTAGACAGCTTCATCTTCAAGATAAGTATTCTTTGTTATTCTTATTTATGCAATGTGTTTGCATATGAATGAATTGAATATGATGAATGCTTACTAATGAATCAAGTAGAGTTTACTATTAATTAAATGTTCTTTCATTTGCATCTGTTTATGGCTTGTATGTTTCAATGCATTTTTCTTATGATCATAGAGGCTAGAAGCCTGGTTAACAGAGTTAGAATGCATCTAGCTTAAGTGTTTCCACACCCCAAGATCCACTTGCAGAAGGGATAAGATGAGAGACAAAAGAGAGAAGTTGGAACAAACCAGAATGTGGGTTTTTCGCACTACGGAATCTGGCTGCAGAAGGCGGATGGTGGGAAACAGGAGAAAAGACAAGGTATAATGTTGGTTTTCTACACCCAGAATCCACTTCCAGAAGGCAAAAATTAGAAGCTGAAAAAGAGCCATAGATTCTAAGGTAAAAGTATATTTTTCGCCCCCCAGAATTTGCCTGCGGAAGGCAAAAGGCGGGAGGCAAAAAATGGGAAAAAGGTTAAGGTTGAAATTTGGTTTTCTGATTTTCGAGGTCCGTAGCAGAGGGTGGAAAGGTGAAAGTTGAAAGGAGGAAAGTCATTAAATGATTTCATCGTTTTATTACTTTTATGATTCCTGAGTTCCGCACTAGAGGGAAAAAAGGCGGAATGCAGATGGTGGGAAACGTGGATAAATGTTTCCGTCATTTGTTATGTTTCTAATTTTTGAGTTCCGAAGGTGGAAGGCGGAAGGGCAGAAGGGTAGAAGGAGGAAGGCATAACATGGTTTGAATGGCTCTATCACATGCTATGTTTCTGATTCCCAATTCTGCAGTGGAAGGCGAAAAGGGGAATGTAGAAGGCAGAGGGAGAAAAGGACAAGTTCAGTGCGGAAAAAGGCATTTTCGGTCACAGAATGGATCTGAAAAGGGAGGAGCAAATGTTACAGTGGTTTTTATGCTTAAGCATGAACGTTGAAGAGTGTTTTCATGGCCATGCCCTATGTTTCAAAAGAAGAACCACGGTTCTTAATAAAATTTAAATTATGCATGGTAATTGGGGTATGGGTACGTGACATTGTGGTATCAGAGCTAATGGTTACAACATTGGGCCTAAATGGGCCAAGTTAAATTAGTTGCAGAGAGAAAACTGTAGCAAGACAGAGTGCTATTTAGCAAAGCCGCTAATGTCTCAGGGAGTGCTCGTTAAACAGTGGACTTAAAATTGATGGTGAACCCAATTACATAAATATTTTGCGCTCCATAAAGTGACTTTCATGCTTCCAATGTTTGAGAATGATATCCAATGGGAAGAGGACATGTAATTTATGCACGTTTTCTATCGCGCACAACAAAATTTTCTGTTTGTGCTAGTTCTCCCAGCGAAATCGATGGCAACCGTTGATCTGTTTGAAGATCAACCTTGTCCGTTGATCTTAATATCCGTTGTGGTGATTAGTTTACAGTGAATAGTTGGTAAGTGTTTTTGAATTCTGAAATTGTCTAACAAATTGTGTTTATTAACACATTTTGTAGAGTCATAGTGCGGATGGGAAAAGTTGGTTTTGGATCAGCCATGAGAACCTACAACATGGATGATGCACAGGGAAGATGCTATGGGGGAAAGCATCTAAGTTGGAAATGTTGAGACAAAATCCAATAGAAGGAAATATCAAGATAGTCCGCTAGATATTGCAGCCACCATGAGAAGCCTAAGGGTGGAGATGCAAAGTTACAGAGAAGACAATGCAAGAATGATTAAGGCTCAGGAAGAACAGAATCAGTTGAATGAAGCCATGTTGTATATTTTGACATATATCCATAGGAAGATGAACTCTAAGCATCGTGTAGTAAATACAGAAGGAAGTAAAAGCAATACCATATGAAGAAATAGATCTTCTAGTGGTTCATATGACTCTAAAGGATCCACTAGGGGTTCAATATCTTCATCTCATAGGGATAAGAGGGAGAGTTATTATAGGAACAACTCACGTGATGAATTTAAGAAGTCAAGGCCTCGTATCTTTAATGGTGAGGTAAATACTGGTCAAGAATTTGAAACTTGGCTTCTTGGGATGAAGAAATATTTTCAAATCCAATACTACTATGGAAATATAAAGGCAAGGGTATCCATCTTCAATATGAATGGAAGAGAATCTATATGGTGGGAGCACCTGAGGCAAGTGAGGAAGATCAATGACAAAAATATTGTGTGGAAACAATTTAAGAATTATTTCAAGCAGAAGTACCTCTCTGACATGTATTATGATGATAAGATTAAAGAGTTCCAAGAGCTGAAATTGGGGCAATTGACCATGGAAGAGTATGCAAACAAATTCTTGGAGTTGTTGAGGTATGTCTGGTACATCAAGGATGATAAAGAAAAAATATAGTTTTTTATGAGTGGGCTACCTCAGTCTTACAAAGACATAATTGAGTTTGATGAACCTAGAAATCTAGAAGAGGCTATCAGGAAGGCTAAGTATTTCTATGATCAAAACAGAAGCAAACTAGATATCCATAAGGCATGGAGGGACAATAATAATGAAAACTTTGACCAAACGAAGAAAGGTTTCAAAAATTCTCACTTCTGGAATCAAAAAAGGAATCCATCACAAGTTGTGACTTAGCCAGCCAGAGTGATAGATGACAAGTCAAGAAATCCAAAAGAGATCAAAGAACCTCTCCAATGTTGGACATGTGGAGAAAACCATATGCACAGGAATTGTCCACTTGAGAATGGGTATGTAAGGAAACATCACAACATTCAAGAAGCTGAGACAGTGGGTCAAGCCACAATGGTTGTCCCTAGAATTTATGCAGCGCTAGAGGACCGCAAGGAAGATCATCATTCAACTGTGGTTGAAGTTGCAGGTAAGATTGTTGAACAATATGTTTATGTTTTGACTAACCCTGGATCTACTCACAGTTATATTACTCCTAGAGTTGTTGAGATTTGTGCTTTTAAGAATTTAAAGCATAGAAAATCATGGTTAGTTCAGCTAGCCACTGGAACCAAGAGAAAGGTTAGTGAAGTGGTAGATAAATGTCCATTAGAGATGGATGGGTTAGTCACTTGTGCAGACTTGAATGTTCTACCACTTGGTTCCTATGATATTCTCATTGGAATGGATTGGTTAGAAGTGTGCGGAGTTAAGCTTGACTGTTATAATAAGACTTTTGAATGCATGGATGAAGAAGGGAACCTAAGGGTTGTAAGAGGCATTCCAAAGGTGGTTTCTCTCAGGAATATTTCAGTAATGCAGCTGAAGAAGTTCTATAGGAAAGGTTGTAGATTGTATGCATCTGATGCTTTGAAGGCAGCAGAGAATGAAACTCCTAGGTTGGAGGACTTTCATGTATTGTAGGAATTCAGGATGTTTTTCCCAATGAAATTCTAGGGCTTCCTCCAAAGAGGGACATTGATTTTACAATTGACCTTGTGCCTGGAGCACCACCAGTGTCTAAGTAACCCTACAAGATGAGCACACCATAATTTCTAGAGTTGAAGATGCCGCTGCAAGAGTTGTTGAAAAAGAAGTACATCAGGCCAAGTGTGTCCTCTTGGGGAGCACTAGTTCTGTTTGTGAAAAATAAATATTGTACACTCAGGTTGTGTATTGATTACAAATAGATGAACAAGGTTACTATGAAGAATAAATACCCTTTACCTCAAATTGATGACCTTTTTTATCTAATGAGAGGATCAAAGGCATTTTCTAAGATTGACTTGAGGTCTAGTTACCATCAGGTAAGAATCCAAGATGAATATATTCATAAGAAAGCATTCAGAACAAGGTATGGACACTATGAGTTTGCAGTGTTACCATTTGGTCTGACAAATGCACCAGCTACATTCATGTGCCTTATGAATAGTGTTTTCATTGGGTATCTAGACAAGTGTGTTCTTGTTTTCCTTGATGACATTCTTATTTATTCTAAGAATGAAGAAGAGCATGAAGAACATATGAGACTGACATTGAAATTACTAAGGGAGCATAAGTTGTATGCAAAGTTAAGAAAATGTGACTTCTATAAATATAGAATTCATTATTTGGGTCACATTATCTCAGATGAGGGAATATATGTGGACCCTGAAAATATTGAAGCCATTATGAATTGGCCAACCCCTAGAAATGTGACAGATGTAAGATCTTTTATGGGACTTGCAGGATACTATAGGAGGTTCATCGAAAAATTCTTGAAGGTTTCATATTCAATCACTTCTTTGCAAAAGAAGGGGATAAAGTTTGAATGGACACCAAGATGTGAGGAGAGCTTCCAGCAATTGAAGAATCTTCTTACAAGTGCACCAATCTTGAAGACTGCAGACCCAAAAAAGGACTTTGTGGTGTCTACTGATGGATGTAATCAAGGACTTGGAAGAGTTCTTCTGCAAGACAACCACGTGGTGTGCTATGAATCAAGAAAGTTGAAGGAGCATGAGAAGAACTATTCTATTCATGATCTAGAAATTGCAACCATAGTACATGCTCTCAAGATGTGGATGAATTACTTGATGGGTATAAAATTCAAGCTAAGGATAGACCATTGTGTTCTGAAGTACTTGTTTGATCAACCTAATCTAAATGCTAGGAAAGCTAGATGGGTGGAGTTTTTATGTGAGTTTGATTTTGAAATCAAGCACATAAAAGGAAAAGAAAATAAAGTGGTTGATCCACTCAGTAGGAAGGTGCATGAAATGCATGTGGTGTCTCTTAGTATTTTCCAATTAGATTTGAGACAGAAGATTGTTAATCATACTGCTAAAGATGAAATGTATATACATGTCAATGACAAATTGCAACATCAAATCCTTGAAAAGAAGTATGAGGGATATAAATTGGAAGAAGATGGAGTTCTTACTTATAAGAACAGAATTTATATTCCAATTGTAGCATACTTGAAGAGAACTATTATGGATGAAATCCATCAAGCTCCATATTTTGGTCACTCGGGATATCAGAAGATAGTTTCTACAACCAGAAGCAATATTTTTGGCCAAGAATGCAAGAGGACATTGTTGAGTGTATTTCTAAGTGCATGAAATGTCAACAGGTGAAGGTTGGGCATCAACACCCAGCGGGGTTATTGCATCCGTTTCCAGTCCCAGAATGGAAATCGAAAGTTATTTCCATGGATTTTATTACAGTATTACCAATGACTTGGAGACAACATGATTCCATCATGGTTGTGGTGGACCAGTTGACAAAGGAATCACATTTTATACGGTTAAGTCCACATATAAGACTGATGATATTGCAAAAATATTCATGAAGGAGATTTTCAGATTGCATGGATTTCCTAAGGAAATAGTCTCTGACAGGGATCCCAAGTTTACTTCCAAGTTTTGGAAGGGTTTGTTTGCAGATTTGGGTACCAAGTTGAACTTCATAACTTCCTACCATCCTCAAACTGATGGTCAGACAAAGAGACTAAATCAAGTGCTTGAAGAAATGCTTCGCATGTATCTGATGGACAAGACATCCAAGTGGGAAGATTATTTACACTTGGTATAGTTTGTCTATAATAATGGACAACAAGCATCATTGTGAATGACTCCATATGAAGCTTTATATGGAAGAAGGTGTAGGACACCAGTGACTTGGTATAATCCAGTGAACAGGATTGTGCTTGGTCCAAAATTGTTAAAGGAAATGGAGCAAGAGGTTGCAAAGATTAGGCAGAACCTGAAAGCAGCCCAAGATAGATAGAAAAGATATGCAAATAAGCATAGAGTGCACAGATATTTCAATCTTGGGGATCATGTTTACCTCAGAGTGAGTCCAAGGAAGAGTTCCTTGAAGCTTAGAATTTGTGCCAAGATGTCACCTATATATTGTGGGCCTTTTGAAGTGCTTGAAAGAATAGGGATAGTTACATATAGACTTTCATTGCATGCTAGCACTAGAAATCATAACGTTTTTCATGTTTCTTTGCTTAAGAAATGTGTACATGATCCTAACCATGTGATAAATTGGGATGTGATTTAGGTGGAACCCGAGGGAGAGTTCCAAACCAAGCCATTGTGCATCCTTGAGAGGGAGGTCACAGTGCTCCGGAATCGAGCCGTCAGACAAGTAAAGGTGCAGTGGAAGCACTATGGTCCGGATGAGGCTACGTGGGAGCTGGAGGATGCCATGCAATTGGCACATCCAATTTTGTTCAATTTTGTAAAGCACTGAGGACAGTGCTAAAGAAGGGGGAGGGAAATGTAACACCCCGGTTTGACCCCATGGTATTGAAATTGTACATGATGTATATATTGTAAAGAAACCATGGCAAGGATCTCAAGGCCAAGGCAGTTCCATTGATTGGTGTTTTGTGTATAGGTGATCAAGTTTGATACCTATGGTTCTTGTAATAGGAAAGCACAACATATTTTGAATTATCATGTAAATACACAATTTAATAAAATACCAAATGTAGCTATGCACTGCAACATGAAAGAGATGGGGGCATGAATTCACAAGGACTAGGGAGGGGAGTTAGTCAAAATCCTGAGCCAATAGGGTGAGACCAGATGTCAATGGAGAAACCCATGAACACTCAGCTACATTTTTTTCCTCTGTCCTCAATCATCAATTCTTACAGAATAATGGTTGAGGCAATTAATGTCTTGGGCAGAGCAAGGCATGGAAGTCAGTTTCATGACTGAGCTTTCCTGCAGTCTGCAGTCTGGGAAGCTATGATCTTTCTTCTGATGTAAGGAAGCACATGATGTGTGTTAGTCCATCTTTCCTCAGTCAGGGAAGGTTTTATTATTCCTCGGATTTCATTGTGGATCATTCTATCATTCCTGATCATTCATTCACGTGGAGGAATTATTCACCATCTGCATCATGGAAGAGCTTGCTCATTGTGGTGCAATGTGATTCGGTGTTGTTCACTGTCTGGAGTCACAGAACAGGTTCTTCTGCAAGTATTTTCCTTTGTCAATACACTAGTTGATTTGTTGTAGTGTTCTCCTAAACTACAGAGTGGTATGATCCCCTGTTTCTCTATGTTACAGAGTGAAGCCTTTGTTGTTGTGTCTCCCCGTGGTTTGTTGTTATGTACACCCTAGTTTGGGTCTGAACTGTATGCAATAATTAGGAGTGGAAGAGATGAGGAATGGCCTTGATAAACCTAGTGCAGAGAGGAACCTCACAAAAAGATTAGAGTGGCTAGTGAATCTTCACTGCAGGCCCTGAAGAGCACTAGAAGGGAAGGCATAGCCCGAGGGACTGTGGAGCAGAGAAGGGGATGCTAATTCATTATGTTTGGGTGCAAGCAATGTGGATTCCGAACCAGATAGATCTTGTGGAGGTGTCCCTAGCTCTTGAATGAGCCACTAGCTTAGTCATTCTACCTTTCCACTTCCTTAGCAGCCTGTGAAACCCAAAGCAGATTGGCTTGGATGACAGCCTATGAAACCCAATTGTATATTGGCTTGGATGGGCAGCCTGTGAAACCCAATTGGATATTGGCTTGGATGAATAACTTGATAAACCCAACTGGTAACTAGGTTGGTTTTGTCTTGTTGTGAATTTGGCCATGTGAGTAATATTTTGTTGGACAGCCTGATAAACCCAATTGTGAATGTTGGCTTGGCTGATTAACCTGTGAAACCCAGCAGTGAGATGGCTTGGATGAGTGCATGATAAACCCATTTGCTGGCTTAGCTGGTCCTTAATGTAAATGTTGGCTTGATTGTGTGCAATCTAATAAACCCAACTATTATGTTGGCTTGGCTGAATATCCTGTGAAACCCATCAATGAGATGGCTTAGCTATGTAGCTTGTGAAACCCATATTTTTGGCTTGTTTAATTGCAACATGATAAACCCAACTATCTGTTGGCTTGGCTAGACAGTCTATGAAACTAAACTGTGTGTTGGCTTAACTGTGTGTGATAAGATCTGACTGTGTGTGTCAAAACCCCAAAATTTCCGAAAAATTTAAAAATTTTAAATCTATTAAAACATTAGCATAGAGCAGTTTAACTAATATTTAATTAGTTATGTATTAACAGCTTGCTTATTGAATTCATCAGTTGGTTTGTTTAGTTATAGACTATATCTTTCAGCTTACTGACTTTTGTTCCTTTTTTGACCATAAGGTGATCTGTTATGCATAACTGGGCTTACTTAGATTTCGAGCTAATGTAACGGTTTCCACTTTTCTTACAGATGTACAGGTAAGAGGTTGTGGCGCTGCATTTCGTAATTCTAGAGTATTTATTATAAGTTCGTTGTAAGAGAAAATCCTCGAAAGAAAGTAAGAGACAAAACATTTCCACTTAAGTTAAGGTATATTCCAACTGGATCGTTCCTAGCAATAGTAATTTATATTTCTATTGATCTGTCATCTTCTCTATTTTATTACAGTTGCAAGTTATACAAAAGTATCTTAGTAACTCTTTAGAAATCAGAGTAGAGAAACATAGCTATGAAATCTATACTAAGGACCCAATTGTAACTAGCATTTCAAGTCACGTGATAACTGATAAAGGGCTTTTTGTATTATTACAAGGTTTTTGGCCTATCCTTGCAAAGTCCTTGCTTATTATTGATTATATCATTTTAAGTAAAAACCCTGTCTCCACATGGTAATACTACTTCCTTGTCTTAAGTGACTTGTACCACATATGCTATTTTATCCTTTGTATAAAAAAA
>LPNX010557563.1:1111149-1179483 GCA_001517045.1 Pseudotsuga menziesii
TATATATCTTAGCCTTGAGCTTAGAATTAACTTTAAGACTATCCATTTCAAAGGTAATTTTCATACTATTAAAAGTTATCACTTCAAACAAGGAATGATATCCAAGGCTAATGACAACATAATAATTTGACCCAAAGATTATATAGTTTACACTATTTATCAATCTATGGTGTTTATGTTATTGATCTTTGTAGTTATTAAAGAACTTAAGGAACATTATAAATATAAGGGAAAAGTTTATGTTTAACCTGTGCCAAGGTTACCTTCATAAATACTATAAGATATACTACAACCCTCCAATGCATATAAACTATAATAACAAGGTTAAGATTATAATCGAAAACTTATCAACCACCGAGCTATGTATATACTATGAAGTCGTTGAAAGATTTTAATATGATTTCCAATGATTAATAGAAAGGAGTATGATGAATAATAATTCTTGCATGCAGCGTATGGACGAATACTTTGGATAAAACCTTGATTATTCGAATGATTGGGAAAATCATCCCTCCAGCAAGTTGTGGATTGAAATATGTAAACAAACCCACTCTACATCGATAATTTAACTGCTATCGTGGTGAAACTCCAACCATGCACTGCGTGGATATAAGCGTTGTATGTTAACCCTAATCTTCATTTCCTCTGTCTCCCTCGGCGCTGGTCGCTCTGCAACGGTGCTGAGCATCCCTGCATGGCCTTTACTCTGTATAGACTCCTCCATGTCGTTTCCTGGTCGTGGCTTGCTCCATTCGTTGTATGTTGAGGTGCAGTCCTTCGTTCCTCCATTAAATTCTTCTTTAACAAACTGAACCAAACCCTCGCTAGTGTTATTAAATCCCTCCGGGGTATCGATTGTTGGATCTACAGTATTTAATATCTATGCAAGGTCGAGAGATAATCTTCCTTTTACCTCCTTACAGGTATCACCTACCTGCTCTGTGGGCTGTGACAAAGAAGCCGACGGTCGTGCCTCCTCCACAAACAGGTAAAGGCTTAAATTAATGTTTACTGTTAACTCTAATTTATGTTTTTATATCTTTAACAGGTTATGGCAATTCTCATGTAGGGTTATTCCTTGTAATTGCAGGTTTTATAACTCCAAGCGCATGGCCAAAGGTAAGAATACTGGGACAAGCAGGCTACAATCCTGGTAAGCCTAGTTACACCATGGCTGGTCCTCCTTATGGTTTTCAGTTGGTACCTTTGAGGGTTGGCTTAAGAAGCCTGAAACCCTTACTTCTTCATTTCGGTCTTAAGACTGCTAGTTAACAGATTTAATAAATGAAACCCTTCACGCGATGTGAGGGTGTTACGGCTTAGGCCGAGGTTGTAAATATTAGTTGTCTTTTATACTTTTAAGTACTGTAAAGAAAAACTAGGTTGCAAGCCTGTTTGCGAAGAGGTTAAGACCTCCATTTCGACTTCTTGTCTTATTGTAATTTTGGAAGGCACAGGGTGTTTTCGCCCACAGTTTACAATATAATAATATATTTTTCTTTTCTTCTTCTGTAACTTTGTTTGTATTACCGCATTTATTTTTCATTTACAATTTGTATAAGCAATATGTAATTTACAGTCTTATGATAGCATTTATAATGCGGCCGTAAATAGATTACTGTCTTATTTTACAGTTATTATTTTATTGGCAGAAACTAGTATTTATAGGGTTAAACCCTAATTTTTACAGTTTGAGATTGAGCTCATATTCTCAATCTGCCATTAAGAATTAACATTATAAACTCTGTTGGTAACTGGGAGTAAAATAAATGGATTATACCATAATGGTTAAGCTCAATGTTCGAGCAAATTACTGTTCTGTTATTTTCTTTTGCTTTAAAGTAATAACTGAGTTATTTTACTATTAATAAATTCTTTTACAATGTCACTGTTAAGATTATGTATTAACTTCTTAAATTATATATAGGGTTTATACCCTTATACCAATATCATTGCTGTTGATACTATTTTCTTGCATTAATCTTGGTCAAGTTATAAAACTGTAATTTATCCTATTATTAAAAGAGCTCTGTAGTCAAAGTACTCTCCATATTATTGTTAAATAGATTTGTTGTTAAGGTTTCTGTACTGGTTTTATACTCTGACTCCTATTTCTTAGAAACTGTAAATGCAAAGTGCATATCTTTCAATTTATGTTAGTCTATTGTACCCTTAATATATTTTATTATTGTCCTTAAGTATTGTTTATTTACTTTGTAATACACTGAGTATAAATAGTTAATACATAAACCTTATTTATTTATTCATCGGGTATAAATAGTCTAGGTTTATAATTTTAATAATAATATATTACTTAAAGTGTTATTCTGTAATGTATGTAATATAGATACATTATTAGTGATACAGTAATGATGTTACCTCTTACCAATGTTTCTATGATTTTTATTTAATGATGTTATCCAATGTTTGGTTATTTATTTAGTTATAATGCCTGAGTATAATTACATAATACTCATATAATACTTAATCTTTATCTCATGTTCATATATATAAAATCTTGTATATATAGTAACATTCTTTTACCATATAAGAAAATAGAATAACAGTTTTGTAATCTGTTTTAGCTTAGCTGAAATTAAAAGAAGATTCAGTAATTACATGACTGTATTCTTAACCAAAATACAGACTGACACCATTAGGTTTTAACTGTAAAATCAAACCAATAATTAATTACATCCTACTGTCAGTATTGTCTTTTTCAATGTTAAGAGGTTAGATTCTCTCAAACTGGAAGATAACAATTTATAAGCTTTAAACAGCAGAATTACTTTGTCTATCTTTTCTTTATTACAGCTAGTATTTACTGGAAACAAAAATACAGTACTAGGAAGTAGTTTTTTTAAAACTATAGGAAAATAACTTATGAATTTGTGAAACACTTGTAGTTACTAAAAGTAACTAAATAGGAACTCGGTTCAGAAGGATACTACTTCACAATACCGAGATACTGTGCTGGAGTACGGTCTGGTGATCCCAGATGTGGAAAAACACAGTAATTCTTTAACTCAGCAACAGATTTAACTACTAATATTCTGAGATACTCACATTACTAAACTAACTAACTCTTCAGACATATAATATAAACATAACATGCATCCATTCATACTCATTAAACATAAAGAAATAAGTGACAGAACCTGGTTAAACTGTGGACAACAACAACAATGGGAGGCCGTTCCTCCCTACCAACTCCTGGAGAGCGCTCAGACAACAACTTCTTAGGGCCCCCGAGCTTGCTCTGGTCTCCCTGGCTGGAACTAGGTGCAGCAATCTCCGATACCAGTCCCCAACTGAAACTGTAATAACATCAAGTTACTGCAGCAATCCACTCAAAACACTTCCTTACTCTATTCCCTCTTTTCCTCAATGAAATTCCTGAATAACATTCACCTGAATGAATTCTCTCTGGAAATTATCTGAGCAGCCTCAGCTCTCTTCATTGAGTACTTTTAAAAGATTGCCTAGGTCTTTTTTGGGTTAACTGTCATTTAATGATCCACTTGCTCTGATTCCACTTTCTTGGGGAATCATGACCCCAAATATAGGGAAGTTGCCACCTGCAACTTAGGAAGTGTTTGAGGATGTTGCCACTTGTCTTTTGCCTTTCCACCTAGTTCCATCCACCAGTTTGACCAGTAACCTCTTTTTAACAGCTCTCCCATGCTGTTGTCTCCACAATTTATTTATTAATAATAAAATATTCTGAATTACACTCCATTTCTGTTGACTCTACTGAGTCATCAATCCCTGCTTAGGATTTAATTTAACATAATGTCTCAAAAATATAATAAAACAATTTACATAATTTTACAAAATTGGGGTATGTGACAGTGTGTGAGTCTGATGTTCCCTAGTTCCTTGTGGAATTCATGCACAGCTCGGGGGTGGCAGTTATGTTGAGAGATTAATGAACACAACTGGCCTATGGTTGGGTGGAATGTTGCAGCGATATATCTAGTTGCGGGACAACTTAATCTTCAATATAAGTATTCTTTGTTATTTGTATTTATGCAATATGTTTGCTTATGAGTGAATTGAATATGATGAATTCTTACTAATGAATCAAATAGATTTTATTGTTGATTAAACGTTCCTGCATTTGCATCTGTTTATGCCGTGTATGTTTCAATGTATTTTTCTTATGATCATGGAGGATAGAATCTTGGTTAATAGAGTCAGAAGACATTTGAATTAAGTGTTTCTGCACCCTGAGATATGCCTGCGGAAGGCGAAAGACGGGATACAGAAGCGAGAAGTTGGAACAAAGTAGAATGTGGGTTTTTCGCACTCCAGGATCCACCTGCGAAAGGCAGAAGGAAGAAGGTGGAAAATAGGAGAAAAGGAAAGGTAGAATGTTGGTTTTCCATAATAGGAATCCTCCTGTGAAAGGTGGAAGTTGGAATTGGAAAAAAAGTCGGAGATTATAAGGTAAAAGTATATTTTCTACACCCTGGATTCCGCCCGCAGAAGGTGGGAGACAGAAAATGGGAAAAATGTTAAGGTTGAAAGTTGGTTTTTTAATTTCCAAGTTCCATAGCAGAGGACAAAAAGGCAGAAGTTAGAAGGCATAAATTCATTAAATTATTTCATTGTTTGATTAGTTTTTCGATTCCCGAGTTCCACATTGGAGGGCAAAAAGGGGAAATGCGGAAGGCAGGAAACGTTGATAAAGGTTTATGTTATTTGTTATGTTTCCTATTTCTGAGTTCCGAAGTTGAAAGGTGGAAGGCGGAATGTGGTTTGAATGACTCCATCACATGCTATGTTTCTAATTCGTGATTCTGCATCGGAAGGTGGAAAGGGGAATGTGGAATCCGGAGGGCAAAAAGGACAGGTTCAGTGCGAAAAGGGAATTTTCGGTTACAGAATGGATCTAACAAGGGTGGGACAACTATTACAATGGTTTTTATGGTTAAACATGAACATTGAAGAGTGTTTTCACGGCCATGCCCCGTGTTTCAAAAGAAGAACCACAGTTCTTAAGAAAAAATTTAATTCTGCATGGTAATTAGGGTATGGGTACGTTACAAATTCCACTTGGAGTATGGACTAACATTTCTATGGATTTCATTATAGGGTTATCAAATGTTTACAGTAGGTCTGTAATCAAGGTCGTGGTCGATCTCCTTTCCAAATATTCTCATGTTTGTTCCATAAAACACCCTTTCAAGGCCTCTATGGTAGATCAAGTATTCATAGATAATGTCTTCAAACTCCATGATATACTACGGTATATTGTCATGGATTATGACCCCACTTACACCAACAAGTTTTGAAAAGAATTTTTTCAGGTCCAAGGTACTCAACTAATTCTAAGCACCTCTTATCACCCCAAAACTTATGGTCAAAGTAATGTTCTCAACAAGTGCCTGAAAGTGTATTTGTAGTGATTTAATTTTGAGTGTAAATTCCAATAGGCTCAATGATTACCTCTATCACAATGGTGGTGTTAGTGCCAGAAATTGTTCCCAGACTACAAGAGAACAAGCCAACACAATCTCAATAATCACAATAAAGTAAAGTAGGGTTTTCTAGGGTTTTGGTTGAATAGTTTGAAGACAAGAGGGAAAACATTCATAAGACCAAAGAAAACACTAAATCATGAGAGTTTAAATTACTGAGATGCATAACATATAAACCATAATCCAATAGAATAAACACAATACTGAATTTCACCCACAGTTAGCAAGCATTTCAAGCATAAAAACATTAAACAGGAAATGAATATACCAACTGAGTAATTAACACAAATTAGAAATGAAACCAGTCAATAATATGAAGGGAATATAGTGCATATATTTCATAGTTCAGTACTCAAAAACACATAAGATTCGTTTACTTAGCTCATAAGCAAATCCTGATATCCTCCGCTTGCCAGCAAAAAATCGAACCCATTGTCTTCTTTCAGACTTACATTTATCCTATTCCTTCAAAATCAGTAGAATAACTGAACCCTAACTGCTTTTGGGCTATTTACCGAATATTTCAATCTTAACTATCATTATATAAAAATAAAATAACTTTTCAAACTTAACTAATAACTGATTTTCTTGACTAACTTTACAAATATTTAGATGCTTAATCTTTAGCTGCTTCAGCTAGTAAAGCAATTCCCTCCAAGGCCTGAGCTTTCCTTCTCAATTTCAATTGATTTGTCTCCAAGTCTGCAACCCTCCTTGTTAGCTCCTTATTTTGCTGTTGCAGCTCCTGGATGGTTTGCTTTAACTCTGTGAACTGATTCTATGTTGGCATTTTCCTTTTAAGTGCTTCTCTTGAAACTGTAACCAACTCCTGGTAATGACTGCTAAATTCTTCCAAATCTTCTTTAAGTTTCCTGTTTGCAGTAACTAATCCATCATTTGATTCATGCATATATTCAATTTGGGACTTGTATTGCTTAATGCTTCTTTGCAGGTTTTCCTTTTCAGAATCAATACATTCATCTCTTGATATTGTTTGCATCCCTTCTGGTGTCCATGAGATTTTAAGTTTCTTATAGATTTCTTCATCCTCCTTCATAAGCTTTGTGGAGGTCACAGGAATCTCTAGATGTTCTTCAGCTTCAATATTGCAGTGAACTTCTTCTTCAACTATCTCTCTTTTCTCCATACAGGAACTCTTTACATCCTTTTGTTGCTGCTCTTGAATCATCTGATTTCGAATCTCCATGAAAATGTCAGAAATATTAGTATCAGTGAAGACAGACCTATATTTTGATACTTGTTGGAATATATTAAACCCACTCACAACTTAGGATAAAATAATTAATCATTATTTGATTAATTATTCACCCACTAGCTTAATTAGTTGGCATCCACTTGCACCTTAAAGTCAATACATGTCATCTATATCCTAGGAATTATTTATTTCTGATTCTGGGTTGATCCAAAATTAGTATACAGGACTTTACAACAGATTCTGCTTTTTCTGTTTTTTCTGCTTTTTCCTGCTTTTCTATGGATAAGATAAAAGCTAGTCAACTAGGAAACTGGGAGCTTTTGTTTCCAACGCATCCTCCATTAGTTTTTCTCCATTTTCTAGGATTAGCATTTTATTTCCATCTCCTTGAAAAATCACTCATGATTTTTCCAACTCGTGAGGTCCTTGATAGATTTAGCAAGTGCTTTATCCACCTATGGGGGTTTGCTATATTTTGGTAAGTCAGCCTTTTTGAGCTTTATGAGTTGTTTCCATACAATTCGAATTTCCTATGAGGGATGTACTATTTATGTACAATATTATTCATAATTATTCAATTAAAGGATACACACCAATATTCATCTCTTCATTCATGTGATTCAGTCTCTTTTCTTCTCTCTTATTTTCCTGTGTATGCTTGTGAGAATTCTTAGTAGCAAGATCTATTTCTTGTGCTTCTTCTTAGCATCATTGCACATAGCATTGATCTATTATTTCTACATGGTATCAGAGCTACAAGGTTGATCAAGTTCTGTAGAGTTGAGGAGCGCATCCAGTCTCCTTATCCCTCTCTGAAGAAGAGCTTGTCTAGCTTCCAAGATTTTCTCCTAGTTTGTTTTGCAAGTTGCAGAGAGTATCTCTTAGAGCATATCAACAAATTCAATATGGATTCAAAATTATCTCTACTATATCCTTTCAACTATGCTGATTGGAAGCCAAAGATGAGTGCATACTTGAAGAGGCAATGTCTCTTTGATGTCTCCATTGGTGCATTGAGTGAACCTAAGTCTTATGAAGAGAAGATTGATTGGATAAATAATTGTGATAGAGCTTATGGAATTATGTGTTTGGTAATTTCTCCAAATATATATCATCTCATAGATTCTGCTGAATTTCCATTTGAGCTTTGGAAAATTTTGGACAAAGCTTTTGGTTTGCAGGAAATTGAAGATGAAGCATGGAGCGAACCTAGCATCTCCTCTTGTTCTCTTTCTCAATATTTCTTGGCCTCTACATTCTTTGATGAAGTTGATCATGATGAATAATTTTCTCATACAGTTCATGTTTCTGCTGCCCTCTTTCATTCGAATGCTTCCTCTTTCAATGAAGAAGCAAATATTGAAGAGCCATCTTTTTTTGTGTCTCTTGAAGGTGATTTTTCTTCTTGTGATACTATTGATGAAAAATAAGTAACATGTGGAGCTGCTACTGATATTGATTATGATCCTATAACCCATTCATTGTTCTCTCAATCTCCTATCTTAGATTATGAGATCTATGTGCCAGATTCCTCACACCTTTTGCATACCTCTCTCATTGATGGTGCGCAACCCAGTGACTTCCAGGATGTTTGCTTAGCCACATCAAGCATTATTTGTGTCATACCACTTACCTTAATTGATCTCATATTCTTCAGCATATCCTCCTTTATTCTTGGCATCAATACTCAGATCCTTCTTGAAGATTATGAACATCTCATTCTTTCTTCCTTTCATACAGAGGATTCATTACCAGTGTATTCCCATGAGTCTATTGATATGCTTATATGTGATCCTTTGGATTATGATTTAGAAGAATATTTGTAGGTTGATACACATATAATACCACCATCCATACCATATACCATACCTATGAATATTCCAAAGACTATACAAATCCCAAGCTCACTAGTTGATTCCTCATTGGTCTCTTATGCAGTGATATTTATCTTACATGATTTGAAGTCTTTCTTAACTCTCAGTGGCTGGTCATCCATGACCTTAGTCATATATGGACTGATATTAAACATGTTTGAATCTGTTATAAATACTTATGGTTCAGATCTTATGCCCATCCATCATTCATATTTTTACACCTATCAGTTTTCCCCAGTTGCTCATAATTTTCCTAGTTTAGCCCTATATCCTCATGGAGCCATTGAAGCCTTTGTCCTTGCTGTTCCATATGCTAATGTTTATAATATATCAGAGTTTTATCAGCCTCATCTCATATCTATACAGGTGCTACATCATATTGGAATATTGACATGTGAGTCACATCACAATTTTGCAGCTATTCAGGGAATTGGGTGTGAAATAAATTGCCTTATTTTTTGTACTCTTTGGGAAGGAGTATGCACAGATTGATTTTCCATTTTATATTATGTTTGCAGATCAGAGTTTGACAGCAGAAAGAAGCATTCATATAATTCTCCTACTTCATCAGTTGATGAGATACAAGGAGTCTCTCCTCTTCCTTCTTGCAGGTTCTACACTCCAGCGCATGATCATGGAGTTCATGATTTCTTCAGCAAGCCCTTCATTCAGAAGTAGTCCAGTTAGATAATTAAAGTGAAGATGAAGATATGTTGAAGACATATTTCAAATTTTGTGCCTTGTCCTATCTTGAGGGAGGATTTTCCCCATGTGGTTTTGCCTCTTTCCTCACTTTTCTAGACATAATAATTGTTAAAGGGTGACCATAGCCTTGTTGCTGGGCCCTATATGAATCCATATACATCCATATTTTTTGTCATGCCATCATAATGTCAGACTTATAGGGGGGTGTTGGAATATATTAGACCCACTCACAACTTAGGATAAAATAATTAATCATTATTTGATTAATTATTCACCCACTAGCTTAATTAGTTGGCATCCACTTTCACCTTAAAGTCAATACATGCCATCTATATCCTAGGAATGATTTATTTCTGATTCTAGGTTGATCCAGAATTAGTATACAGGACTTTACAACAGATTCTGCTTTTTCTGTTTTTTCCTGCTTTTCTATGGATAAGATAAAAGCTAGTCAACTAGGAAACTGGGAGCTTTTGTTTCCAATCCATCCTCCATTATTTTTTCTCCATTTTCTAGGATTAGCATGTTATTTCCATCTCCTTGAAAAACCACTCATGCTTTTTCCAACTCGTGAGGTCCTTGATAGATTTAGCAAGTGCTTTATCCACCTATGGGGGTTTGCTATATTTTGGTAAGTCAGCCTTTTTGAGCTTTATGAGTTTTTTCCATACAATTCGACTTTCCTATGAGGGATGTACTATTTATGTACACTATTATTCATAATTATTCAATGAAAGGATACACACCAATATTCATCTCTTCATTCATGTGATTTAGTCTCTTTTCTTCTCTCTTATTTTCTTGTGTATGCTTGTGAGAATTCTTAGTAGCAAGATCTATTTCTTGTGCTTCTTCTTAGCATCATTGCACATAGCATTGATCTATTATTTCTACAATACTACTAGTTTCTTACCTTTCAGACCTTCTTTGTTGTCATCTTCACTACCATCCAATTTCTCTTGAGATGATGAATCATCTATTACTATAATTTTTTCCTTAGCCATTTTGGGATTTAATAACTTCTTCATGTTTAACCTAAGTTTGTTCTTCAGGCTTGTATTAGGTCTCCAAACTACTGCAACCTCTCCCAACATCTTTAGAGCCTTTCCTTGATGATTTATTGAGGCAAATTCAACAACCTTCATTCTTTTCCTTCTTAACATTGTTTCCTCATCATAATGAGTGTGAATTTTTTACTTAGCATAAACCCTAGCTTCATTAGTAACAGAAATCTAGCCTCATCAGACGAGTATTTTTCATCCTCTTCTGACAATACTGTAATAGGGATTTGCTTCTGCTTCTTAATATCTTATTTTACATCTTGACTAGATTCTGCAGGTAAAACATCTTCCACTGACTCAACTTCTTTCATCTCTGACTGTAAAAATTTGCTTTCCTCAACATTAAATCGCTGTCCAAACTCAATGTTTTCATTTTCCTAATTCGAAACTTCTCCTGGTTTATCAATTTATTCATCTTTGATTATGACCTTCTTTCTAAGCTTCTTAATCATAGTTTGAACCTTATCTACCTGCCTCTTTTGGGACTGTTCCTCTTGCTCAGTCTTGAAACCTGACCAAAATAAGAAATGCTCCCATGTCTTTTCTCTTTTCTAAAATACAATACTTATGATGAGTTTTATGAGCCCATGGTGAAAAACTGATCGTTTTGTATGATCCCGGTGTTCTCTCACCCTACATGACATCTTCTATAAGCTTTTCAAAAATAAGAAAGGAAGATTCATTTTAGATTCATCACTGAGATGTTGAAGGAATCTAAAATGATACTTGAACACAAAGGCAAATCTACCCTCACAGGTGACATAGCTTTGCAAGATTTTAATAGGCTCAATCCACTCAGGTTTAAAGTTTTGAATGGGAACACCTTTCCCCCAGTCTGCTACTACACCAAGAAGCAAATATCTCTAAGCATTAAAGGTGAAGGGCACCTTTTTGAACCAGAACTCTCCCTCATCCAGAATCCATGTTGCTTCAGCTAGTAACCCTCCGGTTAATTTGAACTTCAACGTGTCAAAAGACACTACATCCTTGTCTAGACATTGAGCAAACTTGTAAGAAACCTCTAAATGATAACCTTCAATCTTTTCGAAGAACCCTAACCATCCTGCTTCTGCAAACAACTATGCACAATCTGAAAAGTTTTTTACCCAACTTAAGTCTAAGGGTTCTGCCCTATTGTTCTTTCCACTCTTTTTCATTTTGAACTATGGTTAAACAACTTCTATCAATACACCATAGTTTGATTGTCTTCAAATTTTAACAAACTGACAGAGAATACAGTATAGGGAAACCCACAAGACTCTACTCTGAATTCTTTTGTTTGAATGATGAATACTTTAAACCCATTGATTAACAATTCATCATTTAACATGGATTAGGTTAAAAACTAATACTCTGTCATCAATTTTGTCATAAGCCGTTTGTTCAAAACAAACCCCAAATTAATAAACCTTGGAAATGGATTGTGGACTACCTGTTAAAAATGACTAATTCGACTGCTGGAATCTTGTTATCTCAATTGTCAGATGTCGAATTGCATGCTCCACTTTCCTCTGACCGCTTTGACCACTCCAGCCAACCGCTCCTGAAAGCCCTAATTTTCGCTCTGTTTCAAAATTCTGATTACCAAGCACTGATTTTTCGCCACGATATTCACTTGCTCTTCGTTCACTTCAGGTAAAAACATAATTCCATACAACTTTGTCTCATTATGCTTTGCTATCATTATTACATCTGCTCTGCAAGAAACCGCCACGATCTACCTTCACGGCGATATTCCACCTGCCATAGTGATTAAACTACAAGAGACACGTATCAAATCTATCACACAATGTGATTAACATTTCATGTGTGAGAATCCCGAAGAAACTGACCCAAAAATAATGATTTTTAGGTTGCGCGACTTTATTGTAGCGCCTCTGTGTAAATTTTTCTGGCTTGCGCTACAGGAATCCTTATTTTATGATTTTTTTAACCAAAACTCCAAAAAAAGTGTTGTTTTTTGGTAAATAACTTTAAATAAGGTCTTATGATATTTCTTTAGAACCTTTCAGAAATATATACATCCTATAATCCCATAAAAACCATGAAATTAATTAATTCAAGCAAAAATTAAAAAGAAAACCTATTAAATCAATTATAAACATAAGCCTAAAATCAAAATATTTTAAAAGAAAACAAGGTCAAAACTTTAAAACAATAAGAAAAATCATATTTTTAAGGCAAGCAAATGGTTCAAAAATAGAAAACAAAAACAGGCTATAACATCTGGCTCCTGCTGCGGGATGAAGTCCTCCCTGTGAGGCTTCAAGAACCTGTAGACTAGTGCCTTCTGTAACTAAAACTGCCTGATATTTTGCAAAACATCCATTGGGCTATGGATTCTTTATTCAATCCTTCACACACTGCCATATACAATGAAAATCAAATCTTTTTCTTCGAGGAACCTTCCATTTACTGAATCAAATTGTAATCCCATTTCCAATGTAACCAGGAAAAAATTTCATCAACCCACCAAAACTTGTTTCCAACTTCGAATATATATATAATCAGAAATATTGGAAAACATGAAGAGCAAAGATATAACAACTTATATTCACTTTCATCAAATGGTGTCTCTAAAATAACATATTTATAACTTAGTATTGACTCTAAATAATCTACCACTGGATCATAAAAATTTCCAAAAGTTACATTTTCCTGTTCTATGAAAAAGATAGGCTGTCCATAGGAATATTTTGTTCCATGAATATCAAGCAGGATTTGGCAATAAAAGACACCAAGATCAACCTAAATTTGCTCCGGAATTTTTTGGACAGTATCATCAATAATGTCAACAAGTTGAACCTCCTTTTCCACACTGTCTTCAAATGGATAACTATCATGCATTGGCTTTGGTTGTTCAAGGATAATGGACTAAATGCATTCCTAAATCTGCTGATCCGATTGTGCCATATCACACACCTCACACATTTCTGGGTATTTCTTTTCAATTTCATCATCATATTTATTAAAAATTAGAGCATCTTCATAATGGTTTTGAACAGCAAATTTATCATAACCATGAATATGAGAAACTTCTGATATAACGTTAAAAATGTGAACAACGCGGCTTTCATCGATTTTAGTATCAAAACAAAAAGGAACAGAATATCATTCATCACAGAATTCTTGTCTTGGAACCCTAATCTCTTCCTCATAACAAGGAGCATTCTGGGAAATTTCGAATGATGATGCTGAAGGTTCATATTTTTCTTCAATACAAAGCCGATCTTTAACACAACAATGATTTCCAATAGTTTGTTGAACAAGAGATTGATATTCAAAAGGATTAGCATTCAAATGATTATTAAGACGGTTGAAATCATTATGAGAATATTCCAACCTATCTCTGTTGATCTCATCACTTGAATAATCTTCAACCTGACCTAAAACAACAACTTGATTATCGTAATGATCATGGAATTATTCCTTGACAACAGTATCTGAAAATGTTACCTCTTCATCTTCAACAAATTCTAAAACTACAACTTATTCATGATATGTTTTCAATCCTTGACTATACTTATCATTATTATTTTCTGAATCAGAAATTGTATTATAAAAATCAGCCTGCTCAGAACAATCTTTAAAAAAAAACAGTTGAGAACACATACTTACAATGTTTCCAAAAACATGTGTGGAATTCTTTCAATGAGGAAATGCTAGCAGTGGGAAGAGAAAAATACCATTCTCGTGCATCTTGCTCGAGTGAATACATGAAAATATTCATGAGCACATCTTCATGCTATATATTTAACTGAACCATATATTGATGAAACCTGATGAGGTGATCTAAAGGATTATCCTCTTTTCTTTCTCTAAACCGTGGAAGACAGTCTCCCCAAACATCCATAGTAGGTACTAGATTTGGAAAACCTGGAACAACGGAAAAATTGAAAGGTGCAAACCTTCAAGCCAGAATGGCTTCCATGGACTTCAGCCTCTGCATCTTGAACTAGTGGAGTTGCCAATCAATTTGTCAAGATAGATTTTGTTTTTCCTCCTCAGAAAGAGTAAGGGGTGACAGTAGGTCAAATTAATTAGGGCTACATAAAGATGGGAATAACTGAGATCTTTTAATTTTCGTAGTTGTTTTTCAAAATCTGTTCTAGGTCTGAAACACCCAGCTGTAAAGGTGAACTAGGTCTATTTCTTGTTCCCACTCCCTTAGTAGCCACTGTGAAATACTGGTGAAAAGTAGTCTTTAATATTTGTTGGTTTAAGTTCACCTCTCAAAACCAGTGAAATGATAAGTATCCCAGGTAAAATAGGTTTTTAAATTCATTCCCCAGAAACGGCGCCAAAGATGTTAGTGCCAGAAATTGTTCCCAGACTACAAGAGAACAAGCCAACACAATCTCAATAATCACAATAAAGTAAAGTAGGGTTTTCTAGTGTTTTGGTTGAACAGTTTGAAGATAAGAGGGCAAAAATTCATAATACCACGCGAGCCTATGGTTAGGTGGAACGTTGCAGTGATGTAGCTAGTTGCGGGACAAGTCCTTATTAAGATAAGTATTCTTGCTTGACTTGTGTCTACAATCGTATTTACCATTGATGAATGATAATGTACATAATAAATGTTGAATTATATATGAATGCATGTTGTTTTTCTTCCGCTATGTATATGAATGATTAATGCATCGTAGTATGTTTTATGTTTTAAGTAATATTGTTACAGCATTATATGTATGTATCTTCATGTTCATGGGGCTACATTCCCGGATGATTGATGTATGGTAGCATCCTCTTCGCCGGTCGGAGGGTCGGGGATGTTACAGTGTGGTATCAAAGCTCTGGTTGCAGCATGGGCCTAAATGGTCCATGAAGATGCAGTGATAGAGAGTATGTTGCAGCATTTGGGACTTAGAGGGCCATGAGAAATAGTCAACAGAGGCAGGTTTCCTACTTCCCAGAAGAAACCAGGATAAATGGGTGATGACAAGAAAATCCCAAAAATTTTCTAAGTGCCAGAATTGTCGGCTCATTGGAAACCTTAGTGCGAAGTTCTTTCGATGCAGTGGAAAATATAGTTTGAAGGTCACCCTATGTATGACAATCGGAAGAAGATTGTGGAGGGAATTGCTTTCGTCACTCATCGGCCCATCGGAGAAATTAGTGCGAAGTTCCTCTGACACGGTGGAAGTGTTAGTATGACGACCACCGGACGAAGGACAGCTGGCAAAAAAATTTCACAATTTCACTAAGGTTCGTCAGCCGTCGGTGGAAGAATAGGAGATGGCTGAGTCGATGAAGCGGCGAAAGAGAAGAGTTTGACTAAAGAAAAATTTTCTGGAAATTTGCCTGATTCATAAAATCGTCAGCTATCGGCGATGATTAGTTGATCGCATCGCCGATGCCTAGAGGATCAAGTTCCCAATGTGGCGAAAATTTTGGCGACTACATCGGAAAAATTTAGATGATCTTGCGCCGCCATTGCGGATGGCTAGACAAATATGCTTCCGACGGGTAGAGCCTCCAACTGCCGATTCCGTAGAGGATAGTTGCTCCGACGGCCGATACGGTGAAAGACAAGGCAAGAAGAAAATTCAAAACTTTACTCTAAGGCACGAGATCATCGGCCATCAGGAGATGTTAGTGCATCGGATCGCCGATCGAAAAAGGTTCAATGAAGGTGAACCACAGTTGTGGCTGCCTAGTCAACTATCCATCCAATGCTGCAATGAACAACTGCTTTGACCGCCGACAAGTGCCCCACAGAGACCATAATGACTCTGCTACCCACCGTTGCGGACACATAAAGAAATAATCACCCGACGTGAAGTGCATCTGAGCGCCAATGCCGCTAGAGACTAGTCGCTCCAACCAACGACAAATTTGTGAGCTGCAGAAGACATAGAAAGATCGTGGGCTAACGTTACAGAAGTCGAAAGGACTAACCATCTGATGTGTAAGGAACCCGACCACTGATGCAATAGTTAGTCTATGTTATTGTCGATGAATTTCAGAGCGATAGATGATTATGGACCCGACATGGCGGACGAAATTAGGCCAACGAATCGCCAATAAAACTCGGAATAGTAGACCACTGCAAGATCGATACAGCGGAGAGAATTAGATGTTCTGGCCACCAAAATGCCGAAAGGTTAGTAAGGAAAAGACCTGATGAGTAGTCATTGACACCGCTAATGCAGATCATAAGTTTAGTCGGTTTTCCCACCGAAACGTCGGAGAGTTAGCAGGGAAGAGACCCGATTAGAGGAAAATTTTGAAGATTTGGTTTGAGTATAAATTCATCGAAAAATTATTAAGGATCAGGCCACTGATCAGAAGGACTCAAAGGATTGTAAATTTGTCATTTTGGTAGTCTAAAGCACTATCCACCTAATGGATAGTAGGTCCAATATCCAATAGATGTCCGTGGATACCATAGTGAGATCACTTTCTACCATTGCGGCTCCCCAAGGGACTGCGCACTCAACGAATAACGCGTCCAACCGCCGATACCACAGAAAACCTTAGCCGATGAAATCGCTGATGGATAGACCTTGGTTTTGCCATTACAGTTCGAAGGATAAGATCACTACGGGTTGACACGCTGGAAATAAATAAGCAAATAGACTGTCGATGAGCTAGATGTTTTGACCACCAAAGTGTCGGAAAGATAGTTGGGAGGAGGTCCAATTGGGCCAAAGGAGATTTGGGTTCTCAAGAGAACTTATCAATGATTTTTAAAGTAGTTTTCAACTGTCTTCCAGTAGGCTTTCAGCATATTATCAGTGGTCATAGGGCTGAAAAGGGAGAGAGGAAATTTTGTGTTTTAAGCACACAAAAAAAAAATTGTTGTTTTATGAATTTCCAAAAGAGGAAGGTAAGTAGTTATGAATTATATTAATGGTATGTATCTAACAGTTTTCTACTAACACATCTGTAGAATTATAGACACCTCCAAGAGCAGTACTCCAGAAAGAACAGTGTGGTAAAGCAAGAGGTAATTCAGTCATTAGAACCCATGATGGATATGATGCTCGGGATTCTTACGAGCGTGCAGGAGATGCCATCGGAGAAAATGTCCGTAATTGAAATGATGACATAGATTCTAATGGAAGGAGATTCTAGGAGACACTATCTGAGGTTGCATCCACCATAAGAAGCTTTATTAAAGCCCAGGAAGAGCAGCATCAGCTGAATGCTGCCATGTTGCAGAGTTTGACAGACTTACATAGAAATATAGATTTTGGATGAGGTACATCAAGACCAGAAGGCAGTAAGAGCAGCACTATGAGGAGGAGAAGGATTTCTAGTGGATCTTCTGACGCTGAAGAATCCAGTGGAAATACAAGTTCATCTTCTCGTAAAAGGAAAAGAAGAAGACACCATAGGGATCACTCTCGGGATGAATTTAAGAAAGCTAAGCCTCCTACATTTGATGGTGAGATAAAGACTGGACAAGAGGCTGAAGCTTGGCTCCTTGGGATAAAGAAGTAGTTTCAAGTGTAGGATTATTCAGGAAACATGAAGGCAAGAGTTGCCATATTCAATCTGAATGGAAGAGCATCCATTTGGTGGGAACACTTCACGCAAGTAAAGAAGATCGGTGAAAGGATACTTATGAGGAAATAGTTCAAGAAGTATTTTAGACAGAAATACCTCTCTGACAGGTATTATGATGACAAGGTTAAAGATTTCCATGAGCTGAGATTGGGACAACAGACCATGGATGAATATGCAAATAAATTCTTGGAATTATTGAGGTATGTCTGGTACATCAGAGATGAAAAAGTGAAGATCCAGCGGTTTCTGAGTGGGTTGCCTCAATCTTACAAAGATAGAATTGAGTTTTATGAACCTAGGACTCTTGAAGAAGCAATAAGGAAGGCTAAGTATTTCTATGAACAAAGAAAAGGTAAACCTGATTACCATAAGGCATGGAAGGACAAGAAGAACGAGAAATTTGACCAAAGAAGGAAAGGTTTCAAACCTTCTAGATTCAAGAATCAGCAGAAGCAGCCATCCCAAGCTGCGAGTAATCCAGTTGGAGTGAGAGGTGGAAATCCTAAAGAGCCACCACAGAATAAAGGTCCACTCAAATGTTGGAAATGTGAAGGACCCCACTTGCGCAGATATTTTCCACTCGAGAATCGAAGTGCAAGGCCAGCTTATAACATTCAGGAAGTAGAAATAGTGGGTCAGGTAGCAAGAGCAATCCCTAGAATTTATGCAGCACTGGAGGACTGCCAGGAAGATCACTAGTCAACTGTGGTTGAAGTTGCAGGTAAGATTATTGAATAATCTATTTCTATTTTGATTGACCCTGGTTCTACTCACAGTTACATTACTCCTATAGTAGTGGATATTTGTGCTTTTAAGAAGGTAAAGCATAGAAAATCTTGGTTAGTTCAGCTAACCACTGCAACTAAGAGAAAGGTCAGTGAAGTAGTGGAGAAATGTCCATTGATTATGAATGGATTGATCACTTGTGTAGATCTCAATGTTCTATCACTTGGTTCCTATGATGTTCTCATTGGAATGGATTGGTTAGAAGCTCACAGAGTAAAGCTTGATTGTTATAACAAGACTTTTGAATGCACCGATGAAGAAGGAAACCCAGTAGTTTTGAAGGGTATTCCAAAGGTAATTTCAGTAAGATAGGTTTCAGCAATGCAGTTAAATAAGTTCTGTAGGAAAGGTTTCCAGTTGTATGTAGCTCATATTCTGGAACCAATAGGAGATGAAACTCCTAGGTTGGAGGACTATCAGGTGCTACAGGAATTCAAGGATGTGTTTCCTGATGAGATTCCAGGGCTTCCTCCAAAGAGGGACATTGATTTCACCATTGAACTTGTGCCAGGAGAAGCACCGGTGTCTAAGACACCCTAAAGGATGAGTACACCAGAGATGCTAGAGTTGAATATGCAACTGCAAGAGTTGTTGGAAAAGAATTATATCCGGCCGAGTGTGTCTCCTTGGGGAGCACCGGTTCTGTTTGTAAAGAAGAAAGATGGTACACTCAGGCTATGTATTGATTACAGACAGTTGAACAAATTTATTGTGAAGAATAAATATCCTTTGCCTAGGATTGATGACCTCTTTGATCAAATGAGAGGAGCAAAGGTATTTTCCAAGATTGACTTGAGATCTGGTTACCATCAGGTGAGAATCAAGGATGAAGACATTCATAAGACAGCCTTCAAGACAAGGTATGGACATTATGAGTTTGTAGTGGTACCAATTGGTATCACAAATGCACTAGCTACATTTATGTGCCTTATGAACAGTGTCTTCAGCCAATATTTGGACAAGTTTGTTCTTGTTTTCCTTGATGACATTCTTGTTTATTCCAAAAATGAGGAAGAACATGAAGATCATTTGAGATTGACATTGCAATTTGTCAGGGAACATCAGCTGTATGCAAAACTGAGCAAGTGTGACTTCTACGAAGATAGAATTTAGTATTTGGGTCACATTATCGCATAAGAGGTTATATCAGTGGACCCTGAGAAGATTGAATCCATTATGAAATGGCCTACTCCAAGAAATGTGATGGATGTAAGATATTTTATGGGGCTTGCAGGATACTATAGGAGATTCATTGAGGGATTCTCTAAGGTTACACATGCCATCACTTCTTTGCAAAAGAAGGGGATAAAGTTTGAATGGACTTCGAAGTGTGAAGAAAGCTTCCAGCAATTGAAAAATCTTCTCACCAGTGCACCAGTATTGAAGGTTACAGATCCAGAGAAATATTTTGTGGTGTGTATAGATGCATGCAGACAAGGGCTTGGAGGAGTCCTTATGCAGGACAACCATGTGATATGTTATGAGTCAAGGAAGCTAAAAGAACATGAGAGGAACTATGCCACTCATGACCTAGAGCTTGCAGCAATAGTGCATGCTCTCAAGATGTGGAGACATTACTTAATGGGTTTAAGATTTGAGCTCAGGATAGACCATTGTAGTCTGAAGTATTTGTTTGGTCAGCCTACTCTGAATGCTAGGCAAGCGAGATGGCTGGAATTTTTATGTGAGTTTGATTTCAAAATCAAGCACATAAAAGGAAAGGAGAATAAGGTAGTTGATGCACTCAGCAAGAAGGTACAGGAAATGCATGTGGAATCTCTTAGTATTTTCCAATCAGATTTGAGGTAGCAAATTGTTAATCATGTTGCTGGAGATGAATTGTATGAGCAAGTAAAAGAAAAATTGCAGCAGCAAGGTCTTGAGAAGAGGTATGAGGGATATAAATTGGAAGAAGATGGACTTCTTATTTATAAAGGCAGAATTTATATTCTAGATGTAGCAAATTTGAGGAGAGTTGTTATGGATGAAATCCATCAAACTCCGTATTCTGGTCACCCAGGGTACTAGAGGACAATTGCTATAGCTAGAAAGCAGTACTTTTGGCCAGGAATGAAAAAGGACATGGCTGAATACATTTCAGGGTGCATGAAATGTCAACAAGTAAAGGTTGAGCATCAACATCCAACAGGCTTGTTGCAGCCTTTGCCAGCTCCGGAATGGAAATGGGAAGTTATTTCCATGGATTTTGTTACAGGATTTTCGATGACTTGGAGACAACATGATTCCATCATGGTTGTGGTAGACAAGTTGACAAAAGCAGCATATTTTATACTGGTAAAGTCTACGCACAAGACTGATGACATTGCAAAGATCTTCATGAAGGATATTTTCAAATTGCATGGATTGTCGAAGGAAATAGTCTCTGACAGAGATGTCAAGTTCACTTCCAATTTTTGGAAGGGATTGTTTGCGGACTTGGGTACAAAGCTAAACTTCAGCACTACATACCATCCTCAAATAGATGGGCAGATAGAGAGAGTTAATCAGGTGCTTAAAGATATGCTTCACATGTACATGATGGATAAACCAACCAAGTGGGAAGATTACTTACACTTGGTAGAGTTTGCTTATAATGTTTGCTTATAACAATGGATAGCAAGCATCCTTGGGGATGAGTCTGTATGAAGCTTTATATGGAAGAAGGTGTAGGACACCAGTGACTTGGGATAACCCGGTGAACAGGGTTGTGCTTGGACCAGAATTGCTCAAGGAAATGGAGCTAGAGCAAGAGGTTGTAAAGATCAGACAAAATCTGAAAGTAGCACAGGACAGGCAAAAAAGCTATGCGGATAAGCATAGGATGAACAGAGAGTTCAGTGTTGGGGATCATGTTTACCTCAGAGTAAAAGCAAAGAATATTTCCTTGAATCTTGGAAGTTGTGCCAAGTTGTCACCTAGATATTGTGGGCCATTTGAAGTGCTTGAAAGAATAGGACCTATTGCATATAGACTTGCATTTCCTGCTAGTACTAGAGCTCATAATGTTTTTCATGTTTCTTTGCTTAAGAAATATGTACATGATCCTAACCATGTGATAAATTGGGATGTGATTTAGGTGGAACCCAAGGGAGTGTTCCAAATCAAGCCAATGCGCATCCTTGACAGGAAGGTCACAATGCTCCGGAATTGAGCCATAGGGAAGGTAAAGGTGCAATGGGAGCACTATGGACCTGAAGAGGCTACGTGGGAGCTGGATGATGCCATGTGATTGGCACATCCATTTTTGTTCAATTCTACGGAACACTGAGGTGGTACCAGTGTATCATTTTGTTCAAATTTTGTAAAGCACTGAGGACAGTTCTATTGAAGGGGGAGGGGAATGTAACACCCCAGTTTTGACCCCGTTCACATTAAATATACATGATACATATATTGTAAATAATCATGGTGCGGAGCTAAAGGAAAATTCTCCACCATCAATTTGGTTATGTTATGTTTCGGATATAAATTGTCACCGATGGTATATTAGGACATGCGATATACATATTAAGTTGTGGCATCATGTAACTATACATCTTTAATTAAATAACCCCAACCAGCGATGTTCACTGCAACCAAATTGAGAAGGGGCATGATTGCTAAGGATAAGGAGGGGGAATGCTGAACCCTGAGCCATGGGGGAAAATCCATGTGTCACCACTCCTTTGCTCACCTTCCTTTGTCTCATCCAACCACCACCTTAGTTATTATGTTTTTAGTTGGGGTAGCTATTGGCTGGCAGGAAAACCACTACTACGCCCACGCCTACACTCTCTCCATAACGCACCTTTTGGGTTGCGGATGGTCTATCCACTATGGGGATCGTGAGTCTGTTCATTTTCCCTCACGCTAAGCGGAGTTAAAAGGGGCCCGCAATTCATTGATTGGGGTTGGTTCACTTGTTCTCCTCTACCTCATGGATTGCTAGCTTGCGGGTTGGTTCTTCCTTCTCTCACGAAGTTGTTAGTCTGCGGTGGTGTTCATCCTCATGTTCACATAGAGAGTCTGTGTCTTTTCCACCATTTTCAGACTGTGTAACGTTCTTTTTTTCCATCGTTGAATCGTGGTTGTGATTTTCATCTATAGTTCTGTGGGTTGCATCGTTTTCCTTCACGTTTAGATTGGGAGCCTGTTCCTTTCCCATTTTGGTCGGTGTAAGTTCTCCAGCGATTGCATTGGGGATTGTGTGTTGTGGGTTCATGGATGTTCATGGGCTGCTATTTTCCATGATTGCTGGACTATTTTTTTCCCGTGTGATGTTGTAGGTTGCTATGGAATTGTTTTGGCCACGATAGGGCCAAGAACGATTCAGGGAGTTGTGTTCCCCTGTTAAATCTTGAATAGTTGTTTTGCTGTATGCATGCAGTGTCTTTGTCCTCGGACTGCATTGGAGTGGTGAATGAGGGCCTGATGTGCTTGATAAACCTGGTAGTTTGGGAACCACACAAACAGAGCTAGTGGGCTAGCTTTCCTCTCCACAACCCCTGAATAGCACTAGAAGGGAGATTAGGGTCTGAGGGACTGCGTTGCAGAGAAATGACTGATTTCCTTGTGTTGGGTGTGTGTCGGTGTCCTAGAATCGAGGTTGGTTCTGGTGTAGGTGTCCTTAGCTCTTCAATGGGCTCACCAGCTTAGCATTTAGCCTTTCCCAGCTCCTGGATTGCCTGATAAACCCAACTTTGTTGGCTTGGTTGATCTGTTGTTCACCTGATAAACCCAACTGTGTTGTCTTGGCTGAACTGTGTACCCTTGTGATGTTGTTATCCTTCGCTATGTGTAAGCTTGTTATTTCCTTATTCCTTGGGGAATCATGCCCGACTCGAGGGTGGCAGCGTTGCTGAGAGATTAAGGAGCATGCGGACCTATGGTTGGGTGGAACGTTGCAGCAACGTAGCTGGTTGTGGGGCAAGTCCTTATTAAGATAAGTATTCTTTCCTGACTTGTGTCTGCAATCATATTTACCATTGATGAATGATAATGTACATAATGAATTTTGAATTTTATATGAATGCATGTTGTTTTGCTTCTGCTATGTATATGAATGATTAATGCATCATAGTATGTTTTATGTTTTAAGTAATCTTGTTACAGCATTATATGTATGTAATTTCTTGTTCATGGGGCTAGATGCCCGGATGATTGATGTATGGTAGCATCCTCTTCATCGGTCGGAGGGTCGGGGACGTTACACAATAGCTTTTCCAAATTCATTTAGAACTCCATGTTGTAGAAGGGGATCAACTATTCCACTAACTGCAACCATATAAAAATACCTCACTTAAGGGAAACCACTACCAAAAGGTTTCTCCCAAGTTTCATAGGCCCAATAAGATACTAAAACATCTAGGCCCTATGGATTACAGATTGGAGCTGCCTATCCATTATAAAATTCATTCCATATTTCGTGTATCATGTGTGAAGAAAGTGGTTGTCCCTCACTATCTTATTCACACTATCCTTCCATAATTGGATGATTCCAACCCAAGGCCATCCTCGACAAACGAGAACATCACTTTTTCTAGTGTATCATCCAAGAGGTCTTGATCAAGTGTAAAGATACCCAACCTGGGGATGCTATATAGGAACCAGTATAGACACTTCAACAATTCCACATATCCAACATTGAGGACAATACTACATTTTATGGGGGGGGCATGTTAGGGTCCTACCCTAACCCTTCAAATATATAGTTAGGTTGCTATCTATTGAGGCAATTTATATTAAATAAGGCCCATAAATAAGTTATCGAGTGAACATAATGTGTGTAAGAAGACTTACTAGAAGGTTCCACCTGCTATAAAGTTCCATCGGTAAGAGGTATTACTAGAAAGTTTCGCCTACTATAAATTCCCTTCATTAGAATCTATGTAAAGGAGTAGAAGCAATGCCATAAGAGGTTTTCAGAAGGATATTATAATTGGATCTCTTCTCATATAGAGGTTTCTCCCTTGAAAAGGAAAGTGAACAGTGCATTCATCAATAAAGGTATTGCTATTATGGTATTTGGTTATTTGCAATTGTCTACTGCTGTGGTAATTTTGACCTTTCATTCTAAAATTTTGCTATATTTTTGATATTTTTGTTATTTATGTTTTAAATTTGCTACTCTTTTATGAAAGTACATAAAAATAGGTTATATGTGGTGATTCAAGGCCCTATGCATGGTGCATGAGCCTTGAAATCAATAGCTATAGTCTAATTCCCTAGTTTTTTTTCCATGGACCATGGATATAGAGCCTTATATCCCATTTATCATGTACCAAAACTTGGAATGGTTCCCATATATGTTTAATAGGAAAACTATTCCTTCATAGGGTCTAGGTGGTGTTATATAGGCTTACACATGGTGCATGGTCCTTCAAAGAATTTTTTTTGGCTAAAGACGTACTATTTGATTCCAAACCATGGTTTACATCCTGATTCACATCCCTAATAAATCCTTAAATTTATGCATATATATCTCTATCAATTAAATTATTAGCTTGTGCAGTAGTCAAATTCCATATGCAAAATCCATGAGTTAGTTATGTGCTAAGATCCTTGTTACACCCAAAAACTATCCTAATGCTTAAATCCCTTGAAGTCCCTGGCCAAAGCATATTTTTTGAAGTCTCATTGTTCAATACTAAGTAGTCTGACGCACCTTGCCTCATGCCACAGAGCGTCAGACATGCCTAGTTCCTTTTTTCCATTGACAAGGTGTGTTGATGACACCTATCACTTGGCCACAAGGAGTGTTCGCACACCTATACTATTTGCAAAGAGTGTCAACAATACCAAAAAGGCAAAAAAGAGAATATTCGAGAATATTCTAGGTGAAATATCTCATGGAAGATGATCCTAACTACTTGGGAAAGTTGGAACTCGACCTCCTAACCCATAGGGATCATTCCCTACCTTCCTCCCAAAATATCTCAACCCCTTTAGTATTCATTTGATCTATAAAAGAAAGCTACTTGGACGATGTGAGAGAGGGACCAAGATAGCACCTTTATGTTGTTGGATTCAAGTCTGGTATAGGAGGCAAAGAGAGAGTGATTGTGAGTGAGATATTGCATAGTTTTTAGTGTATGTGTGAGTGAGTCAAATGATATTGTAAAAGAAAATATTCAACATCAAGGCTTTGGTTGTAGATTTCTTTTCTCATCTTTAATACAAACATGTTTCCCTTTCCTATAAATGTTTCATGTTGATATTGATTATTTATTACTAGTTTCTTTGATCATTAGTATAGATTACTAATTTATATTGTTTCTCTCATATCTTGTCTTGTTTTTTGTGTTCTTTGTAGGTACAATCAATCACACAAGGATCTACAAAACAAGGACAACCTTCAACACTTTTCAACACTTAAGGTAAAGAGAGCTTAGCATTCAAGTAACTCAATCATCTAGGGAGAGGGTAGATTGTTGTGTCCTTTTATTCTAGATCTGCCCCATGCAAACTAGGGGAATGAATTGTGTCCACACTAATTGAAATATTCACGGTAACAAAATTGGCGATCGTATCAGGGAACAGATCCAATCAGGTCTGGAGCAAATCCAATCAAATCTATGAATTTTTTATGTCACTTTTGATTACAAACTTGTGAATTTTGTTTTCTTACTCATTTAAAGACTTAAGGTGAGTGATCCAACTTACTACACTTTCATTTTCCTTCTCTGGTTTATGTTTTTTCTTACCTTCATTCTAGTTTGATCCACATCGGTTTATCCTACAGTTTATTTAGCTTTTTGGTTGTCTAGATCATCGATGCACCTGAGTGTGCTTGACAGAGCGTCGGACCTGTAACACCCCATTTTTTACCCCGTTTGAATTAAATGTATATGATGTATATATTGTAATTCATCATGGTGTGGAGATAAAGGCAAAATCCCCACCATTGATTTATCATTTTATGTTTTGGTGATTAAAATTGATGCCGATGGTATTTTGTGCTAGCCAGGCACATTATAATTATGGACACCATGTACATATGCAAATTAATTAAAATAACAACAACCATCTATGTCAATGCAACAACAATGAGATGGGGGCATGATTCCTAAGGATAAGGGGGGGAATATTCAACCTTTGGGGCCAATGGGGAAAATTCATGATTCAAGAGGAGAACCCACCTACCACCCACCTTTCCTTATCTTATTCACCAACCAATTTAATTCCTAGGAGTTGGTTGGGAAGTTTTTTCCTTGAGGAACATATGCATGGGAAGCTGAAAATTTTGGCAGGGTTGTTAGTCCTTGACCACATGCATGCCTAAAGAGGGGTATCGCATTCAGTTCCCTCACATGGAGCAGGGAAGGAATTCTACACTCACACAAATAGAAGTTTCACCTTAGGCAGTCGCGTTCTATTTTTCCCTTCATGATTTTGGTTTGTGTGTGATTTTCCTTCATGTTGAGAGTTGTGTTCTTCAATATTTCCTATGGCTGGGAAGTGTCTCTATTAATGGACAGCAGATTGGGAAGGAGACCATGAATTCTGAGTGGGTGTTGAGCCATTTATACCCACATGAAGCTACTGCTCAGTGGGTGAAATCAATTTTGGCCTACGGGTTGGATTTCTTGGGTGTTGTTGAGTCTGTTTTGGCCACATTAGGTTCAAAACGTCCCTAGGAATTGAATTGTTGCTAAGGGGTTGTGTTCACCCATATTGGCCATTCATTTTGCAGTCAAAATTATTTTCCCCAACCCAGAGTTGTGTATTTTTCTATGTATTCCTCTGTTGTTTGATTTGAACTTTTTTTGGACTAGAAATTGGGTCTGGGCCAGCTTGATAAACCTAGTGGAAGGAGGAACCTCACAGACAGAGCTAGAGGGACAGCTTTCTTCTTTGCACACCCTGAATAGCACTGGAAGGGAAGGCATAGCCTAAGGGACTTTGTATTAGAGAAGGGGATGCTTCATTATGTTGGGTGTGTAGATTTTTTAGAAGTCAAGCTAGATCTAGTGCAGGTGTCCATAGCTCTTTAGTTGAGCTCACTAGCTTAGTAGCTAGCCTTTCCAGCTCCTTTTTAGCCTAATAAACCCAACTGTGTTGTCTTGGCTAAGTTTTTTGTATCCTTGGCTACGCGTGAGCCTGCTAGTGTTCCTCCTATTCCTAGTGGAAATCATGCCCAGCTCGGGGGTGACAGTGTTGCTGAGATATTGATGAGTGCATTGGCCTATGGTTGGGTGGAACATTGCAGCGATGTAGCTGGTTGCTGGACAAGATTTTGTTAAGATAAGTATTCTTGTCTATCTCATCTTTGCAATTTGTATTTGTTGCTTAATGAAAATAATGAACATGTTAGATGCGGTGAATGTTTGAACTAAATGTATTTTTCTTCTGTTGTATTATGATAATTATGCATTTGTGTATGTTTTCATTTCACTACATTTTTATTATTACATCCATGGGGCTATTTTTCTCGAACAATTAGCTATTAGTCACATCCTCTCCACCGAGTAGAGGGGTGGGGACATGACAATGTGGTCAGAGCTACTTGGTTTCAGCATTGGGCCTCAATGGGCCAATGAAAATAGCTGACAGAGGGTAGAATTACCTCTGTGGTTAGCAGGAAAAGAAGCTCAGATAGAAAAAATTTCCAATTTTTTTTCTAAGTATGGGCATGTTGGTCGATATGTCATGAAGCGAGCCAATTCAACGGCTACGTTGGTAAGAAGGAGCTTATGAGCTAGCAAGCTGCAATGACGGTTGAGAGGGTTGAAGGCTAGCCGCAGTGGTGGTTGGGTTTCCAAGAATGCACTGACGATGTCGGCGAGAAGCGACAAAGAGAGCCGCAATGGTGGCTGGATCTTGGAAAGGGAGCCACAACGGCGACGGTGTTCCCTCTTTTCTGCCAACACAGTAGATGAAAACCAAATATATTTCCTCTATAGTGGAGACTTCGGCAGAGACTACGATGGATGACAATTTAGGAAGGAGTCGATGAGTGTCAACCGAGCCGAGCCGATGCGCGGAAAAAAGAATACGGAGACTAAGCCACCATGGCAATGGAAGAAAGAAGAAGAAAGAGCCGATGGAAGTGGAAAGAAAGGGAAAATAGAGCCACAACGGTGATGGAAAGAAAGGAAAATGGATATACGATGGCGGCAGAAAGAAAGGGAAAATGGAGCCACAATGGTGGTGGGAAGGAGAGGAATTTTGAGCTGACGAAGCGACGGATGAAAGAGGAAAAATGAGCCGCAACGGTGGTGGGTGGAAAAGGAAGAAAGAGTTGATGAAGCGGCGGGTGGAAAAGGAAGAAAGAGCCGACGAAGCGGCGGGTGGAAGAGGAAGATGGAGCCACCATGTCTGAGGAAAAATGAAAATTACGCTGAAATATAATTTTGACAGGGAAATTCAGAAGGCTTTCAGTGAGATTTTCAGCAAGCTTTGAGTGAGATTTCAGGGGCCAGAAAGATGAAAAATGGCACCAAGTTGTGTGCCAGAAAAATATGTTTTTGATAAAGTTGTCAATATGATATTTTTCCATATGAAGGTAAGTAATTATGAATTCATGTGAATGTTATGCAGCTAACAAAAAAAATTTATTAACATATTTTTCATAATTATAGTCACCTTCAAAGAGCAACATTCCACATAGAGCATATTGCAAAAGTTGGGTTGTAGTTCCGCCATGAGAACCTACGACATGTATGATGATGCACATAACCCCAATGAGTATGAGGAAGATTCTATGGGGGGGAATGTCTGATTTGGAAATGCTGAGACAAAGTCTAATGGGAGAAGATTTCAAGATACTCCCCCATATTTTGCATCCACCATGAGAAGCCTAAGGGTGGAAATGCAAAGTTACAGGGAAAATAATGAAAGATTTGTTAAGGTTTAGGAGGAGCAAAATCAACTAAATTAAGCCATGCTACAGAGTTTGACAGACATCTAGAGGAGGATGAACCTTGGGGACTAGACAGTGAGAGTAGAACGAAGTAAAAGCACTGCTAGAAGAAGAAGGAGGAGATCTTCTAGTGGTTTGTCTGACTCCAAAGGATCCACTGATGGTTCAAGTTCTTCTTCTCATAAGAGTAAGAAAAAGAGGCACTACCATAACTGTTCACGTGATGAATTTAAGAAGGCAAGGCCTCCTACCTTTAATGGTGAGATAAAGAATGGTCAAGAAGCTGAAGCTTGGGTTCTTGGGATGCGAAAATATTTCCAAGTCCAAGACTACTCTAGAAATGTGAAGGCTAGGGTAGCCATATTCCGATTTGAATGGAAGAGCATCCATATGGTGGGAGCACTTCAAGAAAGTGAAAAATATTAATGAAAGGCAGATTGTGTGGAAGCAGTTCTAGAAATATTTCAAGCAGAAGTACCTCTCTGATAGGTACTATGATGATAAGATCAAAGAGTTCCATGAGCTGAGACTGGGACAAAAAACTATGGAAGAGTATGCAAACAAGTTCCTGGAACTTTTAAGGTATGTCAGGAACATCAAAGATGAAAAAGTGAAGGTCCATCATTTCCTAAGTGGATTTCCTCACTCTTAAAAAGACATAATTGAGTTTTATGAACCTAGAAATCTAGAAGAAGCAATAAGGAAGGCTAAGTATTGCTATGAGAAAAGAAAAGGTAAACATGATTACCATAAGACATGGAAGGACAAAAGGAATGAGAAGTATGACCAAAGGAAGAAAGGTTTCAAACATTCTAACTTCAGGAATCAGCAGAAGTAGCCATCCCAAGTTGAGAAGCAGCCAGCCAGATTGGTGGGAGAAAATCCCAGAGAACCACAACAGAACAGAGGACCACTCCAATGTTGGAAATTTGGAGGACCCCACATGCGCAGGAATTGTCAACTTGAGAATGAGAATGCAAGGCTAGCTTACAACATTCAAGAGGTAGAAATAGTGGGTCAAGTAGCAAGGGTTGTCCCTAGGATCTATGCAGCACTGGAGCACTGCCAGCCAGATCACCAATCAACTGTGGTTGAATTTGCAGGTAAGATTGTCGAGCAATCTGTTTCTATTTTGATTGACCCTAGTTCTACTCACAGTTACATTACTCCTAGAGTAGTGGAGATTTGTGCTTTTAAGAAATTAAAGCATAGAAAATCTTGGTTAGTTCAACTAGCCACTGGAACTAAGAGAGAGGTTAGTGAAGGGGTTGAGAAATATCCATTTGTTATGAATGGATTGGTCACTTGTATAGATTTGAATGTTCTACCACTTGGTTACTATGATGTTCTCATCGAAATGGATTGGTTAGAAGCTCAAAGGGTAAATCTTGACTATTATAATAAGACTTTTGAATGCATGGATGAAGAAGGGAACCCAAGAGTTGTGAAAGGAATTCCAAAGGTGATTTCAGTAAGCCAGGTTTCAACAATGCAGTTGAATAAATTCTGTAGGAAAGGTTGCCAGTTGTATGCAGCTCATATTTTGGAGGCAACAAAGAATGAAACTCCTAGGTTGGAATCCTTTTATGTGTTGCAGGAATTTAGGGATGTGTTTCCTTATGAAATTCCAGGGCTTCCTCTAAAGAGAGATATTGATTTCACAATTGAACTTGTGCTAGGAGCAGCACCAGTGTCCAAGACACCCTACAGGATGAGTACACCAGAAATACTAGAGTTGAAGATGCAACTACAAGAGTTGTTGAAGAATTATATCAAGCCCAGTGTGTCTCCTTAGGGAGTGCCATTTTTGTTTGTGAAGAATAAATATGGTACACTTAGGTTGTGTATTGATTGTAGGAAGTTGAACAAGGTCACTATGAAGAACAAATACCCTTTGCTAGGATTGATGACCTATTTGATCAAATGAGAGGATCAAAGGTATTTTGAAAGATTGACTTAAAGTCTAGTCACCATCAGGTAAGAATCAAGGATGAAGACATTCATAAGATAGCCTTCAGAACAAGGTATGTGCATTATGAGTTTGTAGTGGTACCATTTGGTCTCACAAATGCACTAGCTATGTTTATGTGAATTGTGAATAGTTTCTTTAGGGGGTATTTGGATAAGTTTGTTCTTGTCTTCCTTGATGACATCCTTATTTATTCCAAGAATGAGGAAGAGCATGAAGAGCATCTGAGATTGACATTGCAATCACTCAAGGAGCATAAGTTGTATGCAAAGTTGAGCAAGTGTGACTTCTATAGAGATAGAATTCAGTATTTGGGTCACATTATCTTAGAAGAGGGAATATCAGTAGACCATGAGAATATTGAGGCCATCATGGATTGGCATACTCCAAGAAATGTGACAGATGTGGTGGACAAGTTGTGGTGGACAAGTTGAGGCCATACTGAGAATATTGAGGCCATCATGGATTCCATCATGGTTGTGGTGGACAAGTTGACAAAGGAAACACATTTCATAGAGGTTAAGTCTACGCATAAGACTGATGACATCGCAAAGGTATTCATGAAGGAGATTTTCAAACTGCATGGATTACCTAAGGAAATAATCTCTAACAGAGATGTCAAGTTCATTTCCAATTTTTGGAAGGGGTTGTTTGAAAATTTGGGTACAAAGTTGAACTTCAGCACTACCTACCATCCTCAAATTGATGGGTAGATAGAGAGAGTAAATCAAGTGCTTGAATATATGCTTCGCATGTATGTGATGGACAAACCAACCAAGTGGGAATATTATTTACACTTGGTAGAGTTTGATTATAACAATGGATAGAAAGCATCCTTGGGGATGAGTTCATATGAATATTTTTATGGAAGAAGGTGTAGGACACCAGTGACATGGGATAATCCAGTGAACAAGGTTATTCTTGGGCTAGAATTGCTCAAGGAAATGGAGCAAGAGGTTGTAAATATCAGGAAGAATCTAAAAGTATCCCAGGATAGATAGAAAAACTATGCAGATAAGCATAGGGTGAACAGAGAGTTCAGTGTTGGGGATCATGTTTACCTCAGAGTGAGGGAAAAGAAGAGTTCCTTGAATCTTGGAAGTTGTGCCAAGATGTAACCTAGATATTGTGGGCCATTTGAAGTGCTCGAAAGAATAGGGCCAGTTGCATATAGACTTGCATTTCCTGCTAGCACTAGAGCTCATAATTTTTTTCATGTTTTTTTGCTTAAGAAATATGTACATGATCCTAACCATATGATAAATTGGGATGTGATTCAGGTGGAACCCAAGGGAGAGTTCTAAATCAATCCAATGCATGTCCTCGACAAGAATGTCACAATGCTTCGGAACCGGGCCATAGGGCAGGTAAAGGTGCAATGGGAGCACTACAATCCTGAAGAGGCTACGTGGGAGCTAGAGGATTCCCTGCAATTGGCACATCCATTTTTGTTCAACTCTGTGAAACATTGAGGTGGTACCAGTGTAGCATTTTTGTTCAATTTTGTAAAGCACTAAGGACAGTGTTGTTGAAGGGGGTGGGGAATGTAACACCTTGGTTTTGACCCCATTTGCATTAAATGTATATGATGCATAAATTGTAATTCATCGTGGTGTGGAGCTAAAGGCAAAATCCCCACCATTGATTTATCATTTTATGTTTCAACGATTAAAATCAATGCTGATGGTATTTTGTACTAACCAGGCACATTATAATTATGGACACCATGTACATATGCAAATTAATTAAAATACCCACAACCAGCTATGTCAATGCAACAACAATGAGATGGGGGCATGATTCCTATGGATAAGGGGGGGGATTATTCAACCTTTGGGGCCAATGGGGAAAATCCATATGTCAAGAGGAGAACCCACCTAAACCACCCACCTTTCCTTGCCTTATTCACCAACCAATTTAATTCCTAGGAGTTGGTTGGGCATTTATTGCCTTGAGGAACGTATGCATGGGCAGCTGTCAGTTCTGGCAGGGATGTCAGTCCTTGACCACATGCATGTGCAAAGAGGGGGATCACATTCAGTTCCCCCACATGGAGCAGGGAAGTCATTCTACACTCACGCAGATAGAAGTTTTGCCTCAGGCAGTTGCGTTCTATTTTTCCCTTCACGATTTTGGTCTATGTGTGATTTTCCTTCACGTTGAGAGTTGTGTTCTTCAGTATTTCCTATGGCTAGTAAGTGTCCCTATTAATGCATAGCATATTGGGAAGGAAAAATGAATTCTGAGTGGGTTCTAAGCCATTTACACCCACGTGAAGCTACTGCCCAAAGGGTGAAATTGATTTTGTCCCAGGGGATGGATTTCTTGGGTGTTGTTGAGTCCGTTTTGGCCATGTTAGTGCCAAAACGTCCCTAGGAATCAAACTGATGTTAAGGGGTTGTGTTCACCCATCTTAGCCATTCGTTTTGCTGTCAAAAAAAATTTCCCCAACCCAGAGTTGTGTATTTTGTTGTGTATGGATTTGTTGTTTGATTTGAACTATTTTTGGATTGGAAATTGGGTTTGGGCCAGCTTGATAAACCTAATGGAAGGAGGAACCTCATAGAGAGAGCTAGAGGGCTGGATTTCTTCTTTGCACACCATGAATAGCATTGGAAGGGAAGGAATATCCTGAGGGACTGTGTAGCAGAGAAGGGGATGCTTCCTTGTGTTGGGTGTGTAGATGTTTTAGAATTCATGCTAGATCTGGTGCAGGTGTCCATAGCTCTTTAGTTGAGCTCACTAGCTTAGCATCTAGCCTTTCCAGCTCCTTTTTAGCCTGATAAACCCAACGATGTTGTCTTGGTTGAGTTTTTTGTATCCTTGGCTACGTGTGAGCCTGCTATTGTTCCCCCTATTCCTTGTGGAAATCATGCCTAGCTAGGGGGTGGCAGTGCTACTGAGAGATTGATGAGAGCACTGGCCTATGGTTGGGTGGAACGTCGATGTAGTTGTTTGCTAGACAAGCTTCTGTTAAGATAAGTATTCTTGTCTATCTCATCTTTGTAATTTGTATTTGTTGCTTAATGAAAATAATGAACATGTTAGATGCGGTGAATGTTTGAACAAGATGTATTTTGATTTCATTGTATTATGATCATTATGCATCTGTGTATGTTTTTATTTCACTAAATTTTTATTATTACATTCATGAGTCTAGTTTTCCCGGACAGTTAGTTGTTAGTCATGTCCTCTCCGCCGAGTACAGGGGTGGGGACTTGATAGGACCCCTGGCGACACCTCTTGTCTACTCCATCTAGTGCCACTAACACCTCTTCTCCTCAAGAATAGTTTGTTGCTAACATTGTACAGTAGCATACAAGGAGCACCGACTAACAGATAATGCCCTGGTGTAACCCTTCAGAGTGAGTCAAGGTAGGTACTCAGTGGCACTTTTTAATTGATTTTGGGGGTGTTTTAAGCTTGATTTTTAAGCGAAATGAAGTGTGTGGGGCGGCCATGAATCATATATTCTATAGTCTCTTTGAATTATGTTCTCTTTGCATTCAAAGAAAAGTTTATGTTTCTTGCATTGAATTTTACATTTCTTTCATTGCTTGAAACCTCTTGCTCTTTTATGTAGATTGTATTCATTGAAATTAGAAAATTTGAATTTCATTTTTGTGTGCATTAGTTGAGTTTTTATTGAGGTCTCTTGTATTGAGATTGCTCTTTGTTTCCTTAGATATATGTAGTAGGGGGAAATTGGTCTTATGTTTCCTTCATAGTTCAAAAAGAAATTTTTTATTTTATCTTCTTTATTAGACTGAAAAAATACTTGAAAATCAAAAATATTTTGTTATTGTTTTAGTTTATTTCAAGTTTTTCTTTTGTTAAATATTAGTTTTATGTAAAATAAAAATAAAAAACATTTCAATTTTCATGATCTGTAATGACTCTTTGCTTTAGTTCTTGATTGGAAACATAGGAAACATGTTTTTCACTTTTGTTGGAAACATAGGAAACATAATTCTAGTTTCAAGTTTGGGTGTATGTTATTCAATTTTTTCATTTGGGAAAAGAACCTCTTACTCTCTCATAAGTAGGACATCCATTAAAATAAAGAGTGAAATATTTGTACTTCATTCTTGCATTGTTTCTGAGTCAGTCTTCACTCCATATGTCCACTTAACCATTTCATATAAAATAAGCGCTAGTTAGGTGAAAATTCTTAGCAATATGTGTGTGATAGGTTAGAAGACGTGTTCCAACATCTATAAACATAGGAGTTGTTGTTTCTTTTCCTACACTACATCCTGGGGATCCCGCGGTTATTCCATGTACCAATCGGTATATTGAACAAATTTTCACATACCTTCAAGGTATATTGAAAAGTTCTTCACGTACTCGATAGTATATCGGAAGACCCCTTTCGAATGCTTGTGCATTAGAAAACACTAACATGGATTTGAGCTCCCGCATACCTTGTGTGTGTCGAGAGACACCATTAGGGATACTATAACCATCTAAGAAAATCCATTTGGACGTCATGTCATAGAAATACATCGAGAACAATACTCGGGGATATACTACACACGTCAGCGTCTAGGTAGTCAGGTATTTAGGCAAGGGTACATTCCCAATCCTCCTTGTCATTTTTTACTGTTGGAACCTATGATATATAGAGAGTTGTGATGGTTTGACAATCCTGTGAGGATCCTGAATTTTTATCCACTCCTTTCACATGTTTTATTGTTTCTTTAGATTGAGTAATGTGTGTTTCCAGTATAGTTAAAAGTATTAAATAGAAAGGTAGTTTGGTTACGTATTTATGGATATTCCTTCAGGAACTACTAACCAGGAGACCCCTTCTCAAGGGGAACCTTTTGTTATTCCTTCATTTGGATATGTTGGTCCTCCTCTCATGGCTACGTTAAGTATTCCATGATTAACTATAGGATTACTTGTATAGTTATTCTCTAATCAAGCTATCCCAAGTGCACTAATTGTTTCAAATCCTAACTCTCCTTCACAAGAGCATCAATATCATGTGGATGCTTTACCATCTTCATCATATGTGTCACTGTCTTCTTCATTTTCTTCATATTCGCCTGTTGAAAGTTGTGATGCTAGTAATCAAGTGGATAAGAAGAAGAAGAAAAGGAAAATTAAGAAGAAGATAAACAAAAAACCAAATCTCAACCAATTACTCCTCACAATGATGAGAGTGTTTATTTTCCCACAAAAACACCTCGTAAGCTTAAGTTCCCTTATAGACTTTGCAAGGGTAACCATCTTCTTAAAGACTGTCATGGTCTGTCCCAAGTTGTATAAGTGTGGTATGATGCTTCCCAACAACCCATGTCATCAGCCTCTGGTCATCACACTGATGACACCCCTTCAACCAGTGACTTTGTGGTTAAGATTCAGAAAGGAAAATTCATAAATACTATATTTTTATGTAAGTACATGCACCTTACTTACCTTTGTCCTTTAATGGATGAAGCTTCAAAGTTGTTGGAAGATATTATTGTTCCTCAAGAACGGATTCTGACAGGTTATTGTAAGGTGTCTCTTAACCTCCCCTTGGTTGATAAAATGGTCGATCCAGTTCCATCCTCAGTTGAGCCCACTCTCTATTTAGAGGATGAAGAACAAGTAGTTGATCCCACTCTTCCTCTGGACAGTGAAGTTGAAGTAGTCGAGTCGATGTCATATCTTCCCGATCCCACTCTTCCATTAGAGAGTGTTAAGACTTAAGTAGTCACTTTGACACAGTATTTGTCTTGTCCCTCTCTTCCATTTGAGAGTGAATTAAAACCTATTGAAGTTTTCATAGTCAATTCAAATTGTCCTACGCAAGGGGAAATTTTCTTTGTTTCGACAGAACCCTCTCCAAGTAATGAGGTTATTTCCTTTTATTGGAGTAATATAATATAATATCATCTTCATTCAAGTGTTCCTTTCCAAATATCTATGTGAGTTACTACTAATATCATACTCCACACTATTATTGATTAAGGGGATTATGTTAGTATTCTATCCTCAACTGCTTGAAAAGCTACAGGTTCTCCTTAGATTGTGTTGGCCACCGATCAGATATTGGCTTTTAATTGAAGACCTGCTACACCTTTAGGGATCCTTCCTCATTTTTCCTATTAGCCTAGGAGGGAAAATTGTCTGTATTGATGTTATGGTAGTCCAAGGTCCCTTAGACTTTAATATTCTCCTTGGATGATATTATGTTTACGCCATGAAATTTGTAGTGTCCATGCTCTTTCGAATGATGCATTTTCCCCATGATGGGAATATTGTGACCATTGATAAGATTTCCTTTGTTAAACATGATCATCGTATAACTCATAGTCATTAGAATTCCTTGAATATCCAACATGTTCTTGTGATTCCTTCCCCTTCGTCAGCCATGTCTCTCGACTTTGGATATCATGCCTGATTTCATTCATTTGTAAACCAATAGCTTCTTCCCATCATGGGGAAGCTTAATTTGGGGGCATGTCTCCAGTCTCTAGACATCATACTGGAGTTAAACTGCTAGCTTCTTATGTAAGGGGGAAACCTTCCAACCTCTGGACATCATGTTGGCCAAGAAATGAAGGTGAGCATAGTTCCTATTATGTGCCAAGCTCATTAAAAAATTAAATAGATGCTCGTGAGCATAGTTCCCTTTCTGTTCCAAGCTCGTTAAAAAATGAAACAGATGTCTTTGAACAAAGTTTATTTCTGGTTTCAATCCCATTAAAAAAATATAACCAACCTTGAGCATAGTTTTATTCCTTTTCAATCTCTTTACAAAATGAAATGGGCTACCTCAAGCATAGTTCTTTTATGTTTCAATCTTGTGTAAAAATGAAACAGGTTCCCACAAGCATAGTTATTTTTTGTTGCAAGCTTGTGTAGAAATGAAACAAATTGTTGTGAGAAAAGCTCACTTTTCGTGTCAAGCGCGTTAAAAAATGAAACGGATTCTTCCATTATGTCAAGTATTTTACTAGACTCAATACTTGAAACTTCATTTCATCTACCTATAGCACTTTATTGTATTTCTTCATCTGTTTTTGGTTAACCTTTTCCTAGAAATAACATGAAATTTAGTTAGAAAAGAGTAAGCAAATGAAATGAATCTTGGGGGAATGTATCCAAACTTTTTACAATATGTTGGAGTTAAGATACTTCACAGTTATACTGGGGGAAATTACCAACCACTGGACAACATGTTGGGAAAACACCTGTCAATGGAGGTCATTTTGAGCATACTTTCTTTTTATTTTCGAGCTCACTAAACCATGAAATGACATTTTGAGCATAGTTCATATCCTATGTCAAGCTTGTTAAAAATGAAGCAGATACCTTAAGCATAGTTCCTATTTTGTGTGAAGCTCATTAAAAAATGAAGCATATACCTTGACCATTCTTCCAACTGATTTTTGAGCTCGTTCAAAACAGTAAGCTAGTGTTGAGACTACTTTTTATAGTTTTCTTCTATGGTTAAAACATGAAAAGTGTATCAAGTTTCTTTTTGTATTTTTCACACTCTGGCTTGATTTGAAAAAGTACCAAGTGCTTTTTATACCTTCGACGTGCTCGTTAAACATTCAATGAGGAGGTATCGAGTGTGCTTTCACTATTTTTTCAGACTCGCTAAAATGGATTATGGAAAAATAACCCCTTATGAAGTCAACTTTAAGCTCTTTTCGAGACTCTTTAAACATGAAAATATCGCCAAGAGAGATTGTTGCTTTCACGCTTGTAAAAGTATTCGAAAGATCATCTATTTGGTGGTATTTTATCCCTTTTTTGAACCAATTAGACTCATTTACAAAAAAAGGTACACTCTATTTTATCGCGACTAGAAGAGTTATCCTAGGTATCACTTTATACTTTTCTGGACCTTGGGGACTAAATCTACAAAAAATTCCACCCTGGAGTCTTCTTATTCATTTATGACTCTCTAAACATGAAATGACGAATGAGTTTACCTTCTTCGAACTCATAAAAGTAAACAATGAAGGACCATTTCTAGGACTGAACCCATCCTTTCTCAGGTTCATAAAACATATGAGAATGGACTCATCACTTGATGAGATACATCGAGTGTTTTTTAGCCTTTTCAAGCTCATTAAAAATAAAAGAGGTACTCATCCTTCACGATGGGGAAATTAAGGGAATGAGGGACGTATTTGATTTGTATTAATGGAAGCTCATATTCCACCCTTGAACATGACACCTATTTTCATTTTCATTTCAAACAGTTGGGTATTCAACTTGTCACCGAGTCGATCCACTTTTGTGAGTCATTTAACTCCTTTGAGTTAATTCAAAGAATACACAATCCTATCATTGCATTAGGTCTGGTCTCTACCTCGTTAAGTCAATGCTACCAAGTCATTTGTCATGTTTTTTAATTTTCAAGGGAAACCTCCACTACAGTCTACCTTTGTAGTTGCCTTACCTTCCTTCAATTCTGTTACAACTGAATCAATCATATGATTTTTTTTGTCACATCAACATCATATTTGTTCCAAGTTTCGTGTCGATGATGGGGGAACATCATGGCCCTCCTTCAATGAGTCTATTCCCGTCGACATCAACACATCATCTAGGAATTAGTATTAGAAACCGAGTTAAGTACCTTGAAGCCTGCATGCCTCAATGGCAAGATTCCTCGCTTTCAACTGTGGGTTTCATTAATGGCCCCTGATTGAAATATTTTTCCGAGTGTTCGACTTCAAGTCTTTTATTCGCGTTCGGAGGAATTTACTAGGATACCTTGGGAATCATTGAAATCAATGATGATCTCCCTTGTGCTTGTTAACGGTATACATCAATGACTCGTAATCAATGGTTTCTACCATGTTCGACATCAGGACATCTATTCAAATGGATAGAATTGTATCATTTGGGATTGGAATGAAGACCCTGAATGGTTAGATATTCACTTGAATATGTGCCTTTATTCATGTTGTGATGGAGTATTGGTTGGAGTCATGACATGGATCCACATTGTATGTATGGTGGTTATCTTTAGGTTTTAAGTGAGGATGACATGGATCTACTTTGTATGTTATGTAAACATGTTCTGATTTGAGTCTTGTTGATCATGGACCTACAGTGTATTTTTAATAGCCATAAAATGGCCATTATACATGGATCTGCAGTGTATTGATCCGCAACCATGTTTGAGTCAAATAGTTGGTGACTAGTCCTACGTCAAGTCTTTACTAACCTCTCTTTTGCCTCTGATTCTGGATCAATATCTAGCAAAGCATTTCACCTATCACATTACTCTACCTTCATACTTTGAGGGGAATTATGTTACACCCAAAAACTATCTTAATGCTTTAATACCTTGAAGTCCCTGGCCAAAACATCTTTTTGGAAGTCTCATTGCTCAATACTAGGAAGTCTGGCGCACCTTGCCTCCTAGTATAGAGCGTCAAACATGCACGGCATCTTTTGTACATTGACAAGATGTGCCAATGGTTCATGTCACCTGACCATAGGGAGCATCGGTGCACCTATCCTATTTGCAGAGAGTGTCAATAGTCCAAAAAAGGCAAAAAAGAGAAGATTCAAGAATATTTTAGGCGAAATCTCTCATGGAGGATGATCCTAACTACTTGGGAAAGTTGGCACTTGACCTCCGAACCCATAGAGATCATTCCCTACCTTCCTCCCAAAATATCTCAACCCCTGTGGGCTTCCTTTGGCCTATAAAAGAAAGCTACATTGACCATGTGAGAGAGGGACCAAGATAGCACCTTTATGCTATTGGATTCAAGTCTAGTACAGGAGGCAAAGAGAGAGTGGTTGTGAGTGAGATATTGCATAGTTTGTAGTGTATGTGTGAGTGAGTCAAATGATCTTCTAAAAGCAAAGCTTCGACATCAAGGCTTTGGTTGTAGCTTTAATTTCTCATCTTTAATACAAACGTGTTTCCCTTTCCCATAAATGATTCATGTTGATATTGATTATTTATTACTAGTTTCCTTGATCATTAGTATAGATTACTGATTTATTGTGTTGCTCTCATCTCTTGTTTTGTGTGTTCTTTGCAGGTACAATCAATCGCACAAGGATCTACAACAAAAGGACAACCTTCCACTATCAAGGTAAAGAGAGCTTAACATTCAAGTAACGCACTCATATAGGGAGAGGATACATTATTGTGTCCTTTTGTTCTAGATCTTCCCAATGTAGGCTAGGGGAACAAACTGTGTCAACACTGATTGAAATATTCCCGGTAACGATCCTAGATTTTGTCCTTAGGCCATGGTTTAGGCCCCTATAACCATGTATCACAACATAATACTTCACATCATTCCTTTTCCATGCTCATAGGTGAAATATTCCCTCTAAATGGATTGTATGTGGTCCTTTCACATGGCATAAGGATCTTTTAAGAAATAGCTGGTGCATAAGGCCCTAGTGTTCATCATCAAACCATGTCTTAAGACTTGATACCAATCCCTCGTAATTAAATGACTATATATCATGTGATAATACTTGAAATTATTCCCTTATCACACTCATAGGTGAAATATTTTTCTCTAAAGGAATTGTGAGTGGTCCTTGCACATGGCACATGATACTTGTAATAAATAGTTAGTGCATTTCATCCCCAAACCATGTCTTAAGACCTTATACCAATCCCTAGTGTACGAAACATTGAAATATCGCTTAGTCCTTGATACCAACCATGGTCTAGCATCAAAATACAAGGTATTAGGTTATACAAGTTTTCTATAGAGCTTGCAATCTGTCCAAGGCCCTATACCACCACAAAGTCACTCCATAGGGAATATTTCCCTATGAGTAGGATATTGTGGTCATTTCGAGGTTTGAAATATTATAGATGATATTTCAATGATCAATACATGGTTCAATGCTGAAATCCAGATTGTTAGGCAAGATCATTTATCTTTTTGACTCGTTGGACATGTCTAGGGTTCCTAAGGAAATCTTTAGTATGTGAGTGGGATATGTTTCTGATTTCAATGTTTGGCACACCATTTATAGTTATAATAGTGCGCACCATCATCCAAGGTCAAAATATAGAGCCTTGAGCCATAATATTTGCCTTTGTATATCATGGGCCATGCATAAGGACGTCAACCATCACATAGGCCTTGAAGAGGGAATATTTAGCTTATAAATGGGATATGTGTTGGGCCTAGGGAAAGATAGGTAGAATCAGTTAGACTTCTACCCAAGGATGGAAAAGAGTCAAGTCATGAGAAGTAAACGGATCTATGATAGAAGTAAAGAAGGAAGAACAGAAGAAGGAGAGAAGGAAAATGAGATGCGATAGAAGAGATTCTGTGATAGAAGATTGGTCGTGATGGGAGAGGAACAACGACAGAATGAAAGGATGTGACAAGGAAGGATGCGGCGGAGTTAACCATGTCAAAAGACGTGCAGTGGCGTAATGGCTAGAAAGCGATCATTTGGAAAGATTGTGGGTATAAGGATGACTAGATTCAGTGGAATTTTCACGTATGAAAGCATTTTTGTAAGCCGAGTCATTAGTGCCTACTGTCATGTGTCAATAGAATAGGAAATACAGTATGTTGTCTAACTATATGAAGTCCACTGAAAGTGACATGTAAGAGTCTATAAAAGGAGGAACCCAAGTTGTATGCGAGTTAGCCTCCGGAGGTTTTGGTCATGTTAGTCTTTGTAACATTTGGTATTTTAGTGACAGATTGATTATATTGTCTATTAGTGTGTTGAAGTCATATAGAGGAGTTGAAGAACCTACAGCTGAGTGCACAGGAGGGTAGGAGAGAGTGAGTCGATCCAGGTTGTGTGTGGATTGATAGTAGAGTCGTAGAAGAGAGTGAGTTGATCCAAGTTGTGTGTGGATCATTAGTAGAGTCAAGTAGAGAAATAATAGCGACAGAAGACCAGAGAGCAAGAGAAGAGGAAGAAGTCTGTATAAATAAGAAAGAGATATCTAGAATAGAGTCTGCAGCTTAGTGTGCAGACCAAAGGTACCATACATTTCTCATTCCATATGAAGAGAGCCTTTATGGTTTTTCCTGGATGGGTTTAATCTACGTTAGATGATGTGTCAAGTGTGTGATTGATGAGTGTGATTAAGTGTAGATATTTGTTACTGTGATTATGTGTTTATGCATTTGCTTATGAATGAGTTTATATATATTCGTCGCATTATCATTCAATGTGACTATGCTACATTTGGTTGTTGTTATAATACATGTCGAAGGATAATTTGTGTCACAACTTAACTGTGTCTAATAAGTATAAACACCCCAGCCATCATCTTCTGTCGAGCGCCTTGGTAGAAGACCAAGGGACCCAAAATCTCCCACCCAACTGCAGAAACCAGGTTCTGGCAGTTACCCATAGAAATATATCTTGGGTGAGACTGGATCTGCGTCCCAGGTGTTCCGAACGAGCCTTTCTCTGTTAGGCCAATATCTTGGGCTTTATTGCGTGCCACAGAGGGACTAAACCTTGGTCAAAGAGGGTTTAAAGCCAACAATATGGTTCCTATTTTTGAGTTTGTAACACCAATGGTGGTTCTTGTGTCCAATGCCATAGTCAAAGTTTTAAGCTTAGGGTGTCAGTACAAACCAATTTGCTCAGGATCCCATGGTTGATTCACAATGCACTAGACCAATATATAAGGTCTTCATAATGAATCCTTAGCTTATATGTGAGACATGGTCACCATTTCAAGGATTATGCATTAAGGATGGTTTTAAATCCCATTTCATGGTATAGGCCCAAGTACTCGATCTTAAGTCATAACGATTACCTCTAGAGCTCATGGTCCATGTATGGGTTCTTTAATTGCCACACAAAAGCTCCATAGGGAACATTTGGCTTATGAGTGGCATATGGTGGTTATTTTGAGGTTTAGAATACAAGGGATGGTCCATGGTAACTAGGCCATTGTTTGATTCCAAAATCAAAGGTCTTAGGTTGTAACACTTGTCTATGAAGGCCTAATCTAAATTAAAAAATTATGTTTATGAAGGCCTAATCTATATTAAAAAATTATGTTTATGAAGGCCTAATCTATAATCACAAAAGTATGTCAATGAAACCTCAATATGTAATCACAATGGTAACATGCCTAAATCGTGCCTAAATCATATATGTATTCTATGTGTGTGAGTCAGGTGCCTTGGTTAGGTAATGCATCTTTTCTATGTGAGGGTTAGCTGCATCGTTTATATTCATGAGTTAGTGTGTTGTTTAATATATGTGTCATTTATGTATTTTTCAATGCATCAATTATGTGTGTGGATTAGGTGGATCACTTATGTGCATGATTTAAGGGTGTGGGTTAGGTGTCATCTATGTGTGTGTGTTTCAAAATGCATTACATTAAAGCATTGAAGTTAAGCATGCACAAGTTAGGTGGGTTTTAGGAAGGGTGTGCATCATCATTCAATACCATATCACATTACAACTTTATAGTTGAGGCACTCGAACTAGGGAAACAATTTCCTCTAGATCTCATGGACCATGCATAGGAACATGTATAACCGCATAGTGCATGCATAGGGAATATTTTACATAATAGTAAGAAAGGATCCCTATGTTGAGTTTTGGTGTACCATCTATAGGGGACATGGTCTAGGGATTTAGATGGTTATCACTAAGTGGTTAATGGGATAGGTGTTAGAGGATAGGGTTTTAGAGGGTTAGGGGTTGGGGGGTTAGTGACAAGTTAGGGGAGAGGATTAAAATATTGTTAGTGAGTTAGACACTAGGGAATTAAGGTATAGTCAAGGATTAGGGGTTTGGTGCATGGGTCTAGTGTGTGCCTTGGTGTGTGGTTTAGGTGGTTGCACTATGTGGGTGGGTTAGGTTCATGTGTTAAGTGTATGATATAGGTGGCATAAATTAGTATTTTATTTTAGTTTAAGTGTCATTCATTCTTATTCATAAGAACTAGTTTGTGGTAGCATCTAAGAACCAATATATGCAATGTCCTCCAACTAACATGATGATTGATCTTCTTCTAGGTGATTATGCTTTCGTTCCCATATTTCTCCTCCCTCTTCTATGTAACATGAGCATGTGAGGGTATCAAAACATACATTAAAACTATAAAGTATCGTTTCCTTACTATATAAAACCTTTGTTGAGTTGTGATTATTATATCTCTTACATCCATAATACTAAATAATAACTAGCCAATCACTTTTTTTAATCTAAATTGAAAATAAAAGATACACAAACATCTCAATTGAAAACTAAAAAAACAAAGGGCAAAAATATTCATAGACAACAAAATTGGCATAATTGCTTGTGGAAGGGAGGTAGCATGGTAGGTCTCAAAGGAGAGGAGAGGGAGTGCACATCATGAATATTGTTCTATTTGTAAAATAATGTGTGGCCACCAAATTTCTTCCAACTTGCCTATCCTATATCCCAAATCATAAGCCTTTTAGTATAACAAAACCCCAAGATTGGAAACATGGTGTATGTTAATTTGTGATTTATGTCAATTTTCATATGTTGATTGGATGATCACCAACAATTCCTATGAATTCATAGAGATAACATACAATCCTCTTGTAAATTCATGGTATGCAAGGCAGGATGCTTCCGCTTTGATTGCGATTAGTGATATGTCTAAGGGGATATATGAGAGTGGTGGAGGGGAGTGAAAATTGTCCAAACATCAAGTTATGCCCAATCTTCTTCTCGAGCCCTCAATAGCTAACCAAGTCATGCAACTTGGGGCCCACACAAATTTTTGAGTCAAATATCAAGGGCCAAAATGCTCTCTCCCTTAGTCATGTCCTATTAACTACAACTTAATTGTGGCACTTTTTACTAGTATGATGTGTTGAATAGTTCCTCATGTAGTTATTTTTCAACTTGTCTTCTCATCATACCGCATGCTTATGAGTGATCAACATGTCACTCATTCATTTGTTTCTTTCTCTTTGAACATTCCAACCTTGAGGAGTTAAGAAACTTGATTAAATAGGCTAGGCTTAGCTTTCCAAACCTGAGTTGATCTTAAGGTTTATTAAGCCCCTCAGTCTGGTCCATTATGAATCATGGTCCATCCTAACTCATGTAAGGTAGCATGGAAGAAGGAATTGAAACACTTAGAAATTTTTAGGTAACTTCCTTGCAAATCTTTCACTAAAAAAGAGACTACTTCGCCAAAACGTTGGTGGTCTAAGCACATACTTACAAAAATGTCAATAGTCTAAGCTCATATCCTGTCAAAATGTCAATTTTCTAGTCATATTTCTGCATATACGAAGGTGACTTAACCACCTACGCATTGAAACTTTGCTCCAAAAGGGAATTAATCGCCAAAAAAACGGTGGATAAAAGACTTGTCTCCATCAAGGTTAGGTTTTGGTAGAGAAGCCCCTTAATCTACTTATCTTTCGGCGTATCAACTCACAAATTTGGCGATATAAAGTTATAGCATCGACTACTAAAGAATCTTATCTCGCTAACGTGTCAAAGGAGGAATCACTGGTAACCATTCCCCATCATTGTTGGGGAGGTATTGAATCATGTGGTCACCTTGGAATCTCTCATATTTGAATCCATGTCACTTCAATATGATGCATATTTGGAAAAATTACATGGAACAAAGAGACCCATCTCCTACATAGACTTGTAATTTATTTTTATGTTTGAATATCAAGGTATTAACCAAAGGAGACGAGAGCATTTGAGAGTATTTCCATTGTAATGTTTTATCATTGTAAAATGAGGGTTGAATGAATCATTAAGTAAGACCCACGTTTGAAATTGTTTTTTGTAATTTTGTAAAGTTATACTCAGGAAGGATAGTCAAATAGTCATAGAAGGTGAAAGGTTGGACAACTCAAAAGACGTCGAAAATGTTATAAAATAAGTCCGGGAAGAAAACAAAAGGACTTGACTTTGAAATGTTCCAAATACTCTTTGGAAACAAATTGTGGAATTAATTTGAAGAAGCCTTTCTCTAGGCCTGTGGATTTGGAGATGCTTGTATGTTTCAGTGTATGAATGTTCTAACTTATTTGTGTTCATGTTATGCTGGTATATGTTTTAAAAATGTTTTCTTTCATGGTTAAGACATTTTCTCATTCGTGGTTTTCTAAATTTACTTATTCAATTAATAGCTACCAAATTTGATAAGATTAAAGTAAGACATATATTTCTTGACTTTTGTTCATTACCATATGCATATCCCTTTTTGTTCTGAGAAAACTACTTTTCTAAGATCTTTACAACATTATATGTGTATGTTTATAAGATCACGGTCCTTTAAGCACAACTCCTAGATAGGATAGGATTTCGTTTAAGCACATTGAATATAGAATAGAAGCATAATGTACTTTCAATAGCATACCCCCAAACCTTAAAACTAAACCATTAATGGTTTTCGGGCCAAAGTTTGGATGGGTTCCCTATTCCAAATAGCGTGAGGTCTAGTTGGGACATAAAGTTGGGGAGAACCCCTTGTTGTTGACATTAGGGTCATTTTGTCCTATCAACAATTATGTCTGTGGGCTATGTAGTGCAATGAGACATCAATTTGGTGTCTTGTTAAGTTGGCTTGATTCTCATGTTTTTGTTGGTATCAGGCTTGTACATATGTATGTGAAATGTCACAAAGCAAAAAGGATGTCATCATTTATTTAATGACATGCCTCAATGAGATGTCATTGTATCAATTGTTTTGATATTTGCTTATGCTAAGCAAGCTTGTCTCATTATGCCCTCTAGTTATTTTTCCAAATGATACCAATAGGCTAAGATTTCCTCCCTTGGCCATGGTCAAGGATGCTAGGCCTAACCTTGGTGCTCAAACAACCTTTAAGTGGCAATCATGTCCCCACTTTGATGCAAAATATCCACAAGGTAGATCAAGTGTGATGGTTCAAGGTGTCATTTGTTATCCCTAAGCCCTCAAAGAATCCATTCGTCCCTGAATCATGGGTTTCCTCCCTTACCATGGTTAAATCCACAAGACCCATCCCTGGTGCTAAAAACCTCCAAATGACAGCCATATCCCCACTCAAAGGAAAAATGCCTCATAAGGATGTCATGTGTAATGATTAGAATCTTTGTTAATGGTTGTCAAACCCTAGAAGCTTTCTTTAAGAACATATAAGGCATGGAAAATTTCATCAATGGGATATTCACTCAAGGGGCCTCATGGTCCTTTACTCAAGTTGGATGCCTTTGTTGCATGCCTCACTCAATATCCTTAATGGATTAATGGTAATAATGAGCACCAACAAGATTGCAATAAGTACCATCTACAAATGAAGAAGTGGTGGAAGTTTCATTGTGAGGTTTTGCTTGGGAAAAAAATGAAATATGACATATATTAATGTATGATGTAGTCTAAATCTGCTATGAGTTGGTCCTTTTCGAGTGACTCAAAATAATAGGAAAGGAAACCGATATTTGTTCTCTAAAATATGGCAAGAATTATTTTTTATCGATGGAAATGTAGATATCATATGTTAATAAAACACTCACTTTGGTTGCAATAGAGGCATTTGAGGGTGTTAAATCCATTTTTCATTAAAAACAATAATTTCATCAATAGAAAATGACAATTTTGGCAAATATTTTCTAGCCATATTCAATGCTGAAAAATCATAAAAGGTCCAAGGGGTAAACTATGTATCTTTCTTCTAAATATATTATAGTTTATATAATATTAATACATTATATGTTATTATTTATTATTTTAAAATTATTTCCTACTCTCAACTAAACAACATTTGGTGTTGGGCATTCGACATTACCTTTCATCTTCCTCTTCGTTTGGGAGAAAAATGAATTTGGATTAGGCCCTACAATGGATCCATTTTTGTAGTCATGGAAGGCGTCATTACCCAAATCATCTATTGAAACATGCTAATAATCTATTAAAGGGAATCATAGGACACACAAGAGGGAACTTATTAGGATTATATTAAAAAAAACAAGGGAAGTTACCCTTACTTCAACAATAATGAAAACATGCTATGCAACTTGAAACAAAGCATAAAATCCACCCATCCATGGTGAAATTGGATGTTGATAAGACAAAATAATTTTATCAAATGTAGGAGTAGTGGAAGAACAAATTTGCTAATTCATAGAGGTAGATGAATAGTTGTATCTCTTATTCATGTAATACAAAGGAAAATGTAGGATGAGGAGATCCCTTTTGATCAACAAAGGGTAATATCAAAATGCAATATTACATATTTACATTACTCAATAATTAAAATACAATGTAATCATGAAAATGATAGTTTATGCATCACACGATAGACAGATTAGGCTTAGCTAACATGGCATTTGATTCGGAATCTCACACAACACTTGTTATGTACAATAGAAGAATAGGAAATTCAGATAAAAAATAACAAGATATAAGAAGATCTTTGAATGAAAAGGACATAATTACCACAATAGTAGACAATTGTAGATGACCAAATACCACAATAGAAATACCTTTATTTATGAAAGGAATGTTCACATGCCTTTCAAGAGGGAAACCTCCAAATGAGTAGAGATCCAATTACAATATATTTCACATGACATATTATTACATTACTTATATTGAACAAACTTTATAGTAGGCAAGACCTTCTATTATTCCTTCTTAGTGAAGGAACTTTCTAGTAGGTATTGGAACCTTCTAGTAAGTCTTCTAAAAAATATTGCTTTCACACTATATGTGCTTACTGGTACTTATTTAATATATATATCCTCAATACATAGAAACCTATATGTCTATTTAAGGGAGTTAGGGTAGGACTCTAACATGACCTCCCCCGTAAAAAACAACATCGTCCTCAAGGTTGGAGATGTGGAAAATGTTGAAGTATCTTTGTTAGTTCCCATGTAACATCCTCGGGTCAGGTGTCTTTCCAATGGATTAGGACCTCTTAGATGGTACGCTAGTTGATGCAATGTTCTCGGTTTTCAAGGATGGTCTAGGGATTCAACCAATTGGAACCTTCTTCAACCAATTCTAGCAGGCTAGTTTGAATATGATAGTAATATCCAACCACTTTCTTCAAGAAGGATACATGAAGACTGGTATGAATCTCAGAGTGGCTCTGTAGTTCCATTTTTTAATCCACAAATCCAACACATTTGAGGACCTTACAGAACCCATAAATCTTAGGATCATGATTCTAGTGGTGGTTGGAATTAAGTGAGATATATTTATAGGGATGTAGGTAAAGGAATACTAGATCCCCTTATGCAAAATGGAATTCTAATGGATGTTCATAATCTTGTCACTTCATCCTATTTTGAGCCACTACCAAATTATCCTTGAGAGTATGGAGAATGGCAACTTGATCTGTAAGTGTTTTTCACCTCTTATACCTTAGAGGCACCTGGTAAATAGTAGGAGAGTACTCAAGGGGTTTTTAACCCATGGGAAACTTTAAAGCGATTCACTAGAGTGAAAACATGATAAGTTGTATTGTGCCACCATTGTGATTGTTATCCCCTGAGATGTTCCAAGGTTGTTTTAGAACTATGTCGAGGCATCAGTAAATTTGTACTTGATTGTATTTGAAGTTTATTGTTTGAGAAGAAAAAATATATGGCCATTTTCTTTATGAATTGCTTGATCTACCAAATCATGAATTATATGAAGCACAATATGTAATGGACATAAATGGGCATTGTTCTTGGATTACCATGTTATAATTAATATTCCATTGATATTCAAGCAATGAGTGCTATAATATTCTTAATTATTTGCAGTGAAAAGGAATGAATAATACCCACTGAACAAAACAAATCTCATAGGAAACAAACAAGAATTGCTCGGTATAATTACAATATAAACTTCATTATCTCAGCATTATACAACAATGTTACATAAAGGAGAATTCGAATCATGAGAGATTAATTCAAATATACCAACTCAAACTAATTGCATGGCTAATTGGAAGTGTCTAAATCACTATCTAAATCCAACAGGTTAACTCCATATGTATAATCCAGTCTCTCAATCAGTTACAATCAATCAAACCATTCTAATTGCAATGGTGGGTGAGAAGTTGGTGAGAACTGTCACCTTCTCGCATATAGGCATGCATAACTGGCATTAACTGAACTAAAGGATATATAACTGAATCTAACTTATGCATAACTAAGTTTGACTAGTTACCAACTACCAACAACTAGAGGATGTTGGTACCGACACTCCCAGTTGCTCCTAAAATGTAGGGATTGATCTAGGAGGCACCTAAATTTATGCATGCAAGTGCAGTCAATTCCAGTTAGCCTCTATCGGTGTTCCCCACACTCTAGTGACTGGTACATGTGGCCAAATTAGTCCAAGTGGAACCAATGGTAATAGTGGACCCAATAATAACTAAATGACTCCTAATTTAGGAAAATATAATCTAATAGACAGTTTGGACAAGGGAGGATTATAAATCCTAACACCCCCCCTGAATCCTAACTTGGACAACTATGGACCCTGGAAACAAGGCCAAAATTCACCCATATACAATCTAAAAGATAAAAAATGTTGCTTAATAAACTGAGGAAATAGGGGAAAACCTCATGGGAAACACCCCCCCCCCCCCCAAAAAAAGAAGGAAACAGGAANCTATGCAGCAACATCCTGAAGTTGTGCATGTGAACCTCTGAATCCAAACTAAATTTTTATGTCTTGAGGAATATACCTCTTTGAAAGAATAATAATATGCTCAATTGAATCAGAAATATAGATAGTTGCTAGATGAAAACTGGAGCCATGTAGAGCAACTGAAATCAACTGATGAGAGAGAAAAAGTGCTTGATAATTCAAACCATGTGAGGAGCACCCAAGAAACTGATATATGGAATCATTGAACATCAAACCATGTGAGTTAAAATCAGCCCCAAGTGTTAGGATCAGGTGTCCAGGCGAATGCAGAATATCTCCATCTTTACTAGCTATGTGAGGAGATGAGCATGTGATCAAATAGATAGGTAGAGAAGTCCTGGGACTGTGGAGAGAGAATGCTTGAGATCCATAATCTGATAAAGCTTCAGAAATAAATAATGATTCACAAAATATAATATCAACAAACTCATAAGAGGAAACTAACATCAAATCCCCAGCAGCAAGTTTGGAAGAGACTTGCAGTACTTGATTTGTCACGCCAAAATTGATGAGACCAACTACAAGCATGATTGAAGGCTCTTGGAACTTAAAACTTGAACCAACTAATATTATATAAGATCCAAATAATATCATATTATATGCAAATAATTTCATATCAGATCCGAGAGCGTGGTCCACCGAGATGGTAGATGCACAATTTTATCCTTCTTCAAAATTCTGAGTATTGGTGCATGCAATCATGTAGGAATTTGTTGGAATCTCTAGATCAATGAGAGTGAATTGATCACTCCTACATATGATATTATTTCCAAAATATCCATGTTATTTCTTATCTTCACACCATCAACATCATTAGAGATAGAGAAATCAAATTCCTCTTTATTTTCTGAAACAATCACCGGTAAACTAAGCACAAAATTTTAAATAGAAGAATCACTGGAGACTGTTTGCATAGAATGGAAGGAGAGTTTTTCTTAAATAACAGAGATTGGAATGTCTTCTTATGGATCATCCATATGAGAAGATGAGATATCATAGATCTCATAAACTTCTGGAGCAGCAGGATAAAGAGTCACTCCAAGGAGACTTTCTTCAATTCGAATTGGTTGTGTGGAAGATTATGTTCTTCTTCATCTTGAATAATTTTCTTTGTTGTAGGAGAGGGAACATAGAGTCCATTCTTGAACTCTACATGATGGATTTTATCTGAACCTTTCTCAACAGCTAGGATTTTAGAGTCATCTCCCTTATGACTTATAGGTCCTCTTGATAGAGTGAAAGTGATGAAGGATTCCCTGGAGGCAACCATGTGGTTGGATGCTCTAGAATCTATCAAATAATCCTTCAACGGAGTGAGGTATGCCTTTAAGGCATGGAATATCTCATGTTATTCAGTATTCTCTTCATCATCAGACATCTCAGCACCTTGTGGAAGGGAAATATTGTTCTGTACAAGGAGATTTTTCAACTGGTCGAGGGTCTTCTTCATGCACAAGTCTTCTGGATGAAAACCCCTCATACAACAGGGACACTTTTTATTTTCAAACTTTTTCTTCTTCTTGGATTCCGAAGCTCTTTTGGAATTATTTTGATTATCTTTATGCTTCAAATTAGATGCTTTAGGCTCATTCCCCTTAGGTCTCCCTTTATCTTGTGCTTTGGTAGATTCTGTTACTAAGAGAGCTTGGTTTCTGGAAATATGAAGGACTCCCATCTGAACCAACTTCTCTTGATGTTGTATTAAGGACTCGACAAAGGTATCAAGTGAGGGAATCTTCCAATTGAGAATGGAATCTCTTCTGAAATGGAAGATAGAGGAAAATACAAAATACTCAGTACCTAGTTTGTTGAGTATGGAGAGCACATGATGCTCATCCTTTGTTTCTATCTCGAACTGTCTGCATTGAAGTGCAAGAGACTTGAAATTTGTAAATAATTGTTGTATGGTCTCGAAACTGTTGGGATTTAAGTCTCACGTACCCCAATTTCAATAACATTTTATGTTTAAAGAAGAAATTATATTTTATTTTTATTGTAAAGTTTGTGACTATTGACCATGTGGGGTCAAGGATGACTTTAATTAATTATGTTGAATATTTTATTAGTTAATAAATAAAATATGAGACAAATAGCCTAAGGAGGTTGTTGAATGAGTGTCCACTGGCCCACTAGGTGGAATAGACTAGGGTGAGAGCAAACTGACACATGGAAACATCCTCAACCACTTCTAGTTGTTGCAGGGGGAAACTTCCCTCATTTTATGGTCATGTTCCCCAAGAAAGTGGAACAGATAAGGTGGCTCATTAAGTAAAAAATTGACCAAAATACCTAGGCATGCATATATCGATCCATGGAATTTAGCAAGAGGCTGTTCAATTTTACCTTGTGAAATTTCTAAATGCTAAGAAAAGAACACAAGAGATTCGATGAGGAGAAATTTAGAAGTGGTTTGAGTGTTAAGACTATTTCCAAAATGAGTTCAGCTTGTTAGCTAAGTTCTTTAGTGCAGAGGGAAGAAGTATTGTACAAGGATTCTTTCTAACTTACTCATTTTAGTCTTCATAGTTTTAAAATCCTACACCATAACTGGAAGAAAGTTTTACCTGTAAGTCCTGTACAAGTATCGAATCTGCATTAGATTTGAAAAATCTAAGTAATCCTTGGGATAACCTCAAACCCCCTTCAATAAGAAAGATATCAACCATTAGAATATTACACATTCTAACAAACAAATCAATGATCAGAGTGTAGTAATTGAAATATCTTAACCTCTGATAAGCTTTCTACCCAAAAGTAGAGTCATTATGATTTGACTACGGTTAGCAGCATGTGATTTACAAATTAGTAAGTAAAATTCTGTAGCATATTAGTCACAGTTAACAAAAATAAATTAACTACTAAATTTATCTTTTTGTCATGTCTTGTAATCTATTTGTTAATTAAACTAAGTAGTTGATTAAACTAGCTTTGTTAGGCTATGACTCAACATTAAATGTCACTCAAAAAAAAAAAAAAATAGTTTTTGGGGTGTTACATATGGTATCAGAGCACACGTTCAGACACTAGTCCTGAAGTGTCTCAACGCACATAAACCAAAAATTAAAAAGCAAGTATGAATACCGATTTATGATTTTAATGTTGTTGTATCAGAATATTTTTCTGAACTAGATTGCAGGTATGGAAGGACTTGAAGAATATGCTAAAGAGGGGTCCCTGTTAAATGAACAAAATAATTTTGGAAAAGAACTTGTTAAAGAATATATAACTAATAGCTCATCTGAATTAATGAAAAAAGTTAAGGATTTAAAAACTGAAATGGATACTATTAAAAAAGAAAATGAGAGAATCCTGAGAGCTCAAGAGGAGCTGAATCAAATACTGCTAGAAAATTTTCATAACGAAGAAAAGGATAAACATATAGGATCTGACAATATGTCCTATCAACATAAGAGTAAAAGGTCAAAACACTCTAAAATTGAAAGCAGAACTTCTTTTGAAATTTACGGTAACTCACACAGAAATAAACACCAGTATCCTAGTGATAGAAGTGAGAGTAATTATCATTCTAGAAAGAAGAAATGCATGCCCTATGAAGAGATTTATGGAGAGTTTAAAAAGATTAAACCACCAACTTTTAATGGCGAAATAGAAAAAGGATAGGAAGTCGAAGCATGGCTATCCGGAATGAAAAAAGTACTTTCAAATATATAATTACTCAAATCAATTAAAAGCGAGAATGACAATATATAACTTAATTGGAAAAGTCGACATCTAGTGGCAGGACATAAAACGAGTTAAGGGCGTAAAAGAAAAGAGTATAAACTAGAGAACTTTTAAAAAGTACTTTAAAGAGAAATTTATGTCGGAGCAATATTATGAGGAGCGAGCTAAAGAATTCTATGACCTAATGTTGGGAACCATGAATATGAAGGAATCAAATAGTAAATTTTTAAGCTTACTATGGTATCTGCCTTATATTGTTGATGAAAAACCCAAGGTGCAACGGTTTCTAAGCTGTTTACCTTTTCATATTAAGGACAAAATTGAATATGATAATCCCAAAACCCTTGAAGAGGCCATGCGAAAAGCAAATTTTTTCTATGAGCAGAACCGAAAAAGGGAGAACATGCGAAACTGGAAAACAAAAAGGTCTAATAATTTTGAATCAACAAGCAAAGGTTTCACACCTAATCTGAATTTTGGGAAAAATAACTCACGCAATGTTCCTAAAAAAACTTTTCAAGGAAATAAAAGTAACTCACAGAAAAACCCTACTATCCCAAGAAATAAAGAATTTACAAATAATCACTGTAATTACGTTAAAAATAATGAACGTAAAGAACCGGTAAAATGTTAGGAATTCTAGGGAGCTCACTATGCATCAGTATGTCTAGTGTAGGTGGGTCGTTCTTGACTGACCCTAACTATAAATTCTAGGATCTAATGGCTCCCCGCAACACTTAGCAGGACTACCAAATTTATCCCAATGGCCAAATTCTGCTCTAAAACTACCTTCCCGCAGCTTTACCTCTGCAGCTCCCCTTCCTTGGGTGGGATGCGGGATCTCGATTGCCCAAATTTCTCTCCGCAATTTCGTTTTCGCAACTCTATTTCTGCAACAGATTTTCCACATGCGGGTTGCGGGATGCCAACTTTCCAAAGTTACTCCCCCGCAACTTTCTCAACCTTCTGATCCTTGCGGCCTTCTCCACAACCATGGATCTTCTTTTTTATGCGGCTCTTAGATCTCTGTGGATCTGTTAACTTCCTCGCAACTCTTGGTGTGGGATACTTCAGGACCGTCAGATCTTGATCTGAGGCCTCAATTTCCACCGTTCGTTCTCTGTAAAAACTTGTTATGGCAAAAAACCTGCGGGTTGCGTCAATTGATCATGAAATTGATCAATCCAACCTACAATATTCATGATACTTTAACCTAACACTCTTATGCATGCATCTACTCTCTACTTCAACTGTTTAAGCAATAAATCAATGCGTGAAATAAACACTTCACTGAAATACACAAATGTTCATGAAAATGTCGAATTCAACTTTGTAAGATGCACAGTTCAACATAATATAGGCACAAAGGCTAGCAACCCTATAAACGCATAGTTAATCCTTCTATTAAGCAACAAAGTAAAATGCACATAGCTTGGATCTCTCTCCTTCCAATTCTTCAAATTATTTACACACGGGAAACAAACACAGGTCTTTCCTCTCTCTGCAAACTCTAAATTCTAAATGTTTAAGAGTAGAACCCATCCTACATCTCTAAATGGTCTATTTGAACTAAACTGCTACCCTATCCTGAGTGCTCCTGCAACTGAAATAAACACTACTATGACACATGATGAAACGTCCATGTCTGAAACAAACTAGCGGCGGTTTTATCTCCACGCAAGGAGTCGTGATCCACAATGATTCCCTATGCCGCTATTCAGATTATGACTCAGCACAAAAATGGTTACAAAAGATGCCACAACATGTGACCAATTCATCACATTCTTGGCATGCCACGATGCTCCTGCATCAGACTCACATGGTAGAAAATTATGAACCCCTGTTCATAAGATCAGCTACAGTGAAACCCTTGGCTTCCAACTCTGCAGCGCTCATCCAAGTAGAATCCTCTATTGGTCGCTTCTTCCACTTGACCAAATACTCCAAATAGTCCTTCTTCCTTGTATTCTTTGACACCCTAGCACAAGAATGGCCTCAACTTCCAATGGTTGTGTCACAGGCATCTATGTTACCCATTGTAAGTCTTCAGTAGGATCTTCACCTCCTGTAAAGGTTCCATTGTCACCTACTACATAAGGATATAGATCTGCTACATTCAATATTGATGAAATACCCACTCCTGTAGGCATCTCTAACTCGTAAGCATTCACTAAAAACTTCTTGAGTATTCTGCAAGGTCTAATCTTCTTCATCTTCATCTTGTTATACTCTCCTTTAGGAAATATGTCTCTCTTCATATATGCTAAGACCAAATCTCATACTTCCTAGTTCTTTTCCCTCCTTTTGGAATCTGCTCGGGCCTTGTAACTAGTGTTACTTTGCTGCAATCTTGCTTTCACTTGCTCCTGCAACTCACTGACTCTTGTTGCAAACTCTTCTCCATCAACACTTCGTTTCTCCAATTGACCTAAGTCACGAAGTTCATACACTCCTCTTGGATGCATTCCATACAGAATTTGAAATGGACTCATCCCCGTACTCCTGTTTGGTGAATCATTATATGCAAACCAGCTTGAGCTAATACTTTGTCCCACTGCTTAGGACTTTCCCCAATCAAACTCCTCAACATGTTTCCTAGACTCCTATTGACTACTTTGGTCTGTCCATCAGACTGTGGTGATATGCTGAAGTAAAATTCATTCTGGTACCTAACTTCTTCCACAAGGTTCTCCAAAAATTCCCTGTGAACTTCACATCTCTGTTGGATACAATGCTTCTAGGTAAACCATGTAGTTTCACAACTTCATCAAAGAACAAGTTAGCAATGTGTGTGGCATCACTAGTCTTGTAACATGGAATGAAATGTGCCATCTTAGAAAATCTATCAACAACAACAAAGGTAGAATCATGTCCCCTCTGAGTTCTTGGTAAACCCAGAATGAAATCCATACTCACAGAATCCCAAGGCCTAGTTGGAATAGCAAATGGTGTATACAATCCTGTGTTCTGGCTTCTCCCGTTAGCATGCTGGCATACTCTGCATCTGCTTACAAAATTCTCAACTTCAGACCTCATCCTTGGCCAAAAATATAAATGACCCAAATGTTTGAAACTTTTATCACTTCGAAAGTGGCCTGCCATACCTCCATTGTGTTTCTCCTGTATCAAGTTCTCTCTCATAGAACACTTTGGTATACACAGCTTACTGTTTTTAAAGAGTAAACCATCTTGTAGTGTATACTCCATCCATGGCTCTCTTTCCACCTCTACTGGATTATTACAAGCCCTGTAAGCCTCCTAGAAATCAATGTCATCTTCATACAAATCTCTCAAACCCCAAAACTTGGATCTGATTTTCTTGCATAATCAACAGTCTCCTACTTAAGGCATCAGCTACTATGTTTTATTGTCCACTTATGTGTTTCAACACAAAGGTAAAGCTCTATAAGAACTCAACCCACTTGACATGTTTCAGGTTTAACTTAGGTTGTTGCATTATGTACTGTAATGCATGGTTATCTGAATATAACACAAATTCTCTGGGCATCAAGTAATGTCTCCAATGTTTCATTGCTTGAATAATAGCATAAAACTCCTTATCATAATATGAATACTTATGCTTTGCATCATTCAGCTTCTCACATAAATACGCTATAGGCTTGTCCTCTTGACTAAGCACAGCTCCGATTTCTACTCCACTAGCATCACACTTCACTTGGAAAGGGTGGTTGAAGTCTGGTAACTTCAATACTAGTTGCTCAGTGCTCTTCTTCTTCAAGAACTGAAAGCTCCTTTTAGCATCTGATGTCGATTGAAAAGGTTGTTTATCCTTCTTAATTGTCTCAACAATAGGTGCACAAATACCACTGAAATTATTTATAAATTTCCTATAGAATCTTGCCAATCCATGAAATCTCCACACCTCAAATATGTTCCTAGGTGAAGGCCAATCAATGATTACTTGCACCTTTTCTGGATCCATATTCAACCCATATCTTTAGATAAACAAAACCCAAATATACTAGCTCTGTCTTCATGAAGTTACACTTCTTCACATTTATCAGCAACTTTTCCTGTTGCAGCATTTCCAAAACATATCTCAAATGCTTCAGATTTTCTTCTTCTGTTTGGATGAAAACCAAAATGTCATCAAGGTAAACTATCACAAACTTACCTATGAAATATCTCAATACTCCATTCATCAACCTCATAAAGGTACTTGGTGCATTGGACAATCCAAATGGCATGACCAACGACTCATACAAGCCATCATTTGTCTTGGCTGTCTTCCACTCCTCTCCTTCTATGTTCCTTATCTGATGATATCCACTCTTCAAATCCAACTTTGAAAAACATGTTTCCCCACTTAGGCAATCCATCATGTCTTCCATCCTTGGTAATGGAAACCTATATCTAATGGTGATCTTGTTAATCGCTCTGGATTCAGTACACATCCTCCACTCACCATCCTTATTGGGTGTTAGTACTGTTGGTACCAAACATGGACTCAGACTCTTATGAACCAATCCTTTGTCCAACAATCCTTGGACCTGCTTCCTCAATTCTTCATTCTCCTGATTTGTCAACCTGTATGCTGCCTTGTTTGGTAAACTGAATCCTAGAATAAAATCAACATGATGACGTGTATTCCTCCTTGGTGGTAGTTCATTGGGTAAATCATCCACCACAATGTCTCTATACTCACTCAGCATCTCTTGAATCTCCTTAGGTAGATCGCTCACATTATTCTTCACTATCACCACTCTTGGTTTGCACACCACAGCATAGTTCAACTTTACTTCCTCAACCTGCTGCAAATACTCTTTTCCTGACAACATCAACACATTAGGTTCTGAACGCCCTGCTGTACTTCCTACTTGTAGAGGGTCAAGTACATGGGTTATCCCATTCTGCTTGAAACTATGATAGTTACTCCTACCATAATGAGTTACTTTCTTGTGAAATTGCCATGATCTGCCCAACAGTATTTGATAAACATCCATTGGCATAACATCACACGGAATCTTGTCCTTATATGGACCTATCTGAAAATCAACTTCACACTGTTCACTCACCAGGATTTGATGTCCTTTATGTAACCAAGATACTTTGTATGGAACTGGATGCTTGGTCTTCTTTATCCTCAGCTTTTCCACCATCTATGTGGAAACAATATTGTTAGTACTCCCACTGTCAATCACCATCTTACAGCACTTCCCTTGGACTTTACATATTGTCCTGAACAATGACTTCCTTTGAGCAGGATTTTCTTGCTCCTTCTCAGGTTTCAACAAGACCTTGTTCATCATCAAATATTCTCATGTCTCTAGAAATAATTCTTCTACCATCGACTATTCTTCCTGCTGCTCATTATGTGATACATAGGCTCCTCTTTGCCCTACATCTTCCTTCCCTGGACACTCAAATGACTTATGCCCCAACTGGTTGCATTTGTAGAATCTAATGACAGCTTCTTTGCCTTGTCCTCTACCTCTACCTCCTTGGTAAGGTCCTCTTCTTCTAGAATCACCTCCTCTGCCATGCTACTCTTGTGAGCTATATTTATTGGACTCCCCCCTCTCTGGTCCAAATCTTCCTCTTCCCGTCGCTTGCCCTCTTCCTTTGGTGGAACTGTGACCTCTACTGAAGCTCTGCTTCCTTGCTATCTTCTCTTCTACCCTTAAGGTGCACTGATATGCCTCCTCCATTGTTCTAGGTGAAATCATGTTGATCTTTTCTTAGATATCCATCCTTAGACCTTTCACATATCTAGCATCCTTTTCTGCTGACTCTTCCGTATAGTCGGCCTTTAGGTTTACTTTGTAGAACTCCTTAGTGTATTCTCTCACTGTTAACAATCTCTTCCTAAGGTTATGTACTTGTCTATACATAATTAACTAGTAATCCTTGGGCAAGAACTTAGCCCTCATCTTTTCTACCATTCTATCCCAACTTTTTATCAAGGGTTTATTCTTCCTCTATCTTTCTGCTTGGACACTATCCCACCATAAGTACATATGCCCTTTCAACCTTGTCACAACCAATCTGACTCTCTTATCTTCTTCTACCTCATCGTACTCAAAGTACTTATCCAACTAACTGATCCATTCAATGAGATGCTCTACAACGAGACTCCCATCATATGTAGGAAACTCCAGTCTCAGCCTTGAATTCACTCCCAAAATAGATATGAAACATCTTAACTCTGGTGTTTCCTGCATAGGTACAAATTCTTCTCTTTGCTCTTCATCCTCAGGTTCACTTATATTCCCTGCTTCTGGGTCTCTTCATCTATCTGTTTCCATGGCTTCCAAATGTGCCCTTAACTCCCTCGTCTCTTCTAAAACTTTTGCATTCCCTAGTGGTCGACCTCTGTCATGAACTCTCACTCTTCCAATGCATACATCCATCTTCCCACTCTAATCCTCTGCAATAACAATCCTCTTTCACACTGTTACAACTTACCTCACCAAGCCTCTCCTCAGCCCTTGGTCTATCTGTAATGTTGGTCCTCTATCCAGAACCTCCTGAGCACTCTTCCTTTGCTCTCTTTAGGCTCCTATGGCTACACTTATCTCTTTTACGTGCTTCTCCTTAATCCTTCATAATTCTACCCACAACCTCAGCTGTGGAATTCCTCAATAGGAAATCTCAACTTCCTTGCTCTGATACCAAAATTGGTGCAGGTGGGTCGATCTTGATCGACCCTAACCAACACTTACAGAATTTAATGGCTCCCCCCCACACTTAGCAAGACTGCCAAATTTATCCCAATGGCCAAATTCTTCTCTAAAACCGCCTTCCCGCAGCTTTACCTTTGCATCTCCCCTTCCGTGGGCGGGATGCGAGATGCGGGATCTCGATTGCCCAAATTTCTCTCTTCGCAATTCTGTTTCCACAATTATGTTTCCGCATGTGGGTTGCGGGATGCGAGATGCCAACTTTCCAAAGTTACTCCCCCGCAACTTCCCCTCCGCAAATCTTTCCCCGCAACTTTCTCAACCGTCTAAGCCTTGCGGCCTTCTCCACGACCGTCGATCTTATTTTTGATGCGACTCTTGAATCTTTACAGATATGTTAACTTCCTCGCAACTCTTGATGCGCGATACTTCAGGACTATTAGAGCTTGATCTGCAACCTCAATTTCCACCGTCCGTTCTCTGCAAAAACTTGTTAAGGCAGAAAACCTATGGGTTGCACCGATTGATCATGAAATTGATCAATTCAACCTGCAATCTTCACGATATTTAACCTAACACTCTTATGCATGCATCTACTCTCTACTTCAACTGTTTAAGAAATAAATTGATGCATGAAATCAACACTTCATTGAAATACACAAATGTTCATGAAAACGTCGAAGTCGACTCTATAAGATACACAGTTCAACACAATACATGCACAAAGGCTGGCAACCCTATAAACGCATAGTTAATCCTTCTATTAAGAAACAAAGGAAAATTCACACAGCTTGGATCTCTCTCCTTTTGATTCTTCAAAATATTTATGCACAGGAATCAGACACAGGTCTATCCTCTTTCTACAAACTCAAAATTCTAAATGTTGAAGAGTAGAACCCCTCCTACATCTCTAGACGGTCTATTTGAACTAAACTGCTACCCTATCCTGAGGTGGTCCTGCAATTGAAATAAACACTACTATGATGCATGATGAAACATCCATGTCTGAAACAAACTAACAACGGTTTGATCTCCACGCTGGGAGTACTGATCCACAATGATTCCCTACACCGCTATTCATATTATGATTCAACACAAAAATGGTTACAAAATATGCCATAGCATGTGACCAATTCATCACATTGCTAGCATGCCATGATGCTCCTGCATCACTGTCCCAATAGAAACAAGACCATCAACAAAATTCATACTATGCAGGAAGAAATAACGGTGGAAGTAGAAGGTATGCTGAACCATAAACCCATCTCTATTTTAATTGACCCACAGGCTATCCTGAGTTATGTCACTCCCAGTTTAGTAGAGAAAAGTAAACTACAAGTGGAGAAATTTGCAAAATCATGGTTGGTTCAATTAGCTACAGGAGCAAAAAGGAAAGTAATTAATTTTGTGAAAGATTGTACTTTATTTATGAATCAGTTTGAAACTTCTGTAAAGCTAAATATACTTTCATTAGGCTCCTATGACGTATTAATTGGAATGGATTGGTTAGAACAACATCGAGTAGTATTGAATTGTTTTGATAAAACTTTTACCTGTTTAAATAATGAAGGAGAAACGATAATAGTAAAAGGAATCCCCAGGAAAATAAAAATCAGATAGATTTATGCCTTACAACTAAAAAGGGTTTATTCAAAAAGGATGTAAAGCTTTTGTTGTAACTATAACTAATGAAGAACACATTAATAAAGAAGATAAACTAAAATTTGAAGATATACCAATTCTGAGAGGTTATTCAGATGTATTTTCAGAGGAAATTCCAGGATTTCCTCCAAAAAGGGAACTGGATTTCACTATTGAACTGGTACCATGTGCAGTGCCTAACTCCAAATCTCCTTACCGGATGAACATCCTGGAGCTTAATGAATTAAAATCACAACTAAAGGAATTGATAGATAAAAATTATAAAGACCAAGTGTGTCTCCTTGGGGAGCACCGATCAACTTTGTTAAGAATAAGGACGGTACTCTGCGCTTATGCATTGACTATCATTAGCTTAATAAGATGACAATTAAAAATAGATACCTGTTGCCCCGCATAGATGATCTGCTCGATCAGTTACGCGGAGCAACAATATTTTTAAAAATTGATTTAAGATACGATTATCATTAAGTCCGGATTAAGGATGAGGATATTTTTAAGACGGCTTTTAGGCCCAGATATGGTCACTATGAATTCATGTTCATGCCATTTGGGCTCACTAATGCCCCAGCTGTCTTCATGTGTTTAATGAACAACGTATTACATAAATATCCTGATAAATTTGTAGTAGTTTTTATTGATTATATTCTAATCTATTATAAGACTAAGGAAGAACATGAGGAACATTTAAAAATTGTTTTACAAGTGTTAATGGAACGTCAGGTGTATGCCAAGTTCAGTAAATGAGAATTCTTCAAAGATAAAATACAATATTTGGGTCACGCAATAACTAAAGATTGGATCTTGGTTGACCTAGATAAGATAAAATCAATTAACGAATGGTCGGTTCCAAAGGATGTGACTGATGTGCGGTCATCATGGGGATCACCGGGTATTATCAAAGGTTCATTGAGGGATTCTCAAGGATCACAAATCCCATAAATTCTCTACAGAAGAAAGGGAATAAATTTGAATGGAATAAAAAATGTGAAGAGAGTTTTAAGAAATTAAAAGAATTATTAACTACTGCACCAATTTTAAGAATTGTGGATCCTAACAAAGACTTTTTTGTATGCACTGATGCATGCAACGATGGCCTTGGTGGGGTCTTAACTCAAGAAGAACATGTAATAGCATACGAGTCTAGGAAGCTTAAAATTCACGAGAAAAATTACACTACTTACAATCTAGAATTAGATTTCGTGATACATGCTTTAAATATGTGGCTCCATCCAAGATTAAATTTTATGGCAGCAATTAGTACTTTTAAAACATATTTAAGAAGATCAGCTTGAAGGAGTAAAATTGGATGAAAATTATCAAAAATTACAAGCTAAAGTGGCAGAAAATGTAACTGAAAGTTTAAGTACATGTTACAGTCTAAATGAAAAAGGGTTAATACTTTATAAAAACAGGCTATATATACCTAACGTACCTAAAGTTAAGATACTGATTTTAAATGAAATACATAAGACTCCCTATTCGGGACACCTTGGCTATCAAAAGATAATAACTATGTTACGGAAAGATTATTTTTGGCCGAATATGAAGATTGAGTTGGTAGAATATATTGCTATATGTTTTGAATGTCAATGAATTAAGACTAAACATCAGCATCCAGCCAATTTATTACAGCAGTTACCAATTCCTAGTTGGAAATGGGAAATAATCATCATTCCTTTCATTACAGGTTTTCCTAGAAATCAAAATCAAAATGATTCTATAATGGTAGTTGTTGACAAACTCAGTAAGGCAGCCCATTTTATACCAGCAAAGACAACTCATAAGACTGCTAATATTGCTGAAATATTTATGAAAAAAAAAATTGTTTGCATGGGATTCCAAAATTTATAATTTCTGACAGGGACCCTAAATTCACAAAAAACTTCTAGAAATATTTATTTAAAGGATTAAATACTACTTTAAATTTCAGTACATTTTTTCATCCGCAGACGGATGGACAGACTGGAAGGGTAAATTAAATATTGGAAGATATGCTAAGGATGTATGTTATATAACAACCAAGTAACAGGGAGGACTACTTACACTTGGTTGAGTTTGCATACAACAACCACTACCAAGTTTCTTCAAAATTCCGCCCATTTGAAATTTTATATGGCATAAAATGAAATACTCCCATCTCATGGAGTAACCTAGTTGATAGGTTAATACTAGGACCTGAGTTATTAAAGGAGATGTAATTAAATGTGAAGAAGGTACAAGGTAATTTGAAGGTTGCACAAGACAGACATAAGAGTCAAGAAGATCTTAAACGAGCCCAGAAAGAGTTCCAGGTGGGCGAACATGTTTTCATTAAGGTAAAACCTAAAAGGATTTCTTAAAGTTAGGGAGTTGTGCTAAGCTATCACCCAGGTAGTGTGGACCTTTAGAAATATTGTCTAGAGTTGGATCAGTGGCATACCAACTGGCCTTACCACCGAATCTTAAAGTTCATAATCTTTTTCACATTTCTGTTTTAAAAATATATGTACATGATGCTACTCATGTTATAAATTGGAATGATGTGCAGGTGGAACCTGAAGGAGATTTTCTGGTGGAACCGGATTGTATCCTCGACAAGAGGGAGATCTTGCTTCGGAATCGCACCATTGGGAAGGTGAAGGTGCAATGGAAGCACCTTAGTCCAGAAGAACCAACCTAGGAATTGGAGAGTCATATGCGGGCATCATATCCAATTCTGTTCCAGGGCAACTCTAAGGATGATGAATAAAGTAACATCGAGGGCGATCTTAGACTTAAGGGGGGGTGTATGTCACATACCCCAAATTTCAATAATGTTTTATGTTTAAAGAAGACATTATATTTTATTTTTATTGTAAAGTTTGTGACTATTGACCATGTGGGGTCAAGGATGACTGTAATTAATTGTGTTGAATATTTTATTAGTTAATAAATAAAAGATGAGACAAATAGCCTAAGGAGGTTGTTAAATGAGTGTCCACTGGCCCACTAGGTTGAATAGACTAGGGTGAGAGAAAACTGACACATGGTAGCATCCTTAACCACTTCTGGCTATTGTAGGGGGAAACTTCCCTAATTTTGTGGTCACATTCCCCAAGAAAGTGGAACAGAGCAGGTGGCTCATTAAGTAAAAAACTAACCAAAAGACCTAGGCATGCATATATCTATCCATCGAATTCAACGGGAGGATATTCAATTTTACCTTATGAAATTTATGAATGCTAAGAAAAGAACACAAGAGATTCAATGAGGGGAAATTTAGAAGTGGTTTGAGTGTTAAGACTGTTTCCAGAACGAGTGCAGCTTGTTAGCTTAGTTCTTTACTGCAGAGGGAAGAAGTATTGTTGTTAAGTACTTATGTGGAGTTGTATGGGTATTTAATCCCATCCTTTCACACAGTACTTTCATCCTGTTGGATCAGTGGACAGGCTTAGGGGTCCTAAGACAAGCAGTTGAGCTATCTTCAGGAAAAGGTTGGGTGGAATGGGCTTCTTGGGTTATTTGTCTCCTCTACAAGTTATCAAGTTCCAATGTGTTGTTTTATTTACCATATTCGAGTAAAGTAATTAAATGGAAGTAGTCATGTTTTACTATTAATTCTTAGATACTTGCAACTGCAAATAGATTGTTTTAAGTCTGCATTATTATTTAGGAATTTACTTGTATTTGTTTAACAAAATAAATGAACCTAGAATTAGATAAGATGGATTAATGAATAAAAACCCTTTCTGTATTTTTCCACTCATCATAATATGAAGTACTCTAGTACATAAGGTTAGTTTAGAGGTAAATAGGAATGATTATTACATAGATAAAATGAATTAGAATGTTCTTAACGTTGAAAGCTTTTACCTCTAATATTTTCGTAATAATTCTTTTTCCAAGACTTAAACTTTTGTGTGTGAACCTCTAAAGAATAGTATATAGAGTTTAATATAATAAAACCGTTGATACACAGGCAGTAAACTATGTGTAATAAAATAAAATAAATATTACAGTAATACAATTAAATTACTTACACTTAGCAGAGATAATTAATTATTTATGTTAATACTTTAATACCAATTAATAAACAAGTTTTCTATCTATTTGTTTCACAAGAAGTAATGCTCAGTTAAAACCCTAAAAACACCTAACACGGTGTGTTATAAAGATCAATCAATAGACTGAAAAAATTTTAAGAACGATATCATCTATAGTATTATTAGTATCATAGGTACTTAAGAAAGGAAATTGTAATCATACAGTATAATAATAATACTATATAAAATATTACTCTAAGACCCATTATAATACAGAATAAAATACTTAGAAAAACCTAGCAGTAACAATATT